>VZRV01008191.1:4001122-4244004 GCA_013398115.1 Falcunculus frontatus
GCGCGTCACCGCCCCCGCCCCCGCCCCGCCCCGCGGCCGCGCCGCCGTAAAGGGGACACGGCCGGCGGTGGGGCCCGGCACCGACCTCCGCCGCTGCCTCCCAGGAGGCCGGGCTTGGGATGTCCCGTCCGGCCACTGCATCGGCCGTAGGGCCACCCTGCCTGGCCACCAGCATCCCTGCGCGGCCAGCCCTGCTCAGGGTGCCAGTCCATGAAAAGGCTGATTGCCCTGGAACCAGTGCACATCTGGGTCACGGCTGGCACTGGGTACCATCCTCGTCGCTGTATACAACTTCCTCTCGAGGGGAACTGGAGGGGCAGGCACTGATCTCTTCTCTCTTGCCACCAGTGACAGGACACGAGGAAATGGCCTGAAGTTTTGTCAGGGGAGGTTGAGGTTGGATATTAGAAAAAGGTTCGGGTCGGGCACTGGAACAGGCTCCCCAAAGAAGTGGTCACACCACCAAGCCTGCCTGAGTTCAAGAAGCATTTGGAAAATACTCTCAGGCACATTGAGGATGTGTAATTCTTCAGGATGTCTTGTGCAGGCCAAGAGTTGGACCCGATGATCCTTGTGGGTCCCTTCCAACTCAGAATATTCTGTGATAAGTACCCTCAAGAGCCTCCTGTGCCCTCTTGGCTGGCTTCTAGATGGGCTGTTACTTTGCACAGGACCATTTCAGGTGTGTTTCCTCCCTGTGCAGAGCAACAGCCATTTGTCCCCTGGGGTCTTTCCCAAACCATCAGCACCAGCAACTTCTGCCAGAGCTCGGGGCACAAAGGTGTCTCTGTTAACAGCTCTCCCACCAAATGTCTCCGCAGCTGTTTTGTGGGACACTGTATATCTAACCCCTGCCATATGTGCCAGGCCACTGGGAATAAAGCATGTTGCTGGTGCAAATGCATTTCCTACTGGCGAGAGTGTCAACGGCTCAAAACAAAGTATTTACATCAAAAAATGCTCAGGGTCCACAGTCAGGTTTGTGATGGAGTGACAAGAGAGCAAAGGCTCAGTCAGTGGCTTCGGGATCTGGCCCAAACCTGACCCTTGGGTGATGCTCTCTGATGGCAATTTGCCTCTGGGAGAGATTTAGGAGGAATTCCCCATCTGTGGCCCCAAAGCTACCAACCAAAATGTCTGGAGACACCACCCAGTAGTATCTACTATAGCACCCTATATCCCCAGGGCCTTGGACCACCCGGGGCAGCCTGCTAGAGAGATGAGCATTTCACAGCACTCTCAGTATGGGAATTATCCAGGTCTTTCCACACTGTGTTTTACAGGAACCCCTGTGCATAGGCAGGTCCTGCCAAGAGACACTCTGATAAGGAGACAGTGATGGCTTCTGCTCCAGGACTGGGGCTCACCCCATATCACCCCTTGGCCGCCCCCCTCCATTCCTGCACACCCACTCCAGAGCTCCTGGGGCTCAAGTGCTGATTCCTGAAAAGGGAGCGGTTTGCCATGTAATTCTTCTGCCAGGCCTCAAAGCCCATGGGCTGTACCTCTCCTCCAGGGTTTTACAAGCCATCCAGCAGCCAGGACTGGTGGGAGCTGGGCAGGGCAGCATGAGATGTGTCAGAACCGCAGTCAACTGGCGGAGGCCGTGTGGAGGCAAACCTCTCCTCGAAAAGTCAGCGCAAAACTATTCATGACTCTCACTTCTTTATAAACACACGCAGTACCAGACAGCCTCCAGTGACAGCCACCATCCCCACCCCAGCAAGCTTAGGGCTCTTCTGCAGGGGCTTCTCAGGCCCCCTGTACTCCCACTGTGGCTGTGCTGGGGAAGCTGGTTGGTATTTAGCAGTACTTAAAAGTGGAAGGTGGATGGAATGGGGCTGAGCCAAGCTGAAAGATGCACCCTACTCTTGGCTGGGAATCCCTCTGTCCTGGGACTGGCACTGGCCCTGCTGTCATCATACCCACATCTGGATGATGCCATCTCCCTGTCCATGCCAGGGAAACTCCCTTGGCAAGGGAAGCCCCAAAGCCAGGCTTCCACAACCAGCAGGAGCTGCCTGGAGGAAGGCTGTAGACAGGGCCCCCTCTGCCTACACAGCTCCCAGACCCCTTCCTGACAGTGCTGGGTGGCTGATGAACACCAGCAGGAGCAGCTGCAGAAAGCTTGCCCATGCTTTAGTCTCCCCTCCACCAGGATCTTGGTGTGGGTGTCCCAGCCCATGCCAAGGGGCCACAGAGATGGTTTGTAGCTGAGTCTTGGTTTACATCCCTCAACCTCCCCCAAGCCTCAGTTTTCCCAGCCACTGCCAGGCCATCATTCTCCTTTGCCAGCGGTCTCCCTTCCCTCCCTTAGTCCTGCTCTGGAAAGACCACTGTCTCTCCCCAGCCTCCCCAGTAAAGTATCAGCATCTCTGCTGAGCCCTCAGTGAGCCCTGACTGGACTGCAGGTACACCCTGCAGAGCCGGGATGCTCAGGCACTTGTCACGAGAATCTGGCATTGAGGTGGCATTGCCTGGTACAGACAATGTCCCTGGCATCAGGGATGAAGTTGGCTGCTCTGCAGAGCTGAGGTACCAAACTAATTTTGGTGTTTAGGGCTTTGGACCCTTCTGAGCTGATGGTAGAGGGAGGATGTTTGCAGAGATTTACACAGCAGTTGGCTGTTAAAGTGACACCATCCCTGTCTGCCACTACCCTCTCTTGGGAACATTCCTGAAGGCTCTGGCACCCAGCCGTGCACCTTCCCCAGAAGCCTTGAGCCCTCTGGAAGTGATACAAAGTGCTGTGTTTCTTGGGTCTTTTATAACTCAATTAACCAGTCAGAGAAAAACCATCACTCCCCTTCTGTCCCCTTCCATGTCAGCCTGGTGAGGTGGCTTAGTGTGATGGAGAAAGCTCCCCCCACCCTCCTCCATGGGATTAACACGCTGAAGGCTTTCACTGAAGTTTAAGTTTTAAAGCTGGGTTTAAGGATGTAAGGAACATGCAAGGTAGCAACAGCCTGGTTTCCAACACTAAATCTGTCTGCTTGTGGCCATCCCCTGTTCCTGTTTGGAGCAGAGGAGGAGGGAAACAGCCCCATGGAAGAGGCACAACACAGAGGTCCCCGTGGTCACCTGCTGACCCAGCCCAGGGCATACCACCAACATACACCACTTGTGCCCAGCCATCCCATGGAGTCACACTTGTCCCTCACACGCTGTCACCTGCCTGCTTTGGCATCCTCCCAGCCCAGTACCTGTTGGGAGAAGATGCACTGTGTGTATATGGTGCATCTGCAGGGGAAACCTCCTGTCCTCTGACATTAATAAAACAGGACCAGAAGCAGAGTGTGCAGCCTGGTCCCCCCAGCGCACAAAGCAGGTTCCCAGCCCCACAGGCATTGGGATCCAGCGGCACCCATGTCTGACACTGGAAGCTGGGAATAGGTCTGGAATGGTGTGCTGGGTGCAGGAATGGTGATGCCCTTGTAGCCCCGTGGGAGAGCCTTACCCTTGTGCAAGGGGTGCACAACTGGGGCTCCTCCTGGGGCAGAAACGCTGGGCTTTCTCCCTTTCTCCCCAAGCCTAAAGCATGGGCCAAAGTGGATATTGAGGGCTGGCCGAGGGGGACTGCATGGCAGGGTGATGGAGGGGAGCTCTGCTTTGGTTTGAGCGAATCCGGGGTGGAACAGCCCAATCTGAGTTCGAACGGGCAAACCCAAGGGTGTACAGCCGGCCAGCCGTGGAGCAGGGATGGTGCACTAGGGCTCACCACCTTGGCTGAGCTCGGGGTGCTGGTGGGTGCTGGTGAGCGCAGCAGCGGGTCCGGCAGCTGCGGGGCTGGAGCGCGGGGAGCCGGACGAGGGCCGGTGCAGTTCCCTGCTTGGTGGGGTTTCTTTCTATGCAAATGCCTGGGAGCAGCTGCCCTGCCGGCGTGACTCATTTCCTGCTCTTGTGTCACATTCTGGTCAGGCCAGTTTGGCAAAGGCTTTCTTCTCTCCCTCCCTGGCTTCTCCTCCTTCTCTCCCCCACCGCCGAGGGCTGGGATGTGCATTTGCTCAGTCCCTGGCAGGATGAGGCAGGATTTTCAGGAAACTGCGTCAAAGCCACAAAACCTCCATATATATTAAAAAAACCCCAAAACAACCAAACAAAAAAATCCAGCACAATTTTCTTTTATTCTTTTTTTTCTGAGCATGATGGAGACTGGCGGCCAGACAGGCTCCTCCGCTCTTCCCCCTCCTGGGGTGGCTCCTTCCCCTGAGACCCAAGGGACAGGACCTGGCAGAAAAGCTGTAAAAGTTTGCTGGATGGACAAGGGGGAAGAAATGCAGCTTGGTCTCATTTTACCTTCTGCTGCCAGTTGAAGAGGTGCTGCCAGAGCCGGGCTGCCAGTGGGCAGCCTTTAACAGGGGATGGCTGGTGAGAGCATCTGGGGGAGCCGCCATCCCTGGAATTTGCCCGACATTTCTTTTTCCTCAGCAGAGCTCTGGGGCAGCCTCACCACTGCACTCTGAAAAATGTACTGTATGGGGTGAAAAGTAACTCATTCATCTTAAAAGGGGTCTGGATAGGACAAATGCTGACAGACCCCAGTGTGGCGGGTCTCCCCCCACAGGTTGGGGCAAGGGAAGGTGATGCTGGCAGTGAATCCCTCTGGCTGCTCCCACAGTCCATCTAGGCTGGCATTGCCCAAAGCCTAGACTGTGCCACAGGTAGAAAAGTCACTTTTGGAGGCATTTCCCACCTGATCTGTGTCGTAGTTGTGAGGCCAGCATTTACAGCCTCCCAGGCGGCCATGCAAGCCCTCCTGACTCAGGGCTCTTGCTTTGCCATGTCACCATCACGTGCACCCCTTGCTATCCCCAAGGCCAGGGCAGAAAGCAGCATCCCTTTGCCTTGAGCCTGTGGCTACCAGTGGCCCTGTCCTCCCTCTGCACCAGCCCTTCCCCTGGTGCATCCATCTCTGGCACAGCATCCCACACCATAGTGGGGCATTTCCCTGAGGGAAAGATGGAGCTCCTCAGTGCTGCCAGCCCAGCAACAAGCTTGGGACATGAAGATGCCAGCCCCAAATCTGAGCATGTGAGACCGGATGGGAGCAGGATATGATCCCACTGCCTCCATTCCCATCTGCAGTTCGATTCAGCCACTCTCCCACCAGAAAGCCCCTGTGGTCCCTGCCCAGAACAAGGTGTAACCTTTGCAATCTTCACATCAATTTCTTGGCCTTCCTGTTCATTTTCTGCATGTTCCCTGCAATTCAGTTTGGCTGCAGCCAAATGAGCCAGTGGCATGCACATGCTAAAAAGCCCCCTGCCAGGCAGCTCTTGGGCTTTCCTTTGAAGGGCAGAGCATCCGAGGCTGCCATGCCCTGTGCAGCTCCCAGATTCAAAGCCCCAAAGCCGAGTGGTGCCACGGAGCTCCAGTTTGGTCCAACTGGGGGAAACTGAGGCAAGTGAGGACAGGGGATTGCTCCAGAGCTGTGGCCCATGTACTCACTGCTGCTGGGGCTCAACTTCCTCTCAGAAAGCCTAAAGGTCTGTTTGCCCACAGTGAAGGGAAAAGCAGGAGGGCAGTGGTATAAATTAGGTCAGGAAGCATTGCTAATAAACTGTCACTCCTGGTTGTGTAATCGGAGCAATTACGGGTTTAGGTCTTGTTAAGACACCAGGAAGGAAAACACGACCTGTCTGGGGGTAGGAGTGTGATGGCAAACAAAAAAGGAGGGTCCTGTTGACAGAAGGATGAAGCTGCTTTCGTGTTGGAGGCATTTCTGTCTCATCCTGGTGCGTTGGCAGCCTGGGGCTTGAACAGACTTCTGTATGGGGAATGCAGGGAGTGGGTTCCCAGCTCTCTGTGCTCTCTCCTTCCCCTGGGCACATCAGGGCTCCAGAGGCTCAAGACAGGTGGTTTTAACCCCTCTGAAGTCTCCCTGCCCATGATCCACTCTGTTCAGCTCAGCACTTGATGCCCTCTATCCCCCCACAGATCCTCCTTTGGGGTCCAGTGGGGACCTGTGGGCAGCAGGGCCTGTGCTGGGCTCTGCCAGGAAAGCCTGGGAGAAATGCCCGAGCTCTTCCTGCCTCTGAGGGCCCTCCTCTCCCTGTGGAGCTGCCAGGCTTCCCTTGCTGCCCACCACCTTGTGCTGCCCACTGCACTGCTGGCAGCAAACACCTCTCTGTCCATCCCTCCCTGCTGCCAGTCTCTGAAGGGATGGTTGGCTGCTGGTGGAGGTCACCCAGAGCTTGGCCAGAACAAACTCAGGGCTCTCCACAAAGCCCCAGGGCCCTGACAAACCTGTGGTGGGGCACCCACATCCCCTCCATGGGTGACAGGAGAGTGGGAGGTTCCTGGAGTGAATCCAGCTAATGCACACCACTAAGGAGGGACCATGACACCTGGCAGCCAGGGTTAGCCTTTAACCACCCAAAACATGGCACAGAGGGAGAGGAAATTCTTGAGGCATCTATTAACATAAAAGGAGTCATACTTTACGTTCGGTCCCACTTATGGCTTATAAATGATTACTGCACCTTTTAATAAATGGTTAATCAAGTGTTAGAGTCCAAACAAGTTGATGGGTTGCTTATTACCACAGTTTATAACCTTTTATGAATGCCTTCTGTCGATGTACTTATAAACATCCATACCACGTACTTCTCGTGTCTTGACACGTTGGTCACATCTGTTTGAAGTTTATTAACTCTTGAGCTGCTCGCTAACGGCAGGCTGGGGGTATCCCGCTATTTTTCCGTATCGATCCGTGCGGCTCAGAGGGCACACCTGCACCAGCTGAGGGGTGGTGTGGGCATCCCCCTTCATCCAAAAGAGGCTCCAGGCGAGCAGGATGCAGCTGCACCAGAAATAAGTTGGCAGCGGGGTGTTGCTCTCACAGGTGCATTTTTTTTTGGCCACCAGGACAAACAGCCAAGGGAAGTCAGTGGGAGATTCTTCCTCTCTTGAAGTCATCGAGCCGAGACAGGACGTCGTCCTGGGCCGCCCGCTTGAATCAAAACCACAAGTTACTGGGCTCAGTGCGAGGGGAGTTGGGGGAAATTCTCTGGTCTGCAAACACAGGAGGTAAAACGCGATGATTTAATGGGCTTTTCTGGACTAGAAACCCAGAAACATCCTTGGCCATTGCTGTTCCTGTGCAGCCGAAGCCCCCCTCCCACCATGTTGCAAATAATGAAATGAAACTTTCAACAAGCTGAATAATCAGAAAACAATTTTCCAATAAAATCATTCCCTGAAATCTCCTTTTAAGGCAAGGACTGGGATTCCCACTGCCGAGCGTGTTCCCAACGCCTCACAGTATTGTTCGGCTGGCTGTGCTGGGGCTGGGCAGGCTGCCACACCGCCCCGTGCCCCCAGGGATGCTCCCTGTCACACGGCCCAGCCACCCCTCCACTCCTGAGCCCCTTTGCTTTTATGTTTCCCCTTTTGCTGCAAGCTTC
The DNA here is from genome assembly GCA_013398115.1 of Falcunculus frontatus. Taxonomy (NCBI): domain Eukaryota; kingdom Metazoa; phylum Chordata; class Aves; order Passeriformes; genus Falcunculus; species Falcunculus frontatus. The sequence continues at coordinate 4,008,529 of VZRV01008191.1, forward strand.
TGATAATTTTCCTGTTCAAAAAGCAAGTGGGACATACCAGGTGCCATGGCCCCGCGCTTGCTCCAGCATTTTTAGCAGCCAGAGAAGGGATTTGTACATTAAGCAGACAGGGATGATCCCAGCCCGGGCAGCAAGCTCGGTCTCCCAGGTCATCTTGGCCTTGGACACTCCTGGAGATTTTTTAATATCTAACCACGCTTTTTCCTTTGCTCCCTGCTGTCCAGCCCTTCCAAAGTGGGTACCCCATCTCCTGCAGCAGGAACATCTCCAGCATGGGACAGCCCTGCTCGCTGCCCTCCAGTGGGTTATGATTTCCAGCCAGAGTGTGGAAAGCCTGAGGAAATGAGAATGATGGGAAAGGGCATTAAAAATACTCTTCCCCTGGGAAAAACAAAACCAAACCTGAGGTACGCTTTTTTGGAAAGACACTGTGGCAATGGCTGCTGCCTGAAATGTGGCTGCAGGCAGTGCTTCCCTGTGGCAGGTGAGTGGTGGGGCATGGAGGGGACAGAGGGGACAAAGCTTGCTCTGAGGCCACTCTGGCTGAGCTGCTGTGGCCTCTCCAAGCACTGCTTCAGTTCTTGTGAGCGATGAGATGACAGGGCAAGGCAAGGCCATTTTTTTCCCCAGTGCAAACCCTGCCTGACAGTAGGAACAGCTGTTCCGAAAATTATTTGGAGAAACTGGAGCTTTTGGGCACACCGTGGGTGCCTAGACAGGGAGCTGGGGCATGCAGGGGGCTTCCCTACAGTCTCCTCCCACTCCTGCCAGGTCCTGGTTTCCTGTGCCAGACCTGAGGCTGTGACAAGCAATGGGACAAGGATGCCTGCTGGCTCCCTGGTGTCCCCAAAGCTTGGCTGTCGGGCTGGGGGTGCTTGGCCTGTGCTGGAGGGATGCAGCAGGATCCGGCCAAGCCTGGATGCTCCGGGACCCTCTCTGGTCATGGCTTGGCCACAGGGCCCCCAGGAGCACGGGGTGTTAGGGTGTTGGGTCCTGTGCACTGGGTTGTGTCAGGAACTTTTCGCTGCACCGAGGTGCTGCTGTGGCCAGCTGTGCCACAAACATCAGCTGGGAGAGACAGCAAGCAGGAGAGAAGTGAGGGAAAAAGAGGGGAAAACCAAAAAATCCAAAGGGACCTGTTGTGCTGATCCCCTGTGAGCCCACATTTCTGGGTGCTGTATGACACGTCCTTGTGGTCCAGAGGGCTAAAGCACGGAGAACACCTCCTTGCCTTGCCTGCACCATGCTGCCATGGGCTAGGGGACATGCCATGGGATGGGGATGTGCCATGGGAAGGGACATGCTGTGGGGGTGATGCTTTGGGAGGGGGTTGGGGGTCAGAACTATTCCTGGGTGCCCAAGTCCAGCCATGTTGTCTCTGTCCTGGGTGGGCAGGGAGCACCACGGGAGTAGGAGCCCCTTGCCATGGGGGATGGTCCCTTGTTCCACCCACGGGGGCCCATCTCCCTCCTCAGCTTCACAGGTACACCCTCTTCCTCACTGAGGTTCCCAGACACCGCCATTCACTTTTCAGATGGGAAATGAGCCCCAGCCCTCTCTCCACACTCCAGAAAAAAACCATGAAGAGAGGAGTGAAATAAACAAACAAATCCCTTCCCTCTCCTGGCTTGGCATCTGCTCACAGCCCTTCCATTATTAATTAGAGAAGCTGCCGGCATTATTAGCAACAAACCGCTCCTAATGAAGTTCAGAGCCGCAGATCCAGGAGGGGCTCCCAGACACTGCTTTTCAGAAACCTTAATTAAATTCACTGCCCGAAGGTGCTTTTGGCTGGGGTGGAGGCAGAGCAATGAGGCTGCCCGGGCTGGGCATGGCCATGCCGGTGGTGGGCCTTGGGGGGAAGGGTGCCAGCAGGAGAGGGGCACCCCACTGTGCCACAGCTCCACGGTCCCCTCCGGACTGGGGCTGAACAGAGGAATCAGCTGGGATGCACTGTTGCAATGGGGGTACTGCCTGGCCACCACAGGAAAGGCAAAAGTGAATAGTTTAATTCATTAATTAAATTAACCAAGTGGCTGGCGATGAGTGTTCCCAGCACTACGTGGGGTCCCTTGCTGGTCTGGCTCTGCTCTCCTTGCTGAGATGTCCTAAAGGAGCGGCCCTGTGCTTGCATACACTTCAACAACTGGGAAGGCAAGAGGCGTGAGGGGATCTTGGGTCAAAGAATCAGCTATGGGTGGCTTCTCTCCCCCAAGCCCCTGTCTGGGTAAATAACCTTGCTGGGGAACCCATCTAACCATCAAGATTTCCTCAAGTGAGATGGTGAAACCTGGCCAAGCTGCGGTGATGTTCTCTTTGGCATGTCCAGCAGGGGCTGTTCTGCACTGGCAGAGCTTGGAGCTGCTTTCCATTGGGGCTGGGACAGTTTGTGTCTGGATGCAGCTGTGAGAGAGGTTCTTAGGGAAAGGATGGTTTTCACTCCAAACTTCAAAGGAAAAGAAATCCTTGCAGAAACCCTTTCTGCTGATTGCTCCCCTTTTGATGCAGGGCGGGCTGAGATAACACCTGCGAAGAGCAAGTGCAAAACCTGCCTAAAGCTGGATTTTGGCTCTCCATGTATCCTTTCCTCTCCCTGTCATCCTTCCTCTGAGCACTGCAATCTCCCTTCCTCCCCCCGCCCAGATATTCCACCCTTTCTCTCTGGCCTTAAAGGCATTTATTACTGAGGAGTGTAAAAAGATTACTGCAAAATCGTTCTGCGTTACTGGGAAATCATTGCAACATTAGCTCAGTAATATTTTTTCATAAGTGTTTGCTGTGTCTCTTCTCCGACATATTCGGTCTCTGCGTACACATCCACACCCCCACAAATCCCACTGAAGCCAGAAGGCACTTGGCAGAGCACAGGAACACGGACCCGACCTGACACTCACCCCAGCTCCCTCCTTCCTGTGCCGGTGGACAAGGTTGCCATCCCTCGGCCAACTGGCTGCATCCTTGGACCCACGTGCAAGGGTGGATCCAGGGATGGGACCATTCCAAGGATGGGACCATCCAAGGTGGGTCCATTCCAGCTCATGCAAATAGCACGGAAAACCCTGGCTGTCAGGGCACTCAAGGCTGCCTTGACTCAAGGGGTTTTGCCAGCAGATGTTCATGGAAGATGCTGAACCTGACAGGTCCTGGGACCAGTCCTTTTGCTGATTTTTTTGGGGAAAAAATCCCTTTCCCTCGCACACTTGTACTCCAGAGGTTTGGGCAAGAGACCCTGCTTCCCTGGGAGCAGGAGAAGAAGGTGTCAGTGAGGAGGACGAGAAGGAGCTGCCAAAGGAGTCGCAGAGCCGAGAAGGAGACAGTCGGTCCCACTGTGTTGCCCGCAGAGAAGGACACTGACAATTCTGCAAATACCTTTAATGCACTTAGAATACACAGGAGGAAAAAAAATGTTTAGTGATTCACAAAAATATTACAAAAAGTCATGTGCAGGCAAAACACACCCAGCACTGCAATAACAATGTAAGAATTTACATTAGAAACTAATATAAAATATTTAAAAACCTCTGCTAGTTTAGCTTTCTGTTTGTTTTTTGTCTTTTATAAAAAAAAGGAGGAGGGGAGAGGGAAGAAAGGCCATCTACAAGGTACTGGTACACCGACCACAGAAACACAGGCTCCTTCCAGCCCTGTCAGGAGTGTCCTGGGGCTCCTCCATCCACACGACCCCTGTGCCCGCAGACCACACACACACCCACCCACACACACCCACACCCACACACAGCTGAAGTACTGAAAGGTTCATCTCAGGGCTGCAAGGGCAGCCCCAGCGGTCAGGGTTCGCTGTGGTCCCAGTCACCCATGTGTCCCCTGCCCTGGGAACCTTGCTTTTGCTCCAGGATTTGCAGAAACCATTCAGCACACAAAACAAGTAGTGTCCCCAGTGAGAGGCAAAACCTCCATCCCTTTGAAAAAAGGGAAAAGCCTGGGCTAGACAACAGAAGGGTTTTGAAAGACTAAACTTAGGTTTGGAGCATGACCGTGGCCAAACTCAGAGCACCAGGACTACAGGGCTGGATGGGTGCAAGGAGCATCCCAGTGCGGGGGCCAGGGCATCACTACAAGCCCCTAGCGGGATGCTGCCTGCTTCCATGGGGCTGCAAATGCCCACTTTGGGGAAAGACAAAAGCCCAGAGCCCCCCAGCCCATGATCAGTCCCTACCAGGACAACAAGGCCACTCACGCACGCCCAGCTCCCCTTCCTCAGCCCCTGTGGGTTTTGCATCCTGCTTGCTTCTGCAGGAAGAACGGCACAGGAGCCTCATCACCAGCACCACAGAGCCCTCCTGCTCCCATCCTGCTCGGGGCATTGTCAATATGCTGTGTTTATGTTATGTTGTAGGACCTACCGCACACGGTGACAGCTTGGTCCCTCCCACCCTCGCTGCTCGTGCAGTGGAGAGTTTCCGGAGCCGCACTTTCGCTGCAGTTGGGCCCCAGGGAAAGGAACAAAGGAGCCATTTTCATCTCCAGCCTCGTCGGGAGTGGAGAGAGAGGGCAAGAGAAAAGACCAGTGTTTGCAAAACACAACCATCAGCAGGAAAGTTTCCTCTGGCTTTTCGAGGTTGGGTTTTTTTCTCTCTCTTCCTCTTTTTAAAGAGGGCAGGCACAGCATCAGGACAGTTTAAAAACAACCAGGCCCTGGCCAGCCACATCTGCCACGTGCAGCCCTTCCTGGGCTGACATTCCTCTCCTGATACTGGGGCTCCATGAGCCAAATGGTGAATGATGCCATGGTCTTCCAGCGAGGGAAAGGGATGGGGCAGCCCCTTCACTAGAAATGACGTTTGTGAACTGATGTGCCACTTATGATGATTTTATGGTCTGTCAGCGACTTTAGGGGAAACAGAATCATGGTAGAAATGAAGAGGTGGTGAAGCACGATACACGACAGGTTCACTGCCTGAGAGACAAGTCGATACGGGACCAGGTTTAAAACACATTTGCAACCTCAGGCCTATTCTCCATTTGAAATTCTGGACTTGTGTCAAACACAAGGGCTGGGTTTTTTTAAAAGAAAAGAGAACAAGCAGACACTGCACAACAGAAAAAAATGTTATAAAAATAGTAGGTTGAAACAGAGCTTTTAAGGTCGAGAGCCCTAAATCCAGCTTTAAAATCTTAAGAGGTGAACCCCATAGGCAAATGTGGATTTTGAGATTGTTTTGGATATGGTCTGGTTGCTGTGCAGGCTGGCATTTATCTATAGGGACAGATGCACAGAAAGGAATTCTTGGTTGCTTGACAGTTCATCTGCCCTTGCAGCTTCACTCACAAGAAAAATTAAGGCACAATGTGTTCTCTCAAGGGAGGGCAGTCACTTAGAGGACCAAGTCCCTGGGAGGTGGAAGGGCTCTCCTGGTACTGGAGCCCCTCCTCGCCTGGCTGGGATGGAGCAGGGACTGAAGCCCAAGATTTGATACAGTGGAGCCAGAAGGTGCAAGGCCATGCTCCAGGCTAGGGGAAAATTTGACATACCGGTCTAAGGGTCTCCTCTGGCCTGAAGCTTTTTTCCCCACTTGACATGATGCTGCCTTGCCCTGGCCAGATACAAGCTGGAAAAGCAGGACATGGACTCTGGATGCCAACCTAGGAGGACGGAAGAGCCAAGCATTGCTTTCAAGTGTTTTGGGTTTTAAAAAAATATTTCTACTGGTCCCAGATGAAAAACAACACAACTCTCACTTCTCCCAAGACCATTGGATGATCTGATGGTGTAATTTCAAAAGCCACCCAAAAGCAACTGAATATTTGAAGTGCAGAATATAATTTTAAATCACTGCTGGCAATTCCACGTAGAGTAAAACCAACATATACCATCCTCAAAGAATTAGACACAGCAGGCACCACCTATCTAAGCCACTGAAAATATGGTCACAGCAGATACAAGACTGACTGCTCTGCTCAGATCACACCCTACATACTTTAGTACTGAAATTATACATTCCTTGTCCTGTTTTTAATCAGAAATTGAGAGAGAGAGAGAGAGAGAGAGAGAGAGAGAGAGAAGCCCTGGCTTTTAGGACTTCTCTTGTTTCAGAATTGCTGTCACGTGTTGCATTTTCGAGGCTGTTCATCTTTCCAAGTATCGGAATTGACCTGCATTGCCAGACTTCTTCAGGAGGGAGAAAGCCTGTACTCACTGCTTCTAAACTGCTTTCAATTCCATCCAGGTCACTGTCTTTGGCCAACACAAGCCTCACAGGTTTTGGTTCCATACAAACCTGCTTCAGGCCTTCTACACAATCTAGAAAAAATCAGCATCAGTGGACCTACCATCTCAGCAGGTTTGGGCTAGAAAAACACCATGGCATTTATTAACACTGATGCACTTCCCTCTTTCAAACTACTTGCTCACTAAAATATAAAGGTTTCTTTTCCATTTCTTCCACACACAGACATGTCCTCTTGCCCCAAGATGAAAATATCCAAAATTCATATCTCATTTACTTGCCAATGAGTAAGCCTTTGGCACGGTTGCAAACTTGATGTGAATTGTGAGGGGATGTCCTGTGGGTGCCCAGCTCTTCATGATACTGAGTAACTGCAATTTTCTTACTCTTAGATAACTTGCTGAGAGGCAGCAACACAACCAGGGAGCTTAAGGGCTGACTTTCACCAGCTTCTCACAGTTGCTCTAACAATAAGATACAGAATTCTATTTTAGCAATTATTTGTCTAGTATTTCCCCCCTTACCTAAATAGGAAGATTTCACTTCCTTCCCTTCAAGCCTTCCCCCCTCAATTGTTATGTGGCTACCAGCAAAGATCTGTGAGAAAGTGTCTCAGAAACAGAGATTTCTGGCATGCCACCTGTTCATAACTCAAATACACAGAACTATATATAAATACATGACATGGAACAAAAATACACACACACAAGGATACTGGGTGGATTATCACATGCATTCGGCGTGCTCCCTCCGAAGTCAATGGAAACCCAGCCCAGAGCGTCTGATGAGAGTAAATATGGTGAGGAAAACACTTGCATGAGAAAGGCAGAACTGGAGCACAAGACAGCTTGGAGGAGGTGCTTTCCCTGCATACAGCACCACATCCCTGCTGTGAAGGCTCGAGGAGTTCATAGGGCAGGAGGTCCCAAGCTTTCCAGATGTGTGTCAGAGCCCAGAGAGGGTCTGATGGACTTCTCTCTGCCCCGTGCTGATCTCTGCAGGAACAGCAACAATTGACCTTCCAAATGTCCCTTCTCAACCAAGATGTGGATTTTAAGCTCCTTTTAATGAGAGCTAGCATCTGGAAACAAGGAAGAGCAGCCAGCATCGTGGCAACAGGCCAGCTCTGCTGTGGCACCCCCAGCAAGCTCGTACAAGAGCATCCACGGGCTACTTTTGGATGGCTTTGGGACAAAATTGTAGTTGCTGCCCTTGCCTTTTCCCCACTGCCACAATCATCTGTTTGCCCATTATCTTGTGGTGAGACACTTGGGCACGGCGTTTTTGAAGCTGGACTGGTAGGTTTTCATGCCACTTTCTCACCCATGCTATCCCCTGCACATACATCTACAGTGCAAAAGGGATGCTTAGTGCTAACCAGGACAATGAAAACTGGCCAAGAGATCCCATGGATGAATGCAGCCTGCCACAGCACAGAAATCACTCTGGCTGGCACATGCAGATATCTGAAAGTTTGTTCTTTCACAGCAGGATTTTAAGATGATCCTCTGAGTTCAGACAAAATGACAAACTCATTTACATGTAAATTGCTTTCATAGCTTTGCAGAAAGGAAGGTTCTGCAGAGCAGTGTTGGACCCTGCATTTGGCCTGCCTTAAATTATAATATAAAAACAATTATAATAATACAAATACTACTTTGTACACAAAGCACGCCCTCCCCTGCAAACCCTGGCATGCTTCGGTAGGTCCTACAGCCCTCTAGTCAATAGTCACCCTCTCTGCACAGAGAGACATTGAGTGACTCGCCTGAGGCCACAGAGGAATTCTGTAGCAAGTCCAAGGAAAGCTTTGTGGCTCCTAGCTCTGCTTCTTGACCAGCATTAACCAGCCTCAAATATATGCAGAAAACATCAAAGCTGACTGTGCTGGGAAGAAATTAAATCAGAAAACAAACAGAAAACCAACCCTGGGGTACTGTGAGGCCTCCTGGACTTTGCTGTTTGATCAGGGGAGTTAAGTGTTAAAAGCTTTTGTTATACTTGTATTAGGATCACACAGCAACTGCGCATAAACCACCAAGTTATCTTGTAGGCAGAAAAGGGTGGAAGGAAAGCTGCACCTCCCCTGACAAGGAGTGAAGAGTTGTCACCAAAAGACAATGGGCAGAGGAAGGCTGGGGAATATGCATCAGAAACAACCTGCAGCAGCAGCAGGGGGTAAAGCCTGCGGTGGTTTGCTGCAGCTATCCACAGGGCCAGCAGCTGATGCAGAGACACAACCTGGCACTGCAGAGATCGGCTCCTCTGCACATGTTTTGCTCCAAGGAGGAAGCCACAGGGATCTAGAGCATCTTTTCAAACTGGTTTTGATGCTTTACAGTTCAAACCTATCTGGAAGAAGGAAGGTCAGCAACAAGAGCCACCACAGCGAGGCTAGAGGGGAAAATGGAGCTGCACTAGGGCACAACCCTGCTGGAACAGAGAGAACAGTTGGCTTCACTGAGGCTGAGTCTCCTCTCTGCTATGCCAGGGCAGCAGAGATCTCCACTTCATAAGCCTTCAAGCAGCCCCCGATCCTGCAGAGCTGCTGAAGTTGTCCCTGTGAACAAATGATCCTTTCTAGCTTCTCAAATTCTGTACAATAGCAAGGAAAAAATACTTGACAGTATCTCTTTAAAGATAAACAGACTGTAAACAGGAGATCTCCCCCGCCCCGGTAGCTTTCTTCCTTCTGCTTGTGCAAAACCAGAGGTTGCGACCTTCCCTGGGGTTCAGGCACAAGGACAGGATGCACGAGAATAAAGTTGCCTCTGTTTGCAGTGATACCATAGCTAATAGCACCAAGACCAACACTTAAAACATGCCTAATTTGAGGGTAGGGAGGATCTGGATTTGTTTTTCTTGACTGAACTAGAAAGTTCATCTTTAAATCTGTTCAGCTTCAAGCATGTGAGCTTTTGGCCTCCTTTAAACAGGGGAAATACCATTCCGTTTCTGAAAAGAAAAAAAAAATAGCACATGGAAGAACAGTTCTGCAGTCAGTAAAAGTTTGGCTAACAAAAGGACTCCAGAGTCACGTAAAGAACATTTAATCCATGGATTATAGGCTCGCACCTGGCAGAAATGTATATGTAAATACAGGCGTGCAGAGCGTCTACACCCTGGGCTAAGGCAGAGGGGAGTTCTGCAGCTAGGAGAGAGAAAGGATTCTTACTACTAATTTTCATAGTTAAATATTTCTCACTCGCACTCACACATACGCAGGCTGTTCCCAGAGAGTTCAGCCTTAGGAAGGATAAAGGAAAGGGCTCAGTTCGGTCTGGGCTGGTGCTGAGTAGCTCCTCTTCTGTTTGCAGTGGTTGTGCAGCAAACTCTTTTTATTTGCAGGCAGAGTTTTTACTGCATTAATTATCCTGTGAGTCACTGGGTAATGGACAGTAACTTGGCTCTCCCAGTTGTTAGAAGAGTGTAATTCAGCTCTAATGCAGTGGGTTGTCGAACACAGCATCTGGCAAGATGGAAACTTTCAGTTTCTTTTCAGGCCAGCTGTACTCCTTTGGAAGTTTAAACTGTAAGACAGTAAAGAGAACCAGTTAATGCATATCACCGCAATCTGCACAGAAAAAACAAAATTGTTGCAAAGGCAGGCAGCCCCATGTTATTATTATTTTTTAACACAAGAGGCCACTAAGAAAACATTTCCCCATCAGTATGTTTTGGACAGCAGTGGACATTAGATAATGTGGCCTGTCTCAGCTGCCAAAGTAAAGTTCTGAGCTTTCAGCCCAAGCGCTGTTTATTTCATCAGACAAATTTTGGAGGGTTTCTGCCCCCATCACTATTTCCCTTTCCCAACCTCTCTGAAGATTTGCAGCAGAAGTGTCTTCCCTCCTATCTAACCACGTCCCTCTCCTTTCACCCAGCCCAGCCCCCAGAGCTCACATTTGCTTTAAAGGGAGACTTAGGGCAGCTCTCAAACCCCTGCTCATTCAGGGTGGAATGCAGGTGAGCCATCACAGCTCTGCTGGGTGCCAGGCAAACTGTGCTGCCCTGGCTGGGGAGAGTCAATGTGCCTGCACAGCATTCCTGCTCCAGTCCTTCCCAGCTCTGGCACAAAGGCCTTGCAGAGCTGTACAACGCCTTGTGCTCACACAGGCACTCGCCTGCTCAGGCTGTTTTGCAAACACTGGTCGAAGCACACAGAAGGGAGATTTTTTTGCCCCAGTCTGGTTTACACAGCACTGTCTGTGGCTCATGTTTCCCAAACACGGCAAGTCCACTGGTCCCATCCTGATGCCACTCCTTAGGCTAGGAAGTCACCCCAACATCAACCCAAACACAACTATGCAGGGACAGAGTTCCAAGGAGCCTTACCACCAGCCCTTCTCACAACCACATGACCAGTGACCAAGCATTCACAAAGGTCTCTCAAACACAGCTCTGGGGTGGGGGTGGAAAGTGTGGGGTGAAATCTCTTAGGCTACAAATCTGCCCCATCCACAGTTGAATGGCAACCAGTTCTGCATAGGCATTTCATGCAATCCCAGTGCCCAGCCTGAGGACCCAAAATACATGGGGGATACCTCTGGAAGCCTGTTTGCAGGATCATTTTGTTTTCAAAACTGAAGTGCACCCAGTGTTGCACTGCCTTGCCCTACGATACTCCCTGACACCCCGATGGGACTCCCAGGGAGGAATCTCACAGAGACTCAACACCACCAGTGACAATCTTCCCTGGAGGTGGCTAATTCAAAATGGTTATGGACACAGTGGTCCTCTCGTAGGAAAGTCCTCAGACCCAGACCAGCAGCACTGTAGGCTTCCCAGGGGCTGTTTGAATTAGAGAGCTGGTACAAGGGGACAGCGACCTGCAAGTCATCAGTCTTTATCCAATTCCTTGTCTTTCTTCCCATAAGCACTCTGTTTCTGAGGCTCAGTGTGAGGTTCCTGCTAAAGGAGAGCCCCTCCAGCTGCCTGCTCCACAGGGAGGTTGTCTCTAACACGAATTTTCTCCTGACCTTGCTCCATTTGCAGCTGCCCATGAGGGTAACCTGCAGTTGGTATCCATTGACTTCAATATGCTGGGCTGGTGGTTCATGGTCTGACCCATGATCTGGGGACACAGCAAGAGGATTCTTCATGATAGAGGCTACCACAAACACCTGTTCATCATCCTCTAGGAAACAAAGAGCTCAAGTCCCATTTATGGTTTTTTATAAACTCAAGCCCTAGGTATAGCTTGCACCATGTAATCTGCTGGCCCTGCACTGCCCAGGGAATTCTGAGTTTGCTGTCTAGGACATGTGAAAAACATGCTAAAGATACTCATATTATTTCACTAATTTCACTTAACATAGGTGGCTCTTTATGCAGCAAAGGAAAGACTCCTCACAGCGCTTCGTTCTACCACATGAACATCATCAGCAACAGTCAGGGCTGCTGAGGAATGCTTTCAGTTGGCCCAACCCGGGATCCTGCAAGTTACAAATCCTTGGAGGAATCTGTATGCTGAAAGATCACATTTCATCTCAAGTATTTTCTTTTTTATAAACAGCAGTGGTTCCAAAGCAATCCTCTTGGAGAAGTCATCTTTTGCATTTGTTTGTTTTTCACTTTTTAATTCAGCAAAGTCACAGTGAGTCGGAACCAAACACCCGGTTGCTGTGCCAGGAGCTGCCATGCTCTTTGCCTCAGTGGACAGCAAAGGAACATGAGCCATCCAAAGCCTTCACTAAAGGGCCTTCAAACCAAAGTGCTCTGGGGTTCCATGTCGCTAGCAAAAATGAGCTTTGGATTAGGTTTAACTGGATAAAAGCTGGCCTGAAAGTCACTGCACAGCCAGCAGTGTGCTCCCCTCACTCATACAGTGAAGAACACCCTGGCATTAAGTCAACTCTGGATTAAACAATTAGAGCCCTGAGATTTTCCTGGGGGGAGGGGAGCAGAGCAAGGGATGGGAGGGCTGCTCTACCAGCCAAGGAAAGTTTCTTTAGAGTCTGCAGGGAGCTGTAAAAAATGGGATTAAAAATATTACATGTCATTTCTGCCACTGCTCTTTGAAGTCAAGCAGAATATTTATATGGCATGCATGGGAGATGGGGTGTTAAATGTTCCCCAGGAAGAGATCACATGGCAGTGGGAAGTTTAGTACCAGCTTTATAAAGCTCCCCTGGCTGTTGCTGTTATGCTTCCAGAATGGTGATGGTTCTTCGCACACCGTGCAGGGCCAGCAGGTGAAGGCCAAGTAGCAGATGTGAAACAGCCCTGCCTGCTTACCAAACCCAAAAAAGGAGGCCCATACAACAGACTGTTCAAGAGTAAATGTGCTGCCACCACTTTCAGCCTTTCTGAAGGCAGGGAAGGTGATGTGCTAGGAGCTGCTGACAAGGACATTATCTATGCATGGCATGGAGGAAACCCTGCCACCTGGCCCAGGGGCCTCACTGCTTTGATTGGGGGTGCTCAGATGCCATGTTGGGAGAGATGCTGGTGGAATTGAAAATGCAGAGTCTCCCTTAATACCTATCCCTCTCTTGTATTTCTTGCAATCCCTTCTCTCAGTGCCTCAGTAGTTCACAGCAGATGTGAAGGCTTAGCATGGCCTCAAGTCTATGGATGGGGCAGGGCTGCAGCCTGCAGGCTGAGGGGAGGATCAAAGGCAAGCTGCAGGATGGGCTGAGCTCTCTAGGACAGTACATGGAAGATACAGGAATGATGCAGCCTTACTTCCTCTGGAGAATTCAGATCTTCTAAATCTTCCAGCATTCTCTCTACGAACTCTTCAGTCAATAGGATCTGCAAAGGAAATACAGTATTTTACACCTTTACACTCTTAGTTTTATCTAATTGCAAGGAACAGCATGACTTCTGCAGAGAGCAGACTGTACCAACTCACTCCTTCTCCTACGTCCTTCTTTCCCACAATACAAAGGCTTAAGGGCAAGAAGCTCCTAACTTTGTCTTACACTCCAACCACTGAAAAAAAAGTTGAAATTATACAGCAATCTTTTTTGACCCTCAATTATCTTCCTCAGTCTAAAATTAGAGGCTCAGATTTAGACAGAAAGAGTGGGGAAGGAGGAAAAAGGGTCAAGATGACAACTGTTGGAGAGACAGTGGGAGACAGCCACTTTTCATCTGATCCATTGAAGTTAAGCTCACAGTTTAATCAGGAAATAGCAGCATACGAAGAGCCAGAGACCCGTACAGAGCTGGTGCTCTGGGCATGGGGAAGGGCCTGACCCAGTACATCACACTGTTCACATGAACCAGATGCTGGGTATGGGAAATGCTCCCAGAAGTGCCCATGTGAGGCACCCCCATGTTGTGATGGCAATGACCATCCTGCATGCCTGTGCCGGGAAAGCTTTGGCTCATCTCAAAGCCAGGCTGGCAAGCATGAAGCAGTCCAAGAAAACAGCTGCTGTCAAGTCCCGGATGAGGACCACAACCCCAGCTCTGCAGTCCCTGAAGTCACAGAAACCAGAGACATCACGGGGGAAATCAGCCCCGGGAATTCAAGCAGAGGAACTCCCACCCTCTTTAAAAAAATACGTGATAGGCAAAAGCAAACACATCCTGCCCTCTTCACAACAGCCACAAAGGCCAGAGCTCCAGGCAGGACAGCTGGCTTGGCACAGGAGCAGAGACGGCAGTGCAGGACCAGGCAAACATCCCCACGCAGTGAGGGGGCCTTGGAGCAGCATTCCTAGGAGTTAGGTTGCAGCAGCATCCAGTAGATTATTATTCCCATTTTAGCCTACAGGTTTGTTTCTTTCCCCCTACTCCTCCTTTTCTTCCTCTGGTCCACCCTTTCCTCCTCTCTGGCATTACTTTCCATCCAGAAGAGCCCACCATTCCCATGCCCCCTTTCTCACCCTCTCTTTCCCTGTTCTTCCCAGCCATGAGCCCTGTGCTGCAGAGAAGGGACTGTTCTAGCACCAAACAGTGGTGGAGCTAAGTGGCCACTGGCACAGCTCTCCACCTCACATCTGGAAGAGGGGCAGCCAGGCTGTCCCACTGCCCTGCAGGAAGCCAACCTCCCGTGCCCACTGGCTGCTTAGGGCCAGTAACACCAGTGGAGAGCAAGTGACTGCCAGGATGCCATGGGCAAGTGGAAGCCTATGGGCTCCATGTTGGCAACACATAAGCAGGACTGTTGGACAGAAGGAGAAAGGGAAGACCTTGATCTCCCTTTCTTCTTTTGTTGGGCAAGAGAAGAGATCCAAAACCCACCAAATCTAAATCCAAGGTGTCTGCAGTCCTCTCCCCACAACACTGCCGTGCTGCTGTCACTACACACAGATTTCCTGGGGGATGAGGGAACCACAACCTCCCCTCTCCACTACACTCCCCTCTTCACTTAGCTTCAACCTGCAGCAGGCTCCAGGCCAGGGTTTATGACCAAGCTGCTCAGCATGAATGCAGGCACCTTTACCAGGCCTTTCTGATCATACCTCAAGCCTGAAAAATCTCTGCTTCAGCTTGGAGCCAGGAGCTTGCTGCTTTGGACAGAACTCTGCAACCTGGCACCAATCTGCAGACTGGCAAGCTGAGGAACATTGCACTGAAACACGCAGTGCCACTGCAAACTGCTGCAGTCTCCTTGCAGGGGCCTGCAACTCTTGTGCCTGTTGAACTGGAGACACTCATTTGCTGACTGTTTGCAGGAGGAGGGAGAAGTCTGTCCCTGTTGGAGACAGGAGGGCAACCTGATCGCTCAGCTCAGGAGGAAGGGCTGGGTGGGGAGCTGGGGCTCTGCACTGAGTGGATCGCTTTCTGCGGAGGTGCAGTCTGCAGTGGGGTGAGGGAATGAAAACAATTTGGCAGACATCAAAATCTACAGAACAGCCGGAAAAAGGAGGAGGAATTGGTATTCACAGCAACCAGGCCAGGAGGAAATGAATATTCAGCCATCCACGGATGAGCAAAAATGCCAGAGGTTGGGATGGGTGAGAGAGCAGGAATGAGGAGCTGCAGCTTTGGCAGGGAGACTAGAAGACAAGCGCAGCAGGAAGACCCCTGGGCGCTCCCAAGGTGCCACAGGCAGGAGAGAAATGGGAGCCACGTGTGCAAGGCAGCCAGCTGCTCTGAGGCTGTAGGAAAACAAGAAGGGTATGCAAGGGTAAACAGCCAAGGGTGGAGAGAATGAAGGAGGGGACGGGTCAGGTCTTGGCTAGGGACAAAGCTACGTGGAGCACTGTGCCTAGCACTGAAACTGGGGTGCAATGCCTTAAGATGGCTGAGCCCGTCTACAGCTCACTGCCCTCTCCAGTGAATTTTGGTAATCCAGCCAAAAAAAAAGCACTAATTCCAGTGAGGTACTGAGCTGAACTGGTTCTCTGAAAGGTCTGACAAGTGGAGCAAGACAGGAGACCACAGCTCAGCTCAGCTGCATTTGGGGGCTCAAAGCAATGGCAGCCTGCTCTGTGCAGCACTTGAGGAATGATTGCAGTGCCTTCTGCAAGCCCTACATGGACAGTTAACTTTGGTGGAGGGCAGACGTCACAGGCTGCAATGACAAACTGCTGCAGTGACATTCACACACACAATGTGTGTCTCAGAGCCTGTCCTTAACAGTCCAAGTCAGAAAAAACCCCACCCCAAATCCTACTACCCCCCACTGCTGGTGAGACCTGCATTCCTTCCGGGAGAAGAAGGGAGACTCCAAAGTGCAGGTGTAACCGAATGTACAAGCAGCCACATCCCTCAACACAGGAAACGAGCACTCTTAAGGCTCTCCTGAGCATGCAGGGGGAAGGCATGTGCCAGCAGGACACCAACTGCTTAAGAGGGCTTGGAAGCAAGAAGTATTGTCATCCTGGATCCGTGTCTAGACAAGATTTCTCCTGTTAGGAGTAGCCCAATCAAAATGGCCCAAGAGCACTAACGCCTGTGCTCACACATAGATCAGGCTGCCATCCCCACCTGCAATCGGCAAAACCACCTTTGTGCTGGTGAGTGAGAAGGCCGAGAATAAATCCAATCCTGTCTCAGTGCCCCTCACTCACAATATTTCACGTTTCCAGTTCTTGTAGCATGCCTGCTCCTGCACAGTATGATACCCCATTACATTAACACACACACACGTTGTATGTGCATGATATTAAAGGTGACATTCCCAGCAAATAAACATGACAGACTGCCATTGCTCTAGGCACCTAATTTAATTTCCTCTGGGATTTAAACCTTAGAAGCTCAAATTAAACAAATAGGCCTCACTCACTTTATACTTCAGAACGGAATCTAGAGTTTTCCTCTGATGCTGTTGACTGATCTTATCAACAGGACACTGCACAGAGATCACAATGATGAAGCAGCTTATTCCCTTCCCAAAGGAAAACAGAGCCCCACTGTTGTGCTGCAGCCATGGGAAAAGCCAATGCAATCTGGAGGGCAAGCGAAACCATCCCATGTGCACTGAACAAGCCTCTTCTCCCATGAAATCTCTCGGCTGGTGCCGAGGAAGCAAAGGAGCAGTCCCGAGCAGGTGTCCCGGGTATCGCAGCAGCCCAGTGCTCGCAGCGCTCTGTTTTCACAGCCCTGTGCAAACACTCAGCCTGCTGAAGCTGGTCACAGAGTGCAGCTCAGCCTGTGCAATGGCTGTTTGCAGTATGAACAGTGAACAGCCCCGCCAGCCAGCTGCAGGTATCTGAAACATCTCTTTGGGTGCTGCGCAGTCCTGCTTGCACCAGGATCTCCCGGACCTGACCTAGAGAGGCTTGGACACGTGCTAAACCATTGCCAGCTGATCTGGATTCCATCTGCTTTGTGTTTTGTGGCACTGAGTCATGCTACAGATGCTCGGAAGATGACGACTAACCAGAAGATAAGTCCCTGTTTTCTATCACAGGTACCTACCACGCAACTGAGGTCTGAAGTTTGGGTTCTCACCACTTCACTAACAGCTGCAAGTGTCCAGACATGTTACAGAACACCCGGCTAGGCTGTCTCATTCAGGTGGATGTGCTCAGGGAACACATGCTGTCTCCCTCTCGTGGCAAGTCTCACCTGAGCTTGCTGAAATCTACTTCTTATCCACAGGGCTCACCTATGGGTCACCTGAAGGAGTTTGTGTTGAAGCTTTCTGTGTTGAAGCTTTCATACCCACAGCTGGCTGAGAAATCTGTATCATGACTTGTTACAGGTACACAACTGTGGGCATATGAAAACAGATGAAATCTAAAAGTGTACACAAGATCATGGGGCTCCAGATGAGTTTGACTGACTTTGAAAGCAACTGGTGCTTAGTGAAACATTAAAGAGTTTATAGTCAGCTTATAGGTACCACCCCACAGTTAACACCCCATCTCCCACTACAGGGTTCAACATTGCCATGAGGGATTGAAATTCTCAGCTCAGGAAAGGCTGCTGGGGACAGAGGTCACACCAATGTTGAATGCCTGGCACAGCTGGCAAGACTTTGATGAAGGAATACTCTCAGAGGCTGAGCTAGGAATCAAGCTGCAGCTCTGCCCAACTTAAGGAAACATGCTTTGCCCCGGGCAAGACAAAAGCAAATGGCCCAGCTACACCGAAGCAGAAGCTTTCACTGATAATACTCAATTTTCTTGCCTACCTAGGAAAAAGCTGAACAATCACACACTTTGGCCTAGTGCTCTGTTTGCATTAAACACTGCAAGTTGCTTTTCTAGCAGGTTTGTCAAAGAAAGGAAACCATGTTTTATTAGTTCTGGACTTAGTACAGAGCTGGCCTGTATGTCCAGCCGGAGAAGGTGAGGACACATTGCAATAAACCCCTATGAAAGAAAACCACACCAACCCTTCTAAGAAACTGTTCATCCATTGGGTGCTATGCCTGGAACAGGTGGAACAGTTGTATCCTAAGCCAAATTATCTGTTACATCTGCAAATATCCAGCAACTTTTAGGAGTCCTTTGCCCTGAAAATGTTTCAGCTTAAATCTTGTTGGCAGCGCAGCAAAAAGTTAAGTTTAAGTGTGTCAGCCCTTTCCACTGAAATTTCCACCAATAAAATCCCCTGATGAACCACGTGTTGTGCCACAGGCACTCCCCAGCCAACCTCTCTGCCCTCTCCTTGACCCGGCCTTCTTTGCACTGCTTTGCTCATGCTTCAAGTGGTTCAGGGCAGAGGCCTTGTCACATCATTGTTCTACATCAGGCCAGCCCTGACACTGTCTGAAAAGGCCACCTTGCTGCCTGAATCCATCACAGCTCTCACTACAGCCTCAAAGGTATCAGTATTGCAGCAAGCACCTCTGATGGGAAATTCCACTGATGCTCTTCCAGGAGATTGACAACCCCCCTTGTAAAGGAGAAACATCCACTCACAGATGCCTCAGGGACCCTATTGCTTCACGCCATGATGTTACAATCCCAGAAGAGGAAGTATAGGATGACACTGAAAGATTTTGACCTTGTGGGATCTTTTCATGACATTCCCAGTCACAAGGCTTATCCCAAGGACTTGAATTCCTTAGAGCCCAGACTGATGAGATCCATCACGCAGACAAGGCTTCTTTGATTCAAGACACAAAATTTGGCTCAGCTGGGCAAAGGGCTGACAAGGGAGCCAAGACAACAGGCAAATCCAATTCTTTCAGAGAGAAAAAGCAAAGGAAGAACAGGCATTTCAAGGAATGCTCTAAGTGGGTGGAAGACAACACAAAGCAGCCAAAATGTAGTTTGAGTGGCAAGGGAGGGGCATGAGGTGGCAAGATAGACAGTCAGTCAGATTAAGAAGGATGAAAGAACCTGACTCATCCAAAACTAGCCTGGACAAAGTACTAGAGAACATGCTGCAGGAGAGTTGACATGGGGAGGATCATCATGTTCTAACGGTGCATTTCTACCCTAGACTGTCTCCCAGTGTCTCATTCAGCTGTGAGGGAGAAGAACACAAAGGGATAATGCAGTAAGATTTTGGGGAGTGTTTGGGGAACATGATAAAACTTACTGGAAAACTGTTAGCTTAGATTTCTAAGACCTGCTCAAGAATTTGGGGGAAGCCACTCAAAAGATTCCGAAAAAAATTTTCCTGAGTAGACACATAAAACTGCTTTGGAGAAGAGCAGGCTGTAGTTCTACACAACTCAAACCAGCTTGTGGGTGTTGTCCTTAAACTCACCACGCCAGGAATGACACATCTATTCAAGTGTGGGTAGACCAAAAATCAATCCTATGTCTTCAAGAGAGGACATGACCCATAGCTACCACTTACAAGTGAGCATCTTGAGCATCAGAGTAGCTCTTTCAAACGTTGCTTTGAACCTCTGTTGCTGCCATTATGCCAATGTGCATAAATGATTTAACATGTGGTCTAGCAGAGAGAAGAACCAGATGTGCTCATTTCCAGGGGAATGTCCCGACTCTACCGGAACAAAGTCATTCTCTTGTGCACTCTGTCTGTGACTAATTCAGTGTTTTATATGATGTGGAACAACTCCAATTGGATGAGCTGAGGAAGAACCAAAATACCCTATAGTTGTGGTGCCCATAAAGCAAAGAAGTAGAACTAGGGGTTCAAATTAAAAGAAAGAAGTAAAATATGAGTTTCTTATATCCTATACGAGTATAATATCCCTGAAGTACTGATTAGAGAAAGCAAACTTCTAACAACTCCAGCCCTATTCTGCAAAACTAGATTTTTTTTCCTGTTTTTATTGAAGAAAACTTTCTTATTTCTGGTTTCATTCAACATAAAAGGATTTTATTTCAGCTTTTGGTCTCTTTAAGGCTTTTGTTTCAGCAAGAAAAACTGAAAATATTTAAAGATTGGGCTCAGTCTGATCTTCTTTCCCAGATTTTTCACTTAGGTTGCCAAACCAAAAGAATGGATCGTCCCCCATGACCCTGCTCACAGTAATCCCCCCTCTGCTGTGACTGCCAGCATAGATAGCACATGTTGATAGCTCCTGCATGCTAGATGCTTCCCACGGCTTCCATGTACCTATCCTGCCTACAGGCACATTTAACATTTTCTATGAGAGGTTTGACCTTGCTGTCCTAAGCCTCAACTTATTTTTCCATGCTGGATGCCTTGTTTTTGATTTTTTTCTAAAGGTTTTTGGGGAAAAAGGAATCGAGAGAGGTATTTTGGAAAAAGCGTATTTTGACAGTACTAGCAAATTCATATGATAATTCTGTTGGCACAAGAACTATCCCTTACGAGGAGGGTGATGAAGATTAGCAAACAAGTGCTCTGGAGGACAAGGGAAAGTCTTTCTCCTGATCATGAAAATGCCTTGCTAAGTCAGAAGTCTCTGAAAGTACTGTTTGCCCATAGCCTTTATGAGAAATGAAGAGCCCTTCTTCATTGAGCACGTCCCAGCCCGAGGCAGTTCTGCCCTGAACACAGGGCAGAGGTAGCTAAGGAGTGATTTTCCCCCTGATCATTTCCTCTGAGAGGTGAGGGATTGCTATGTCACTGGCACATCAGGACTAATGGCAGGGAAACTCTCCAGCACTCTTAGTGTTTCTGCTGGAAGTCAGACCATGTGGAGGAGGAGGAGAAGGAATTTTCCAACTTGAATGTAGGGGAGGAGAGGAAAGCAGAGACAGGCCAGGATGAGGGGAAGACGGAGACACAGAAAAACAGGATAAAGGGCAGATCAGATGCCAAAGCTGGGTACAACAAAGGGCAAGGAGACTGGAGAACCCCATTTCCACAGCCTTAACATCCACATGCTGTCAGATGGGCATTGGGAACCTACTGGCATGCAAGGCGAGCAAAGAGGGTCCCCCAGCAGTGCCTGGTGCCAGAGAATAACACTCCAGCACTGCTGTGAGCTCTTCAGCTCACACAGAGACACTCGCCCTGTGCTGAGAATCAGGGGGTGCCAAGTGCCAATGATCCATAGCCTCCACCTGTCTAACAGGATTAGTCCCAAACCCAAATAAACTACCTGGAAAAAATACCCTCTGCACTCAGAGACAAGTAACACTGGTCATACAAAACTTGGGAAACTGCTGCACAGAGACTGTGCCACGCTAATTTGGCCCCAGCACATCTGCCTCACGAAACAAATCTGTAATCACAGGATCACCTTCAGTTTTTCTCCAGCAAGACCTCTGCCCTGCTCAGTCCTCAGGATGGTTCTGCTCACTGAATGCAGCATTACTCATCATTTCTTTTCATTATCATTCAACTTGCTTCCCCATTCTCTCCTACTCTCTTCCCCTTTATTTAGTATGCTCCATCCAACTACTGCCAGCATGGCTAACACTGGAAGTACCTAATCTTACTGTCCACTCTCTCAGCCTCTGACGTGCTTGGCCTCACATTTCTGCGAGACAGGGAAGTGCTCCCCTCCATGCAGCAGATGGGGGATGGAGGCTCAAGGAAGTAGAGACTTAATAAAGTCACAGAGAAAACCTGCAAGAGCAGGAAGCTGAACATGGGTCTTCGACCACGGCTTCCAGGCTGAGCCCCTGCCCCAAAGAAATCCTTTCTCTCTCCTGACCCGCAAGAACAAATTTTAATCTCTTCCTGAAATTGTTTCTGGTGTTCATCTGTGGAGCTGGAATGCCTGGCAAGCACTGAATTCATGACATTCTTCACAGGATGACTGGAAGAAGGTTCTTCTGAACAGACATAGGAAAATGAAGGAAGAGAAAGTTGAATCTGAATGTCTACTTCTTGTGAGTGCCCATCTCAAGACTTGCAGATCCCCATTTCCCAGTCCACTTAGCCCTGTGGAGCACAGGGGTATCCACAAGGGAATTCCTCCTGACCTCCTCCTGTCGCTGGGAACATAGATCAGCCCTCAGGTCTTGAGCTGGGCATCCAGAAAATGAGGAACACAAAGTCACTTGCCAGGTGAGAATATTTTAGCTTAAGACTCTGGAATGGCACCAAGAAAAGAAAAGAGTAGTAGAGGCAGGAACAGGACCCAATTCTCCAGCACAACATTTAACAGGCTTCACTGTAAGACTAGTGATTTTTCTGCAATTACCCGCCTCATTCATTACATACTTTCCAATTTTAACAAATAAACAAAGTGGAAGTCCTATAGGCAAGATTCTACTTTACTCCACACTCCTGGCTCATCCCCCAAACACACTGCATCTCTGTGCAGTGAATGAGGCAGGCACACTCTGTTAAAAATATGTATGATTCTTCAGTTAGATATTGCATTGAAATACACCTGTGTAACAGGGGCAAGGCTAAAATGCAGAGACATTTCTTACATTCTGTGTGCTAGATTTTACAGCTAACGAGGACTCTAACTATAGGTTTGTTTTTACTGCACTGTATTGGCTTGTATGTCAGAGTCTGCAGCAATATCTGATGCGTAACATGTACGTTGCACATGATCAAAGACTTGAGTGTCATCTTCTTGCCTAGAACAATGACTGCCTAAAGCAGCAGGAGCAGAAATTATCTAAAAGCAGAGTTAAACAAACCTCCTTCTCCCCTCTGGGGAGAGTAAGCAGTCCAGGTGAGCAAGGCAGGAGGGGAGAACAGCCTGCTTTGTGCTAGACGGGCAGAGAGCTCCACATAAAAGCAGAGGAGCTTTGCAGAAGCATGTCCTGACTCCCATCACTGGAGACTTAATGATGGTAATTCCCAAAGGATGATGCATGCTGACAGGCTTTGACATAAACTACCCCAGGATAATATTAATATGTATTAAAGGCTCAGGCAACTTTATTGGGACAGGCTTGATCAGTAACACATTTCAACAGAGCGTCTCTATCATCTGTCGGAACAAAAGTAAGGGAGGGAGAGAGAACACACGCACAACCTCACCTTGCTTTGGGAATGTTTTAGAGACAAACAAGGTCAATCTGTGATGAACTGCACACTTGGCGCAGCTCAGACATTGGACCAAGAACCTTGGACAAGCCACCACAAATAGGAATGTCACTGTGGGGCAGTTTATGTTGGAGTCTGTCTGCATGATCAGCACCCATAACCCTCCAACAGGGGCCAGACACCTCCTGCACAGTCTTTCCCCGTGCATCTGGAACATCTACCCCTTGGAAAGCAGTGGAGAGGTGCTTAGGAGGCAATGTGGAGGCTCTGCAGTCACAGCACTGGGGGAAGGGGGAATGGAAGAAAGAACCGCGGAAGCCTTTGATCATGTGTAATGTTAATTCAAGTGTTACACATCAGAGACTTTGCCACAGTAACTAGCATATAAACAGGAGTCTAGTGTTAACAAGGAGGACTTCTTGAATAAGTTTGTACATTTCTGAGTTAAAGCAATTTCCCTATTCAACAATACATGACACAGTGGAAGGAGTTCAGAAATAAACCAGCCTAACATGCTTAGACCTTTAATAGAATTTAGCTTCTTAGAACTAATTAAATGTTACTTAAATGAAAAAAAAAATTCCAAGTACTTGGGAAAGGTGCCAATTTGACAGCTCTGGAGAATGAAATAATCTAATCATCCCCAGAGCATGGGCAGCAGCAGGACAAGCTTCCCCTACTAACATGCCTCAAATGTGACCTGGAAAGACTGTTGATAGAAATGGGGCGTACAATCTCTGTGGTCTAATGACTCCTTACTTTTTCTGCTGAGACTGCTAAAACGGTTCCCACTGAGTACCAGCTGCGGTGGTGATACGGACACCTGTCTGGTAGGAATGGTGCTGGGACCTGCCAAACTCCTGTCATCTGCTAACCCTCCACCGGAGCCCAGTGACTCTCAGCTCATTGTTCAGCCCGGGCAGTGGGGGCTGACAGACAGCAGCTCTCTGGTCTGTCCCACCTTGGACCCGCTCCACTCCAGCCCACAAGATGTAAACAGGAGGTACTGTGTTTAGTCTGCAGGTTTGGGCTCTCACTGCACCAAAGCTCAGGCTCAAGAGAAGTCAGTCTCTGGCTGCTGCAGAGTTGAGGCTGGGATTTTTAAGGCTCTTATTTCTACCCTAAGATAGGGAAAAAGTCCACAGGAGGAAAAGCCTGCCATGTCTTCTCTCCCCCACAGTTCCTCCATTTAGTTGTCTTTGCAACATGCCCCTGGCATTGCAGTAATATGCTTTCAGCCACCAATTCTCCTTGGAGCTCCTTGCTGTGCCTGGGGTCCCAAGCGAGGGAGGAGGAAAATCCTCTCTGGGCCTTGCTGTGAAAGCTTAGCAGGGCTTGCCAACTCAGCCAGCCCAGGCTGCAATGGACTAAACCAAACACAGCTCGCCTCCTTGGAAATTTTATGCACCACAACTTCTTCTACTTCTGAAGCAAAGCCACATGAGCCTCCCCCTCCCCTGCTCCCAACACCATAAGGGATGGCTGAGCACTGATCAGGACTTCCATTGCAAACTAAGCCAAGAGTCTCAGACACTCCCAGATGTATCTCACAACCGGGTGCTACTCCTGCTGTCCCAGGCTGCTTTTAGCCTCCCTTCCTCCCCCCTTCAGCCTATCCTCCTTTGTACTCAGCACAGGGCCAGCAGCAGAGCTGGTCATGTCAGACAAGAAGATCCATTACACTGACCTTGTGTAGGAGACAAGCAAGGGAACTTGCTTCTCCCTACCATCTGAGCCAGCAATTCACCTTTCCATCTCACCTACTCCAAAAATCTTACACATTTTTCAGCACCAAAGTAACAGGCATGAAAACAGCCAGGTTCATAAGGGTTAATATGTCTGAATGGTGACATAATTATTGCCATTCTTCACTGTTTAGAGGTTACCTGACTACTCTACACATCAATATATTTCGAGATGTGATGTAAATGCAAACAAACACTCATGTTTGGAGTTAACACAGTCACAAGATCCTGTGTATCATGTGTTGGCAAGCACAGGAACCAACAGCAAATGACCCACCCTTAAACCTGACTCTTTGCTGTTAATCATTACAGGAGCATTGCACTTTCCAGTCAGAACAATCGAAGCATGCAGGCTCTTTGAAAATCCCTACACACGAGATGTTTCTGACGGAGATCAGCTCCTTTACAAGTCATACAGATCCCAAGGTATGATGTCCTCCAGACGTATGAATGCGGGCTGCAGAATGCTGTGAAAAAAAGTCATTGGAAGGCTAACTGCAACACTGCAATGCTGAAACAACCCTGTCTTCAAAACAGAAGGGGAGGCAGGAATGCCACAGTTACAGTGAAGGCAGGGACGTACTGCACACATAGTCCCTCAGAAACGGGCTTTTCTGCATTAACACATTCCCTCGAGCTTTTTTTTTCACAATATGCTTATAACCATAAAGAAATTCAAGGGTAGAATAGTGCTACACTGTCAGATCATTAGGGCATCACTGCTCTACGGCTGACCCTCAACTCCAAGCAGATGGGGATTTTCCAGGGAAAATCTGTGACACCAAAAACATGTGGGTGCTTCAAGCAACCAAGAGCTTTTGTCAAAGAATCAATAGAAAGGAGCTAAAACTGAAAGGCATTGCTCTCTGTGCTGCTCTCCCATTAAGGATGATGTCAGACTGAGATCTTGGCTCTGCAGGATCACAGTCCCACAGCTTTCTAGCTCTTCCGCCCTGGCTCCATTCTTGTTTAGGTCATTCCACTCTGCCTCCCCAAATTCCTTTCTGGAAGAAATCAAGAATAAATACAGCCTGTAAAGTGTTCACCGACTTCAGGAAATGGATAGTACTGTATTCACAGATGATTTTTGAATTTTCCAGTCAATTATCAATTTGAGTTCCACTAATATAAATAGCAACATTTCACTACTATTTTTTGAGGCCATAATTACTGAAAATATTTTGCAAGAGCTATGAGAGATGTTACAGCAGAAAATATAGGTTTGTTACACTTTTAAACAATATAAGCCCTCAGCAAGATAATTTTTAGGTCGCAGTAAAGGAGGAAAGGGGAAAAACAGGAAGCAGACTTTCTCACTTGTAACCAAGGTCCATGGGCTGCATAGGGGTGCTCCTCTGTAGCAAAGGCTCCTTCTACTCCCGTTGATACAAACGTGATTGCTGTATCTCCTGTAATACTTTTATACGTAAAGTGCCGTCCATGTAAGAGCCTTCCCCTGGGGAATTAAACACATGTGCATGAGTTGAGAGGGTGTGCACAGCATTCAACACAACAATGGAGACACATCACTATTGTTTCTGCCATCAGCATGGCAAACTATTTTGAAGGCAGCAACTATTAATGTTTCAGGAATATAAGAATGATTTGCTCCAAAAAGCAGGTCATAAGCCTCCTTCTGAGACAGGGTGCTACCCCTCATCTTCCCCCTTAATCTCAGGACCTTGTTACAGAGCTAGAGTACATCTAAATCCCACTTTGTGCCTATCCCCATGATGAGGTGCTGATGTATGTAAAGGCACGTGACTGCCAGTTTTCCAGTAAGGTGAAAACTACAGAGGAGAATCCAGACTCCACATTGTGTGGGAATGTGAAGATGCATTTCTACGAAGGCTCATTGCTGGGGCCAAACTTACCTACTGTGACAATACCTAGTAATCAATTGCCCTGGTGCTTGACAAATGTCACCTGTATTACTTAAGCAAATGCCTAGAAAACACACATACACAACCATCTACAGTATCACTTCCCTTCTTTCATTCAATGTAAGGGAAAATCATGGCTCTGGTATTTCAGCTCAGAGCACCTGTGACACACACACATGGCTTCTAATGTGCAAAAGGGAAAACTTCAGGTGATATATTTAGTGCCTACCAGAGTCACAGTTGCTTGATGAGTTACTGCTGGTCAGATGAGCTGAGGTAACTGATCAGGACAGACTGTTCACACATTTGTGATGTAAAATAAAATATGTTTGCGTTAACTTTCCCATTGGTTTCTCAACAAGCCTAGGCAAGTGTGCACCTGCTGCTGATAACTCTGATACTACCAACATGTAACTCATTAAGCTAAAGTAACTCAATCACCTACAACCATTTGTCTTGACCCGACAGCTCATCTCTATCTTAAGGACTAGAACATTTGCACAGGGATTTTTAAAAATAATGCTGGCTGAAATTATGGAAAACTAGAAGGCAGTGATACCCACAGACTGAACCTTCAAAAGACAATGTGTAGAGTATGCACACGTGTTGCTCCTTCAGTAATGTGACATAATTCGTCTAAAACCCACACTTGTACGCATAAACTGATTGCAAACAGGTTTTCCACAACGACTTATCTGAGTCTGTAAGTCAGAATGAATAACTTAAGGGATTTCTTTGACAGAGTATGTTAAGACATCCCTTCTTTATCACAGAGTTGCTAGCACTAGACTAATAAAAAAACCCCCATACTAACCCTGTCCTGCTTCAGCACTCAAAAGACACTGGAGGATGTACAAAGAATGAGAAACAATCTTAACATGATGAGCACAGAATCATGCAAAGAATCATCTGTTTCTAATATGTTTTGGCAAAATATCTAAGCTCTGGCCTTTACAGACCCATTGCATGCATGTCTGTATGGTGAAACAATGCCACAAGGCAAAAGCAGCATGTTAGCACAGGCTGGGGAGGAGGATGGCTTCACTCACCTTAGACACAGGGGGATGAGAGCTCCGGACTCCTGGTTAAATTTCAGGTGCACGCTCTCCAGCTGTCTCGTCCGGATCAGCTCATGAGGAATGATGGCTGCTGAGCTCTCGCTTTCCAAACTGTCCTTACGGCTTCTAAGAGAACAGACAAAATGCACATCTTCAGGATTCCAGTACTGTGTGCTAATTTGACTGCAAATATTGAAGGACACAGGAAAAAACTGTTATGAAGACAAAGACATATCTGAGTTTTCACCACTCCTGCAGAGATACAGCCTCGCTCATACTACCAGTCCCAGAATGCAGCTCTTCACCTTGATTTGTCAAGCTAGGATCTGAATTGATGCATACACATGGTGCATTCCTTCCCAGTATAAAAAAAATAAATTTTCTGGAAAGAACTGCAGCAAAACTAAAGTCTCCAGAATTCCAAACACTATAAAATGGTTAGGAAGAATTACCAGGTGTGTCCTCCCTCCTGCTTTTGCTTTATCTTCAGGATTTTTCAGGCAGTGGCCTGCAGGAAAGAGTTGTCCAGTCCTTTCTGCCTTTTTATGTACAGTTCAACCGAAAGGCTTTGAGAATCTCCCACTTCCACCAGCATCAAGTGCGACAGCCAAAAGACACTCTCCACGTGACAAGTAGGAGATTCACAGATTCTTTTCCCTTGTCAGTCGGGCTGCTTTAAGACAATGGTAGCTTTGCTTTCTTATTCCTTCATTTCTGCAAGACCAGCATATTCTGAAGCTACAACAGGGTTATGTTGTTACATGATTAGGAACTTTGCCAGACCAAATCCTCTAGATAA
The DNA here is from genome assembly GCA_013398115.1 of Falcunculus frontatus. Taxonomy (NCBI): domain Eukaryota; kingdom Metazoa; phylum Chordata; class Aves; order Passeriformes; genus Falcunculus; species Falcunculus frontatus. Next base: position 4,036,900 of record VZRV01008191.1, read on the forward strand.
TAAAACAATCTATCTCAAAATACTTGACCATAAACACTTTATATGTTCAAAGAGCATCAGCGTGATCCCTTACTTGACAGTCTGGAACAAAGAATAAAGGACAGACTTTTATGGATGACATGGACTGATGAGAAGTGTCTGATATTTTTATCACCTGGTATTCCACGTGAACTTAACAGAGATAAGACTTTGTTAAGATAGTTTCTACAGTACAGAATCGCCAGAGGAGAGGAACAGGGAAAGCAGGAGGGCACTGAGACTCCATATTGCAATGTGCCTCCATTGTGCCACAAGGATCAAAAGCCAAACAAGGCTATCAAGCTGTGGCTCCATTTGAGAACACTGTTAAAACAAGCCTGGATCCTTCCTCCATCCAAGCTGAACTGTCTTTAATGTACATCTGGAAACAATTGTAAAGAATCAGCTTCACCCTCATGAGCTGACCTAGATGACACCTTTACTTGATTTTACCTTTGAGTGCTGTCCCAAAATTACTCGCATCAACCACACACATAGTAGTGCAGTTCAGTGGGAATTCCAGTGCAGATCAGCCTGTTGCTTCCGCCAGGTCCCCTAGTCCCAGGTGAGCCCTTCACCCACGCTGCTGAGCTGCCCACTCTGAAACAGCTGAACTCTGATATCTCATGGCCCAACCTGCAAATACACTGCATGGCCAGGTCAGAGACATGCAGAAAAAAGATATCAGAGCAGCTCAGCTCTCTGCAAGATGAAAACTGTAAAACATGTCCCATTTTCTGCTTTAGCAGCACACAAAAGTAATAACAGATCGAGCAGGGACATGGTAGGTCAGGATACAGCTTATGCACAGGGTGGGCTGATAGACTGACAGTCAGCAGAGAGTCAGTTTAGTGGGTTAACCCTGAAGCAAAGACACAACATGCTTTGTAGTCTATGTGTGGCACTTAAAGTTGTGTTTAATCTACTTCAGCAAACATTTTATAGCTCTTTCTAGGTGGGGTCTTCAAAGAGTGGAGCAGGCCAGCATTTTTCAGGCTGATTACCTGAGAAGTGCAGTTACAGTTGATTAATGATCAGTTGACCTTAAGCTAAGCTTTGTCTCAACTTCCTTATCAGATCTTATATACACAGTGAGCTGTGGGAAAGTCAGCCTGTGGTCTACAGCTTCCAATCATTCATTTATCAGCCCCTACCAAAAGGGTCAGCCATTAGCAACACATGATTTTCAAGCAAGCCATAAACTTGCACTCCTAAATGCAGTTCCAGAGCTTAGGCACTGTGGAGTGGATCAGGAGTTTTACAGCAATGTTCCTGCTACAGACGAGAGACTGTGCCCTGCTCACCTGGACTGCCTAAGCATGCCAGGCATGGGGACATCCCAGAACAGCCTCCCGGGCAATCCATGGTGTAAGGTTTGTGCTTCAGCAGGACAGAGAGCTGCAGGACAGCTCCCCATACCCCTGGGCTCCAAATCCCTCCGAGCTGAAGGAGGGTTTTTAGGTTTCCACCATGCCAGCCAGTGCAGCTGCGAGCACAATGGGGCTGCAGTCCGGAGGGGAAACAGCCTCCGGTTGTTAATGCAATAATAGGAATGACGACAATATTCTGGAGGCAAGGGGCAAAGCTTTCTGAGTCTTATTAAAACCAGTAAATGCTGTTTGTCATTACATGCTCAAGAGAAGATGTTGACTAATGTGTAACTATCAAACGGAACTGTCATGACTTTAGGGCTGTCAATAATTATGACTTCATATTAATAAGTAACCAGCCCTTCTGTCAAAAAGGTGAAGCAAAATGGTAGTTAATACTTCAAATGACATGAAAGGATTAATCCTTTTGACAAAATTTTTCCAAAATACTCATACTCTGTGTCTCTTGTTTCCCTTCAGAGGAGCTCAGACAATTTCAGGTATTTAAAACTAAGGGTGAAACTCCAATAGCAGAAACCAAATAACCTTCTGTCCAAGGCAGACCTTTCTAAACAAGAACTGTATATTGTGGACTGCACATAACGCATCAGGAGGCCACAGTGCCATCACTTTTAGGCTCGGGAAAATGTTGCATGACACGGGGACTCAGAAAGACCCATTAAAATTCTCTCTTTGGGATTGGAAATCCTTGTGCTGACCCTTCCGAAGGGTGATAGCCCAGATGAAGGGTCAGAAGGACCTCTAGGTTGTTATTAATAAAAAGCTCATGTCCTAACACACATTGCCATCACAGCTTGTAGTTTTCAGACTCAGAAAAAAAAAGTAGAAAAAGTTTGCTTTCTAACACTAACATCCCTAGTTTTACGACTGTCAGTTACCAGTAAGTCTTTGCTTTCTCCACCCCATCACCAAATAAATCAGCAGCACAAGTCAGTGGAGTTTTACTTGTTATGACTAAGATCTAGCTGACTATCATGCAAAATGTTGCAAACTTTGTCTATTCCAGATTTAATACTTCGTCCAACCCCCACAAAAAAATTCATGTTTCTCAGTGTCCAGAAAAAACAAGTCTGCAAAAGCCAGGGCTGCTGCATTAGGAAAGGCAGCAGATTTAAATGGAAGCAGCATGCCGGAAATGCCCCAGTTTAAAGACTGCACATCTAGTGTTTTGTGAAACTGGAGGGGAGTTGGAGGAGATTAAAGCGCATTTCCCTCTGATTGGGAGCTTGTGGGAGGTGTAAACGTGGGCAGTTGTCAGATTAATTCTTTAGATGATTACATTCTTTTTGTTTCTTTAAAGCTGTTTGTAGTTGGGTTTGATGTCTCCTGTTCTGGGCAAGTGTATTGCTGCAGTTACCAAGGTGACTTTAGATGACTTTCAACTATTTTTTCCAGCTTTGGTTTCTACCAGTAGTCTGCTTCTGGGTGGAGGAGAGAGGGAGGAAATTATGTTTGTTGTTTTTTGTTAAGTCTCATGAATGCTGATTAACATGAACTTAACCAAAGCCATACTTGATTTTTTTTTCTTTTTCTGAGAAAGAGAGGGTGGTCAAGCCATTGCAAAGGTGTCCAGTGTAGCCTGCAGCTTCCCCAGATCTGTCAACAAGGGGAAAGGGCCTGAGGAGACTTGACGTCCCAGTGTGCTGTGCTCCTTCTTGATGTGAGAAGGCCACACGCTGGAACCTGTAGCCTCCCGGGGGCCCTCTCTTTGTATTAAAGATGAGGGTGGCTGCAACCTGCTTAATTTGATGCCAATTAGCAGCAGCCTGTGGGGATCCTGGAAAATCGCCAATGCAATCACTGGGTTGCACAAAGTTTGGATGTCCCCTCCTTATAAGTCATGTTTATAGCAACCCCTTCCCAAGCAATCACTAGCAGTTATTTTATGGGATTCAAGAATAGCCAGGTTGATCGGATTAAGAAAGGTTTGTTTATTCTTGCATTTGCGTTTTGCTTTATGATCAGAGTGCTTGATCTCATGGATCCGTCAAGGAAGGAAGTCTCAGTTCCCCTCCAAGCTCTGTTGCTGATATGGATATTTGCTGCATTTCCAAGTTACCCTCCCAGGTATCAAAATCACAAAAGACATGCTGTTGGAAGCTGGCCATGGCAGGGGCTCTTTCCAGGAGTGGGTGCCCACTGCTGCACTGAAGTTAGTTTCTGTCATTGCTCTTTGCTCCCTCCATATAAAACTCAGTACTGTGAGTTAGCAAATGCAAACCATCAGTGCAGGCTTACACAGCTGGCAGAGAAAGGTCGGGCCTCTTTTCCTTTCTTCCCCTCCTGCCCCCACCCCCCCCGCTTCCATTCCCCCTTCCACTCCCCCTTCTTCCTTTCCAACCGTGGCTATTTCAAACCTCCTCACTCCCTCATGAAGATATGGTCAAAGATCACTTAAGTGCCAACAATCTTCCAGGCTCTTTCCCACAGTTTCCCCTGAAGGGCAAACCAGCAGCTGTGGGAAAGAGCCCTAAGCACCTTGGCACACAGAGTTGCAGCATCCGTAAGGAACGCACAGAGGCAAGTGCAGAACTGGGGAGGACGTGGTTACACAGCTCCTGCCATGGTCACACTGAGACAAGGCTACCTCAAGTGCTCAGACCTGGGTGCTCCTCAGCCTGGTTAAACAGGATGGTGACGATGTTCTGTGTGCATTTCCTGGCATGGAAGGGCTGCTAGGACAATGCCAGTAGCAACAATCTTCTTGCCACTCACATATCCCCTTGGAAAGCTGCATAATAACTACTGTCAGAGCTTGCAGGGGCCAGACTGTTCCAAGACCTGCAACTGAACTGGAATTGAGAGATTGAGGCTGTGCCACTGGCACCCTGCAGAACTCATGAGCAAAGTCAAACAACTCTTTTATGCTTCAGGTTCCCTGTCTGTAAAACTGAGACATTTTTTCCACGTAGGGATGTTGCAAGGATTAAGTCAATGTTTGCAAAGCACTTTTGGATTCTTAGATGGGGAAAGCTATGCAGGAGTGCAAATTATTAGCAGGGTGACTGCTTTGCACTTCTACTGACACTGGTTTTCCAGACGTTTACTTTTCTAGTTTGCAATCTTGTCACCCAGCACTCAGCCTCATGCTGAGAGACACTCCCTAAAGTATATTGCCTCCCCCCATTCAGCATTCCTGACTCAACCAGGACACCACTGAATGGCGACCCGATGAGAGAGCATGCCTAAATAAGCAGGACTGGATTGGAAACTTACTGCTTAGTGGTTGCAGAATCAGAAAGCCTAGCCAGAACCAGACAGCTTCAGAGAATGCTGAAATGCTCCTCTTTATGTAAAGTTTGCCTCCAAGAACTGAAGACAGGAGGCCAGCTACAAAGACAACAGCTCCCCTCTGCCCAAGTAAAGGAGAATGAAAAACCAGTGCAACCGGGAGAAGCAAAGTGCAGACTCGCCTCCAAACAAATCCTACATTTTGGTATTACCGTCAGAGCTTCCTCAGAAATGCTGCTCAGATGGAGCTTGTTAATGTGCGTTAACCCAGTGCTGCTCCCTGACAGGAGAAATCCGTGTGCCCTATTTACCAAGTCAGAGGAACTACAGGGGCAGTGGACTCCAGCCCTGGAAGCAGTGCCACTATTACTCATGTGCTCCAAACCAGGCACACCATGTGACAGTCTGGGGTTATCCCAGGAGGAATTCTGGAGTGACACAGCTCCTCCCTCTTCCCACGAGGGAAGGGCAACCACCTGAGATGCTCAGAGCGCAGCGCTCCAGAAGGTCACCGCCAGGACAGTCCTGCCAGCCCCACCTGCCGGAGGGTTGTTCCCTACTCTGTTTGCCAGGAACCTGCCTTCATTTCCCTGCACAGCTGGAAGCTGTTCAGGGCTGGATGGAATTAGCACATGGCTACAGGGCTACCATATGTTCAGGTTTCCCTAGACTCAACCTGTCTTTCTGCCTAGAAATTGAATGCAGATGGGATTTGAGGTCTCTGTGGGTCCCTGGACAAATGACCACCGTACATAAGGGACCAGCACAAGCAGAGTTATCTGGGAAATCCCAGACAGAAATATGAGAGTCAAGCATGTGAACCACACCATTTGATCCTTCTTGAGAAGGGGGAGAGTGATAAACAGCAGAGACATGATGGAAAAGCCTTATCAAAGTAATACAGCTTTGGGAGACCCTTTTCTATCGCTCAAACCTCATGTTCAGACACTGGGGCGTGCGTGGGCAATACCTGAATTCTGGCACAATGAAATGCAACAATTACAGATAATTTTAGCTTCAACACATGCAGTAATGCAGTGTGCTAGCACTAGGTTTCTACTCCATGCCTCAACTCACAGCAGAACAGTCAGAGTCAGCCAAGAGGCAGAAAAACATCAATTTCAGCAATGCTGCATGATCAAGGGGGCCCTTGAGGGGTGGAAAAGGTCAAGAATTCCCTTATCCCAATGCTGGCTCTCGCTGCAACTGTGGCAAATTAACTCTGCTGTCCTAATCTGTAACGTGGAGATACTACTCACCTACTGCACAGGAGAGCACAGAGCTAATTACCAAGGACAACCAAAGACCCGGCCCCAGAAATTATTACATCAAGAAATTAAATAGTGATCAAAGCAAGACTCCACAAGTGTCACTGAACTTTGACATCTGGAGCTTCCAGCCCACTGAGGCCTTGACAGCAGCAGTGTTTAGCCTGACATTTAAACGTTCCCTATGGGTAACAGCTCTCTGTATCCAACAAGAGTCAATCTGCATGATTCAGGAAACTGGGAGCCTTGCCTTTCTGTCTGTCTCAGCAGCACCTACTAAAAGCTGATGGGTCCTAAGAAACAAATAATGCGCCACTGAAACGCACACTGGTATTCACACATGTCTTATTTTTCCAAGTGGTAATTGAGAGTATTCGGTTACCTATGTTCAAAATGATTAGTCATGTTTCCAAAGATTAATTTACATGTTCTTTTGTTAATATGTACAAACTGATTTAATGGCTGCTTATGAACTGAGCCAACAGTCATTTTGAGAAACAGATGTCCAATGCAGTTTTAAGCTTTAAGTGTGCCTTTATTCATATCCTTAGGAGAAAAAGGGCTACACAGTCTACAGTAATAACACTAATGAATCAAAGTACTACAGCTGCCCAGTAGGGTTTTGACAGAAACCAGCTTTTTCTCAAAGGAACTTTTTTTTAGGACTCTGGGACAGTGAACAACTGGTAATATGCATGCTTAACATGTAAGTATGTGCTTTGCTGGAGCCAAAACACTGAATCAAGCCCTATCTGCAACCAAACAATGTGAGGTTTTTGCATAAGCACTGACAACCGTAACTATACAAAGACTGGGAAATCTATATGGAATCTGGATCCTCTACATTTTATACAAATAAATATTCAAATGTTTGAGTGTTTCTGATACTATTTGTGATGCTGAATGCAGAACAGGTTGCTTTAAACCTTGATAGATTATTGTGTGTGGGTGGTAGGGTTAGAAGAAAAGAAAGGGAAGAAGGCTACTAAGAAAGCAGTTGGTGGTTGCAAATCCATGATAAATAAACAGCACATTCCTCTTCTGCACAAAGCCCTTAGAGTCTGTGTCAGATATTAACATCCTAATGTCAGCTGGGTGCAAATTTGACAGCCTGGGGTTCTGCAGTGCTCTCTGTGGAAAGCATATTTGAAACAATTTGCCATGCCCCAACAGAGTGTTTCTGTCAAGTTCCTAAAGAACTTCTAATGCACCAGTTATTCACAGGACCCTTGCAAAGAACCACGGGTTTGATATTTTATGATCTGGTGTGTACAGTGCAGGATATGATTACACACAAGCCTGCTTCCCATCAGCCAGCACCTCGTAATCATTAACATATTTATCCTTGTGGTGCCTCAAGAAGATGACATTGTTATTAGTCCCATTTTATAGATTCAGAACTGAAGCTCAATAGCTGAATGACTGCCTTTGATTACACAAGATTTACAGTGAAGGACAGACCTGAGTCCCAGCCCTACCAGGCCCAAGCACTGCAAGCAAGGATCACACCAGAAGGACTAGATCTATGTGCAGAACTGTCCTTCATCTCAGGTGCACAGAAGTTCTGTGAAACAGTTATATCTGCACTGGGTTTGTGCCTTTCGTGTCTCAGCCTTTACCCCTGCAGGTACCTGGAGGGAACATGGATGTAGATACATTACTGTATGCAAAAGCTGAGCTCCTAAGTTACATTCCTGTGCAGCAGCTGGAGATGAGAGTCTCCATATCATGCTCTTGTACTTATTGCACATTGAGCAATTTTGCTCAAATGCATGAGACAAGCTGAGACAGTGTATTATGGAAGGCGGAGGCATAACAAGATCTTCCTCTTCTGCTTCATCTATACCACACTGTTCTGGAAAATGTGTTGACTGATCAGTTTTAGCCACAGTAAGGGTAATCATCTGGTCTGATTTAAGTACTAGTTAGTCAGAGGTTGTAAGTAAACACTGCTTTCCAGCACAAACCGCCCCTTTTGGTATGGTCAATGCATTGAACAAGTTCCATTGTATCTGCTACATGGAGAGGAGAAGCAACTGCACGGGGAGAAGACCTTTCCCAAAGTCCTCTCAAAGCAGCCAGTAAGATAGAGAAAGAAAGTATTAGGACGTACTGAAGTTTTAAGCTGAGACCTCCCCTATCCCTCCAATAGTATGACCACAGTAACCCAGCTGATAGCTGTCTCTCCTTAACTGAAGGGCTTATGGAGAAACAGGCTACCTCTCAGTTTCCCCAATGGCAACCACAGACCTCAGAGAAATGTATTGACCTCCTAGGAAGCAAACATTGGGAACCAGCCATTCCTACCTCTCAGGCCTCAGGCAGGGTGGGCGTGCAGCTGCTGCAGGTAAGAGAGATTTGCAACAAAGAGCACTGTCACAGATATGAGGCTCTGAATTTGACCTGCCTTCCTCTGTCTCAGAACAGTTAAAAACCCAGGTAAATATTTGTGTGCTTCATCTTAGACCTCTGCTAACCTTTCACCACTCTGTCTCAAGCGTATCTCTGTTTATCTCACCCTGAATAACGTAAAGCTCTCTTATCTAAGCCACAACTGCCTCCCAGCATTAAGGCTTACCCATCAGCTGCCTCCTTGACCTGATGTGCACCCAAAATGTTTCTGGTCACCCCCAACCACTGAGGACTTAGAGCTTACACTGGGCATGCAGATGCATGCGGGAGCCCAGCATCTGTGAGAAATCCTGCCCAGTACTTTTGAGCTCTCCAAGGCTAGGTGTAATTTGTGCAAATCACATGGTATAATTTTATATTTTTTTCAGCGGGACCAACCAATGGTCCAATGTGACCAACCTGCAGGCAGAGAAATACTACTTCAAACCTGAGTCCGATCAGAATTTTACTCCATGTAATTACTATATGGCAAAAGTAAGATTATTCCTAAAGCAATAATAAAGTCACTTGAGATTTTTTTTATATAAGCACCTATATCTCATATTACATATTAGTAAAAAGCACCAGTGTATGACACATAGTACTTCCTCCAAAGGATTAGGCAACTCATAAACATTCATATATTAATCAAATCAGAAATCACCCACAAAATGGAACAAGAAAGGACAACAAGAAATATTTTCTCATGCAATGTTTGAATCAAGAATGAAACAGGAATTGAAACAGAGCAGGGTGCTGTCCCTGCCTGGCACTAGAGGGAAGCGCTGATTTCATGATGATCTTTACTCTTGAGAGCAGAAGGCACAAATGTTCATCAGATATGAAGAAACCAAAGGAAATACCAAGATGAAAGAGTGCAGCAAAGATGCATGTCTTTCTGTATTATTCAGATGAAAACATTAAAATTGATGGGAAGACACTGAACTAGCACCTCAAGTCTAAGAGGGGAAGGGGAGAAACCCAGAAAGACAGAAGTGCAGATACTACAGATGTCTTGAAACCACAGGTAATTTCCTATAGATTCACTTAAGTCAAAAGTTACAAGAGGTATCTACAGGCCCACCTAGTCCCACTTAAATCACCTGTTAGACTACTGCTATTAGAGACCCAGGTGTTACTGGCATGTGATTACTGGCAGAACCCGCCTGTTTAAGCTGGGCAAGATCAAAGTCACTTTAAAAGAAACAAAAAATCAACATTTTAACCAAAATGTTTGTAATTATGACCTTGAAAACAAAATAATCAGGAAATTATCAGCAGTCACATATGCCACCTAGCTCTGGATACCATAGCACTTTTCAGCACAGTATTTTTTATAGGGATCAGTCCAGTCTGAATTCAAACACTGTAGACCATGAGCAGCAGGTTCTACGGAATAGTCAGAGCCACTCTGCATTAGCAAGGTTTGTCCGAAACTCCTCTAAAAAGCTGCCCTCCTGAGTACTAGCCCATTAATCCAACCTGAACAAGTCTTCTCCCTCTATCTTTGCACTTTGCAAGTATTCACTGCCAGCTTTCCTCTTCCTTTCCCAAGTCTTTTCCCACCCAGCCTTAACTTTGTTTTCCATGCTGAGCTCTTTAGCTTCCCTCTGCCACCATGTGAATGTGCAGGGTGAAACTCACGGTGCTCGGTCGAGGTTCAACCCATTCTGTCTTTGTGCATTGATTGGAGGTAGGACAGGTTTGCTGTTAATCTCAAGCCCTCTCCGCAAAGTCTCCCTGATTTGCTCTGTATCTGCAAAGAGAGTTTTTTAAACATGATTTAGAATCCCCAGAAACAACACATACACACAAAGATATCAGGTGTGTTTCATCTAAACTCTTCCGCTTCAGAAAGAAGTGGAGAAATGTTATGGGGTAACACTTAACTGCACTTCCTGCACTTCCTTAGGAGTTATTTCTCTTTATAATGTCAGCCTGAATTCCCTTGTTTGGGCTTCATTGTTATGTCAGGCAAGGAGAGCTGGAATCTTTGGTACTGACTCCTCCTGATGAAGAAATTCTGAGTAGTTTTGTAAATTTTCATAAATGAGGTGTTTGTTGGTTCTGTAACTCTCATAGAACCTCCTGACACTTCCAAGCCTTTGTACTGGAAATAGTTTTTCCCATTAGGTATAACAGGAATTTGTTCCTTTACCAAATAAATGTATGAAGGTTTCCAAGTTTCTTGCAATTGGCTTTGGAAATCTGTTGATTAATTTACAACAAGATTCACAAAGGAAGGGATTTTTATGCAGGGCAACCTTTAGCCTCAAGCTCACATCTGAAAATAAGCTGCAAATTATGCAGTTCAGATGCAGTCTTTTTACTTCCACCTTTTTCTGAAGTGTCTACTGGCCAAGTACTTTCAATAGGAAGCTTTCCTGCCTTTCTTAGAAGTTTCCTCATCTTTTTATGAGAAATGTGAGAATTAGGTAGAGAAAAAAAACCCCAAATTATTTCAAAATCTTTTGAAGGATATACAAATTTCATCATGTATACCTCTCTTGGGCTTTTCATTTCAAGGCTGAGGCAAAACAGCATTTTTAGATCCAGTGCAGTTAAAAATACTTGCACAGAAGCCAGAAGAAATGCTGTATGCATTTAACTAATTTTTACCATGGATTTAAGAACAAGTAAGGTGCCATTCCCGTGGAAACCATTGTTAATTCCGGGAAATCTCAAGCCCTCAAATTTTATGTTGCTTTACCCATATCAAAGCTAATATGCATAATTTCAAGCCGGTGTAATGACTATGACATCCGTACCCTGAGAAAGTGTCTCACTGCAAAGGGGAACTCCATGTTTTTTTATTTCTTTTTTCCAGAGTTCTGTATTTGCACAAATTCCTTGACTTCTGCTGCAGCAATGTGCAGCATCAGTCCAACTTGCCTCCCAAGAAGGGACAATGTTAATAAGGAAACACAGCCTGGGAAAATACAACTGCTTCACCTTGCAGGTGTTTACAGTCCTGGTTTCAGCAAGTGCTCAGTTTAACTTTGCAGATTCAAATTACAATTTGCCTAAAAACTGAAAGAAACATTTAGACAAAACAATGCCAAGGTCTCTTTTCCTCTCTCCTGCCTTCCTGAAAGAGGCCACACCAAAATCCTTTTTGCTCCCCTGAGACACTCCAAGCCTTCCAATGGCTGTGGTGTTTGTTATGAACTCAGAGATGCTGCATGACTCAGGGCAGAGCAGACCCACCAGAAGAGAAGCTGAAAGGCCATGACAGTGCCTTGGCCGAGGACCTCTTACCTTTCCCAGAGAGCCGCCGAGGCTGCGTCCCAATGCAAATGCTCCTGCTGTCTTCATCATCCTCTGGTGGCCGGCTCAAGTCATCCCAGGCACATTTGGCACTCACTCCACTCAGGTTTGAGCCATCTGTCTCAATCCCTTTGTCGACTCTCTCCTGCTTGAAAAGATCCAAAACACCAAGACTTTTTTTGGGCGTGGCTTGAGCCTGAGTTGGAACACACCACAGTGCAGCACAACCTTCAGCAGCTCCTGCAGATCCCCCTTTGCGGACAATTTCCACTCTCTGGCCCCTGTGCTTTGTTGTGTCAGCAAACAGCAACTGAACATTGAGCCAAATCAGGGAGCCACTCTGAACTAAAAAAACCTTTTCCATAGCAGGTTGGTCTGAAATCCCACCCTGTCCCCACTGCTTCACTGCATGGCCCTGGCAGGCACAAAGCAGGGAGAGAGAAAGGTGGAAATCAATGGCCTGGGGTGTGCAGGGTTACTTCTTTCAGTGTTAACTGATTTACACCAGCTTGAAGTATTAAAGACACGAAGCACAGCTTGGCAGTCGATCAATATGTCAATGATATATGTCAATGATAACAAATCCCTGAATAACTAAAGCTCTCTTTCCAACCTTACCAAGGAGTCCCACAATGAAAACAGCTCACTGAGAGACTCATCATTCAAATGGTTCTTCATTTGCAAACTATCCAGAGAATCCCTGCTTTCCAGTGTGCTGGGGTGTCCCATAAAGGACAAATATGCAAGTTTGGACGTGCAAGAAGACACAGGTCTGTTCCCAATGTCAAAGCTTTTGCACAGCTTTCTCTATTGGCAAACAAACAAACTCCCTCCCTTGCAAGCTGGACTTTCCAAGCCCGTAACCAGTGCTTGGGTCTCAGAAGGTGTCACACACCAATCATAAGCAGCTGGGTGTGCTCAGGCACCAGGCATTTTCTCAAGGACATGTGCATCTGTTGCCAGCAAGACTGCCCTAAGCTATAGCCAAAACTTCCACAGGAAGTTCCACCTGCTTGGACACGGGCATCAGTCTGAATTTCCACCTGTGACCCACAAGGGGGTAATGTTGAGCTGAACAAACTCGGGGCCGCACTACACCGAGGAAGGGCTCTTACTGCTGGCACCTCTTCCCTGGCACTGAACCAGGCTCGCTTCCCTCTTTTCTGAAGGGGTGTTGCCTCTGGTACCGCTCAATGGCACCAGCAAGATCTGCATCTCTCTGTATACATCTGGGTCACCTCAAAACACAGGAAGTCCCAAGAAACTTCGAAGATTTGAGGAGAGCAGAGTGGTGTTATACACAACAGGAGAGGATCTCTCCACTCCATTTAAGTACCCTCTGGTTTCACATTGCCGCTAAAGATGAGAGACTGTGCGAACATCATGCTCTTTGCAAAACCTGTCCCCAAGAAACAGTTTCCAGACTAAACCTGCATGCGTCCCTCCCCTTGCCCTGCTGTGCAGGATGCACCCTGGGAAGAGCATTGCCCGTTCTTGTGATCATTCAAGAGAGGATTTGAGCAGCTCAAAGATAAGCACAAGCATTCAGGGTGTGGTTGCACAGCGGTTTAAGTTGATGTAATTTGCAGTGACTGCAGTCCCACCCTCCTCCATGTGCTCCTACCCTTTCCCTTGAGCCAACTCCTTTTTTTTTTCATCTGGATCACCTCCCAAAACCTACTCTTTGGCCCAAAAGTTGAGGCAGGAGCCTGTGGCTGAGGGCAGGACCAGAGCAGTCTTAACTTAGACTTAAGCATTCAAAAGACAGCCTTTCTTCTGTCTTTGTTAGGATCTTCCTCCAGCATCACGGGAAACTGGCTTCTTGAAAACGTAATAGGAAAATCTGAGAAATAATAAATCTGCTGAGATTTTCTTTTGTTTTATCCTAAACATAAAATTAGTTGTGTCACCCAGAAATAGAAGTTGTGGAAAAAGAAATAAAAATACATCCGTTCCTACATATGCAGACAATGCTCTAAGTGAGATTTAGCACGTGGTTCCTTTGGGAGCCCTCCACAGGGCTCTGTGAGGACCCAAATCATCTGGTGTGGGGAGGTGTAACTTGTCAGCGAAGTTATTTTTTATCCCAGTCACTGGGGAAGCATGGGAGAGCCACCAAACCTGCTCTTGAGCAGGGAGATGAAGAGGCCAGAGGGCTGTGAGGCTCCAGTGGGACTTGCTCCCCCATCCCTGCAGCCAGGGCCCCACTCCCAGCCAGGCCCTGCGGACAGAGTGCAGAGCCTCGGGGTGGGGGGGAAAGGACTCTCATCTGCAGCTCAGCTGGCTTGCAGAGCACTTCCTCAGGGGAAGAAGTGCAGCTCTGTTGGCATCCCTTGGAGATCAAGGGGAGCTGATGGAAACGAGCTGGCTTAAGGCAGCCTAATTTGCATGCCTATTTCATAATGTTTGCAAGTATTGATGTTAAAGGGAGAAAAGTCCAGAAAACCCCGACCAGTGTAGATTCATACCTCTGGCAATGCACAGTTCTACCCCACCTTTAGCCAGCAAAGATGAGGGCTCTTTTTCCTCCCTTGAAAGGGCAGCTTGAACAGGAGGTTGGAGGAGCCCAGGGCAAAGGAGGTTCAGCTCTTTCCTTCTTTGAAGAAAGGATGTTTCTGTCCCATTTTCCTCTCAGCATGTGGGAGGGATGCTCTGAGGCTCTTATAAGTCATTGATCCCTTTTTAAACGAGCCAGAGCACTGCAGTGTGACCCGCAGAGCAGCAACCACAACTCAGGAAATTCAAATCAGCTTTATTCTCTTCTGAGATATCTGCTAAACAGAAGCAAAGCACTGAGAAATCAGCACAGAACTGGGGACCGACAGGGATTGTCTGACAGTGCTGCCAGGGAAATCTGAATGGCCTACAGGGAAGCCTGGCTGAACAGAAAACAACCAGCGTTGCCACAGCGTTAATTGCCGACATCCTGGGATGACATCTTAGTTGGGATCCATTCTCAGCAACTCCGAACAGAAAGTACAGCTGCTGCTGCCAGAGCTGGGTTTAGGCCTCAACCAATTCCCACAAGAGACAATGCAGCCTCCAAACAAGCTCTGCCTGCTTCCCAGGCAGACAACATGCTTGCTGGCTCCCGGGAAAGTTGTCCAGTTTCTCTACTTGATCTCTCCCTCCCCTCCACCTCTCTTCCACTGCGGCCTTTCTGGTCTCACACACCCTGTACCAACACCAAGAAAATGACACTTTATTCCTTCCCCACTAATTAGAGCAGGAGGCACATGACAGGGCTGAAGCCAGCCTGGCACAGCCTTGCTCCCTGTGCTCAGCAGAGGCTCTTTGTGGGACTCGGGGCGGGTTTTGCTCTATGAATCCCTGGGGGCTGCAGCAGCAGAGCAGGAGGAAGGAGCACGCACACCTGCCCATATGCACTTCTGCAAGGGCAAGAGAGAACAGAAACAGGAATGTGTTCAATGTGAGGAAGTTCAGAAGGACCACAGACGTAGCAGCTTTCAGCAGCAGGACACACTGGTGAGGCAGAGGTACTCTTTTATTTGCCATAACTTGCCTTAGCTGACTCAAATTCCAGTAAGCTGAGCTATTTTTCATTTACAGTAAATTGAAGAAAACCCTGTTATCATTAGGAATCACCAGTGTGCAGACAACAGAAACACCTCCAGGAGGGGAGAGGGCAAAGTTCTGGAAAGCCTAAAAACTTTATGGGACTTTCAGCTGTATTATCTCCCACACTGTAGAACATTTTTCTGTGTTTCTCAGACTGAGGTTATTTTAGATGAACAAATCCTTAAAACCAGTAAAAGTAGAATTTGGTTTTGTTCTTAAGCTTTCAAAGTAAAAGATGCTGTGAGGCAACTGAGAATAATCAGATGCAGACATGCAGACCATAAGCAAATGCTTGTACAAAACATGCACATTTGCACGTGCTCTACCAGGCTGAGCCATAAGTTCTCTGTTAAAGGGAAATACTCAGTGATTCACTGAAACATGGCCAGCACCACACTGGATTTGCTGGGGACCCATGTACTCCAGCCCTGCTGAAGGGATTGCAGAACTGTCTCCCAAATGCGTGGATCAGAAGTCCATAGTACAGTAACCTCTCCATAGAGGACCTGTTCTTATCTTTAAATTTCAGAAATTGAATTGAACTCTGAAGAAGAAAGTTTAGTATATCTTCCTGCATGGATTATTAATAACTGCATGTGATACTTTTGGGTTCCCATCATTTCTCAATCCACACTAACTACTTGGCCTCAAGTGACATCCTACAGGAATGAGCTACACTGTCACATTTGCTGTGAAAAAATAGTACTTAGTTTTGAGTTTTCTGCATGTTATATTTCCTCACGCTTGCATATAAAAGAAAGGAGGAATTTCCTGGTGTACCATTTCTAAATCTTGTATTGTTCTATGTCTTTCATCATCTTCTTTTTTCCTCCTTCCTAAAACACCCAGTCCAAATGTTAGCAATTTGCCTCATATAGGAGATTCTGTTTTCCTGGTCTCTCTTCTCTATCTTTCTTCCTAGAGCTGCCATTCACCTGGGGCTGGACATGTGCCCTCTTGAACCACCTCTAAGAGGGCAAAGACTTTCTAAGACTTTTCCATGATTGTTACAAACACTGAGAAGATCCAAACACCTTTAGAGGAAATATTAGAACTGTTGTATAACATTAAACCAATTCTCCTTGGCTACTACAAGAGACATGACATTTTATAAACTAAAGACATACTTGCAGATGTGGGTCAATCTCAAATATGGTTTCTCCTCTTCGCATGTCTGTTATCAACCAGGGGCCTCCAGCTCTACAAAGAAAGACAGGTGTTGGGGTTTTAGGTAACAAACCAAACAAGCTCTTTAGTTAGAACTCCCCAGCAGGGTCCTCAGAGTGGACCTGTACTGTAAGGAAGCACAAGATAAGGGTTTAAAATAAGCCTAGAAACCCCTCTGTGCTATGTATATGTCCCACAGCACGCACTTGCTCTTTACACTTTCCAAATAAATAAATAAATAATAAAAGCCCTCCATGACCTAGCAGTTAATCTTCTCAGTGTCTGGCACCATCCAGACGTGCAGAGCACTCAGGACTGACACAGGCTGTTATCCCCTGTGCAGGCCCCCTTGCTCACACAGTACTGAGATGGGTTTTAATCTTACAGGAAACGAACTGGGACTGAGAAGTCCAGTGTAGCCTGGGTCTAAGAAAGATGGGCAAGGCATGGGATCAAGATTTATTCCTCTATTACATATCTAAGAATAGAGCAGGATCCCAGTGGGACTGCACTTTTTGCCAAGATTGGCAGTCATGTTCAGTACCACAAAGAGCTTATTGCTCTGATAAATACTATCACAGCAGACATTTTGTGCAGTTGGTACTTAATGGCCAAGTACTCAGATGGTTCAGGGAAACGTTTGTTATCATTAGAAATAAAAGTTGGAAGGCTCAAGGTGTTTCCCAACAAAGGTGATAGAAAACAGATTACTGTGAAGATGAAATACTCAGAGACTTCACTTTGGATCACAGTGCAGCCAGACTGCAGAAGTCAGCCTTAGATGGTGCTTTTCATTTGAAGTAAAAACTGAAGTCTTTTGGAACTGCCATAAAAAAATTCATTTTTTTTTTCATGAGATACTTTGTTATTGCAGTCAAAAGCCCCCTCCTCTGGCCTAGTCTGTGTTAGTCTCCTGAAACACTTAAGAGTGGGAGCAAAAAAAGTTAATATTTTACAGGTTTTCAGATGCATAGATAGCCACTCTTTTTTTCACATCACTTTGGAAGCTGTGAATTATTAACTGCAGAGGTGTGACCTGCCACAGCTCCTCACTGGGATGCAAGAGACTTTTACCCTGATTCCACATCAATGGCTTAGTAGTTTGCAGCTTTGCCTTCAAATCATGCACATTTGGGTTTCCTTGGAAAGGTGCTTGTACCACAGCACAAAAGCCAAAAACCAACATGAGAGCAGACTGAGGAAAGAGGTGCTGTATCTGTACTGACTTAGAGGAGCCAAGGGAGCTGCAGGCAGTGTTTATTGTCTCAGGGACCCAGAAACAAAGCTTGCAGCTGGGCAAATTCACTCTACTCTAGGGCATTTGCATGAATTATCTGCACTTGTGCCTAAAAGGGAAAAGTTCAAGTTAAAGAAGTCCAGCTCTTCCAAATAATCAATCAATTCAAGGCTATTGTGACACTACAGAGTCTACTGTTGTGCCCAGAAACAAATATTCAGAACTATTTTGCTTTAAAAAGTAAGTCTTTTGAGTTACAATCACATGGCAATAAATTCCACTGAATTTAAAAATGTTTAAACAAAATACCTGCAAGCCAAAAAGATTTAGCTGCACCCTGGCAGCAAACAAAGCATCAACATATCATTTACTATTTAAAACCCATCTCTTCCTCAACCCAACATCATCTTTGTTATTTCTCCCATGGCAAAACAATGAACTTCACTTTCATGAACACTCCTCCTGCTGCAAACTGGCCCACCAAGAGAGGGCCCAATTTGAGAGTGACTTTCTCACTTTCAGACAATCTTTGTAAGCCAGACCCTCTCCTTCCCTTCTTTGAACTAAACAGCGAGGTCACCAGTAACAGTTATCCCAGGAAGAACCAATGAGAAAACGCTGCAGGCATGAGAGGAAGGAAATTAAGCTTTCAAGACCTCATTCTCTTTCACCCTGAACATGTGGCCTTCCACATGCATTAATTTGCCATCTGAGTGTCTGTGCGTGAGAACAGATTTGCAATGAGTTCCCATCTCTTGCTACAGCACAGATTAAATAAGTTCCATCAGCAAGTTAAAGATTGTTAATAAAAATAAACAACTGAATTGTTCTCTATGAAATACCCTCCCATATGGGCTATATGACCACTTACACTGGGACAGTCCGAAGCAGTTCCAAGATCCCTTGACCATTCCACTGCTGAGCTGCATGCAGTTCCTCAGTGCAAACCCCAACAATCTGGAATAAATAACAACAGTGATACTAAACTGGGTGGGAACCATGCAAGAACTATGGAGAAAATGTGCCACGTGGTACTGGATCAAGCAGTGCAGATACAGAGAAGCACCATTTCTTTAACTAGATGAGCCAGGACAAATGGAGCCTGGGACTACAGTGGGATCCCTCAAGTCCTTGTGCTCTCTCTCTCTACACTTAGCATGTGAAGCACCCTGGTCAAGTAACATTTAATCTTGTACAGAGAGTGTGAATTTAACTATGGGGAGGGTCTGGTGACAAATCAGGGTTTATACACTAGTCTACCCTGGCTTTTCAATCAAGTCCACACAGACAGGACTGAGCAAGACAGGTTAGGGTCTGAGCACATAAAAACACTGCTCTGTCAGCCAATTGCTAGGGGCAAATGCAGTACTGCACAAGCAATCTCAACCAGGCAAGGGACTTGCTGCCACAAGGGATTGCTTTGGTGCTCATAAAATCCTTGACCAACTCAGTTTGCTGACTGGTTACATCTTACCCAGCACCATAAAGTAAAGCTGCTTACACACCACATGATCCACTTGTCACTGCAGGCAACTGCAGACTTCTGCCTTCCTGTATAAGGCAGGATGTGTTTGCTTTTCAGGATAGGAGCTGCCACACTGAGCAATACCAGATGTCTCTCTAACAGCAGCTGAGATCAGCTGCTTCAAATGAAGGGGTGAAACACCCTTCAGCTGATAGTGGAAGGCAGTTTCTTCCTGCTGTATCAACCACTGGCTTGTGCCTTTGAGCACAATGATTCACTCTAAGATGAAAAATAATTTTAGCCGTGGCCTTCTATTTTCTTCCTCAATACTCTTAAGTCTTTTCCAACAACACTGATTTTTTTGGTCAAAATCTGTTCAACTGATGTTTTACCAAAAAAGAGGAAAACTGAGAACTAAGTTCTGAAGAGCAGCAAGCAGAAGTGAAGGATGTGCTTCTGCTGCAAGCACATATCTGCACTGATAAAGATCTGCATGGAAAATTCTCATGTCAGCACGTACCCAATTCTGCACACCCTACCTCTTCTGCCCCTTGCAGAGCTCACTTTCTCAGGACCCAGCCCTTGGAGGTGCACTTCATCCCCACCCATCTTCCAGGCTTCCTCCATCAACAGCCTGAATCACCCTTCCTTCAGGACACCCCTCCCTGGGCCTTCACTCACTAATTACATACAAACAGCAAGACTCTAAACAGGAAATTATTTTGTGTTCATTCTTTGCTTTTTGTAATCATTTATCCTCATGGGTCA
This sequence comes from Falcunculus frontatus, assembly GCA_013398115.1. NCBI lineage: Eukaryota > Metazoa > Chordata > Aves > Passeriformes > Falcunculus > Falcunculus frontatus. The sequence goes on from VZRV01008191.1 coordinate 4,056,682, forward strand.
AAATAAATGCATAACAACAAGAATCAAACAGAGGGGAAAACCAAGTCAGCTGTATGTGTTGCGGAAGATTAGAGGCCAAGGGCCTCAGGATGCAGCAAGCTGACTGTTCTTTGATTCAGGACAGCTGGGCACTAAGGAAGAGATGAGGACTAATGCAGTACTAGCTGGAGAGTCAGCCAGGAATTATCCTGCTTAGCTCGGCTCTCTGTCTCTCCTTCCAGGTCCCACAATTCACCTTGCACTAATTAATTCCACACCCACCTTGTTTTTTTGATAAAACATAGACATTTGGGCACCTCAGAAAAGCCTCTGCCCTTGCACAGAAGTTGTCTTGTGCAAGTTTGTGGTAACAGAACTTCCTTTTACATGTTGCAACTATAGCCAAAGACAAATGGGAGCAACTAGAAGCTTAAATTGTAAAATACAGACACTTGCATTTTCCCACAGGATGGAAGCTTTTCCACGGAGCATGGAGAAATCAGCAGCTGGCATAAACTATGCCAGCTCTTCCACTAAGGTTATTAACCCAATATGCAATTTAAAAATATCCAAAGCAGCCCATATCTAAGAGGCATCGCTGAGAAGGACTTTGGAAAAGCAAGCAAACCTGTTTGGCCACAGAAGCTCCCCACACTAAACAGCAAAGTTAAATCACAAGGGATTTTTTTAATGTTTCTTTTGCAAAGCAGACCTGAACCTATCTTAAACAGTAGATCAATACAGGAAAACTCAGCCTCTAAACAATCTTTTTGTCAGTGCTGCGAGCTACACTTCTGCCATAAAGTACTGCTAAAATAGCTCCAAGTCCTGCTCCAAACTCTTCTCTTCCTGGCATTCAAACCAGTGGATCACTTACTGATATTACCATAGAATTAATTTCAATTTGTCTTTACATTAGATTTTAAAAGTGTTTCTCTCAGCGTTTTTTCCTATGCTCATATTTGAAACTGAAGACAGGATAATAAACATCTGAGTTAACACAGCTAAATGCAATGTTAGCTGCACTCCATGCCCAGGAGGTGGCAGTCGGAGCCACTGTGGCTGGACCGTACCTGTAGGAAAGTAACGACCCCAAAAGGAGTCTGCACTGGCTGCATCTGGGGGTCTTCTGTCAGTAACATGTGCTGGATTCGAGATTCACTGTTGTCCAAAGGGCTGTGCCACGATACATGGTCACCGCTGCAAAAGGTGTTTTCTGCAAGGACAAGAAGCAAGAAATATTTAGTCTGTGAAGTCTGCTAGAACATTCCTTCTGTTGGCAGCTGCTCCTGACTGCTGCCAGGCAGGGACCTCCGGTCTGGACTGGGACAGTCACTGGTGACTGTTCACAGTGACTGCCCCTGGCCAGCTCTGCTGAGCCTCTGAGCCACCTGAAGCAGGAATAGAGTCTCATTGAGTCATCTGAACTCAAGCACTGATTTTGAAATTGCCCGCTCTTGAGTCCTGTGGCAAAAAACACTGTCCTACTTTGATATTAAGCCCCAACACAGGAACACCAACAAATAAAATTAGCCTGTCTCTCATTTACTATTAGTCTCATTTAGTGGGAGGGCACAGAAAGTCAGCAGGCCATACTGGGTGCCCACTGCCACAGCAATTCACACTCTGATTTGCCACAGAGAAAATATTCTGAAATTTGAATTAAACATGAATACTACCCTGCTATATCTACTAAAAATTCTGCTGCCCAGCTTGTGATAGTGTAAGTCAAAATCACTGTCTCTCCCAGTTGTCTGGGTGGCTCTGGTACAGAATTATAATTGATATGTTTCTTCTTTCCCGAAGAATGAGAAAACCAGTATGCTATAAATTTCATTCTATGTCAGAATAGACTGCATCGAAACAAGGCAGGCATTCCTTTCTTTTCTTCCCCTCCTACTTAGAAAGACAAAACCCCCAGATAATCCCATGTTCCACAGCTAGTGCATGCCAGAAGGCACACCAGAACCCATCTGTCTGATGCTGCCCCATCACAGGAAAGGCTAATGCTTGCTTTCTGAGTGAACCAGAAGTAAAACAACCAGCCACGACCATGTTCACAGCAATTAAAGCACACTCCATTTGCATGCAGTTCCTGGAGCATATGTGGTAATGCTGCTTGGCTGACCGCCCTTATCTTGGGTCTTGTGCTTGTCCAAGCAGAGCTTTATTGCACATACAAATGAACAACCTGGAATCCACATTCGCCCTCTGAGATAGGTGTAGCACCCCAAGGATGAACTGAGTACTGCCTGCCTGCTTCCAAAGTCAGTGGCAGGCCCAGTGCCCCTCTCCTTGACCAAGCTCATCCATGAAGGCAGTCTGGGTTGCTGTCCTCACTGTGCTCTCTCCCAAGGCCACACTTAGAACACATCAGGAAAGGAGGCCTTGCCCACTGGAGAAGGACTAGGAATTTCAGTGCAGACTGGAAAACGTTAGTGGTTATTTGAGTTGCTGTCTGTTGAGACTGGAGCATCTCCCATGCTACAGGAGCAGGATCCAATTCAGAGAGGTGCCCTCCCCATGGTCCTGGATCTTCACCTAACCTTCCCACATCACTTTCCAAACACACCGCAACAGGACACCTCTTAAATATCTATGGGGCTAAGAGATGAACGTGGCAACTTCTGCAACAGCAAGAGAAAAACCTTTTCAATTGCCAGTAATTGCAGCTTATTCCCAGCCACATTAAACAACAACACTGAGGAACTGCAATTCCAGTAATTGCAATAATAGTGCATCAGGACCACCCCGATGGTGAGCACAAACTCGTGCAAGGGCAGGATGCTTCGAGGGAGCCCTCAGCAGCAGGCAGGTAAACTAATGAGAGTTCCCTCGGAGTTGCTGTGGTTAAAAATATTTGCAGTCCTCTCCCTGATGAGGAGCTGCTGGCCTGCTCCTGGGTGTAATGTTAAGCAACTCGGAGCGTCTCCACTGGGTGTCCCCATTGGTGTGGGTTTGAACACTTATTATTTATGTTTTTTCATACGAATTTCCTGGACAGCTCATTTGATTAAGAATTAAAATAAACTCTAAATACCATAAGGAACTTAGCCTGAAAAATGAGGCATGTAACAGAAGTGCTGTGATAAGTAAGGGAATGTTTTCCTTAGTTAAAATTAGGAAAGAAAGAAAACAGTGAATGCAAGCTGCTTCAAAGAGTTTATCGTTATGTACACTAAATTACACGCTTCCAGCTCTGTGACTGAAAGGGCTGGTTCAGATATTACTTTACTTTTAGAGTTGAGGAAATACAAGCAGACAAATGAAAAATGATTTTTTTTTAGTATCAAAATGTGATTAAAGAAACAACACTTAGAACGTTGCAAGGGATATCTTGTGATATTTTCCAAGTTAGACAAAATGTGGCTGATTAATTTTTTTAAAATGATGAAAGCCTCTCAGTCACAGTTTTCAGGAATGAAACAAAGCCACAAAGAGCTTATTCTTGAGCCCTGTCTTTATACCACAACATTTTGCCCATCAAATGCTCACACAATTCTATGCTGATCGATCGCTGTGTTTCACTGTTGGTGCTGCTTCTCTTGGGAAAGCCCAGCCCGTTTAGAGCAGGTTTTCAAATGCAAATGTCTCTGCTGGAAACCCACCTGTTTATGTCCGTGTGAACACTGAATACTTAAAAATCTCCCTCGCCCTTGCATACACACGAACACCACAAAATTCACACCGACTACTCAATTAAATCACACAAAAAAAATTCTGCAAATAACACGAAGCCAAATTAAAACCTGTGAGAGTTCAAGAAATTTGGAATTACACCCTGAAACCCAGCTTTCCACTTGCTGCATTGTCACCCATGTGGGATGTAAGATCAGCGCTTGTAGAGACCACTGCAGCACTGAGAACAGCCTGAATTACATGACTTGTAGCCACAGAAACTAAGAAATTACAGAAACAAAGGACTAGATAACCACTTTCTATTGCCTCATGCTGGGAACAGGGAGAGTATCCTCCCTTCCTACCTTTCACACTCATGTTTTCAAAACAGGGCAGGGATGAGAACACAACTGGATAAGCCTTGTTTCCTTAGGTGACCACAGCAAAACCAACAGTCATCAGAAAAAGTTCCAAGACATGACCAGGGAATTATCAAATCCATAGGACAGGTGGCAAAGCGCAGAAATGTTCTAGCCACCAACAGGAGAAATTAAAAGCAAAGGAACTAAAAGAAAATATGTTAAAAAGTTAAATCCAAATTATTTTAGCCTATGGATGAATCAGCAAACCCTCAGGAGTAAACTAAGGCTCTGATTTACTGTACACAAGCTGACTGCTGCTGAATACCTCTGCCTCGTGGTAAACCTGAGGTGGTTACACATTCCCTCCATGAAAGGATGAGCTAAGGTACCCAATCTGCCCCAGGATAAATTCATACCCTTCAGCAGTTACCATAGGAGCGTGGGATGTGTTGTAAATACACAGGCTTGCTCAGGGTATCCTCTGGGACTCTTGCACTCTTCCTGCTTGGAAGGGGCACCAACTAACAAGCCTTAAACCTAACTCAGCAAGGTGACTCATACTCACAATTTTGAAACTGGTTCTTTTCCTGCAAGTTTGTGTTTTAACAAAAACCACTGACTTTTCTTTCTTTCTGTTGGCGAATGCTGATTCCATGAAATCCAACTGCTTCATAGGGAGGTATTGATTTCATAAGAACTCAACAAGGAAATCATTAAAACATTTCAATTCAATCTTACTATTTTAGTTCATAATTTATAATAGCAAATCTGAAGCCTCTCTCTAGCTCGACAAAAATGAAAAGTCTCTAAATCTGCCACAGACCAGCTCTTGTACTATTCTATTATGCAAAAGCAGCAGTTATACCAGACCACTCTGTTAAGCCACCCATATTTTGAAGTCTTTAAAATGTCATTATCAATTTTCTTTTACAGCTCACATAAAGCAGGTGAGGTTCCTTCATGCAGCAACAGTCATAATTCAGCTGCACAATCTCTCCTAACTTTACTATCCAACTGCTCTGTAATGAGAACTGGGGAAATAACTCAGAGGGAACCACTCCACTGTAGACTAGTAAATTTTCTTTGTCCAACTTTGCTCATGTATCTCCTTGGAGTGCATTCCCCTTCCCTCCTTTAATTTGACTAAATATAGCTGATGCCTAAAGAAATAAAACCAAGTCATATTCTTGGCCTCAGGATGTTTTATAAACAGTATAATGCATGCAGTCTATGCACAAGTGGTGTTTCCTAGCTCTAGAGAGAAACATAGATTACTTCCCACTGTATTTTCAATTTCTTTTTTAAACCTGCCAGCTTTCCATATATGGGATCTCGCTAGGAGTCCTTACTCCCTTAATTGCCACAGAGAGTAAATTGAAAGGGACAGCAAACTTAGAGGAGTACTAGGAGCTGAGAGAGAACTCCATCCTAAAGGCAGCCCCAGGCTGAAACTGAGTCAGGGAACATCTCCAGTGAGCTGGCTACCCTGTACCCAGAGCAGATGGCAAACACTCTTTGGGCATCTGGGAGTCTAATATCTTCTCTCACATGTGGCAACTTAAGGAGGAAAACAAAGAGCTGATGCTGTTCCACCAGCAAGGAGACAGCAAGGCAACTTGAAGCCTTTCTCCTGTCCATGCATGGCTTGGCACACAGTTCCCAGCCTGTCTGGCTCCAGGGCAGTTCAAACTGCACCACCCTGGTTCATTCAGAGGCCACAAACTTGCCCCTTCTGACATGGTCACACCATATAATTCTTGAGATAAATTTTAAAATTAGAAGAACAGATTTGCAGCCTGACCATTCCTCTGTACCTCTTCTAAGACACCTCCTCCTTCCAAATGCCAGCTAAAATCAGCAACAGAGGGGTTAAACTGTGCCGAGTAATCAGCCAGATAAATCCACCTGGATGGTGTGTTACAGGTTAAAAGCTGATACTGCACAGGAGGAAGCCCTAAGTACACTAACTACTACACGTGCTTGGTTTTGGGCAAACAGCCACTCTAGATTCATAGCCTTCAAGAGCATGTTTCTGTTCTTCCTGTTTCTGGGGAAAGCCAGGCCATCATTACATGGTCACTTTATTCTAGGACATGTGCAAGAGGATGCTGCAAGAAACAGTCCTGCTTGTCCTTTGTAAAAGCAGGGCTACCTGAATCACCCCCTCGGAGCAGTGATGTTGCTTAGCTATGCTAGTACAATGCTTGGCAATTCTCTACTACCTTGGTCTAAAAATAAAAGAAAATACAACAAAAAAACCAAAACCAAAAAACCAAAACAAACAACAAACCCCAGTAAATTTGCATCGGAGTGTGGCACTGGGGATGCTGGCACACAAACAAGATGACCACGTCCCTCACACGAGCCAGACCTACATTATCTGCATCACTCAGCGGCGTGAAAACTGGCTGCTCTAAGGGCTACAAATGTGCATTTTGTACTCGACTCAGATCTCAGCTAAACTGCAGGCAGCGAGTCACAGATGTCAGCCTGCGTAACTCAGAGAAATTGTGTATTTGAGGGCAAAAAAGGATTTTAACTCCATGACTTATGGGTGCAGGAATGTTAAAAAGGCCCCCAGTGAGTTCCTGACCAGCATGACAGTGATGCAGCCAGACATTTAAATTGAATGCAGCTTATCCAATACTTACAGAAACAACGTAATTTATTGCACTGCCATTACCCCATGCATGGTCTGTATAATTTATTATATAAATGCATTTTCTCCAACACATTTTTAATATTCAGTCTGGCTTTGTTAAAAAAAAGTAATCTGGCAATCTGTCACAAGTAAGATTTGATGCTGTTTTTCAGTACCATTTTGCAGACCGAACAGCTAGAATTAATCGAGAGAAACTAAGGGCAAACACAGAGTCCAATGCTGAAATGTAATAGCTATATTTTTCACCAGACCTACTTAATATATTTCTAACTAGCTCAATAATAAATATAAGCAAGCATGCAAAGATGTTAGCTATAATAAATTGATACAAAAGCTAAAGACCAAAGTTGTGTCTAAATATCTCAAAGTAATACTGTTATTGCAACTCATTGTATGGATGCAAACTTTTAAAAAACAGAGAATAAGAAAAAAGACTATTCAGACTCATTTGCCAGCCATGTTAAACTAAGATAATGAATGCTAAATTCAGTCTCGAGCTTAGTTTCCTAACCTACAAAGAACTGCACACATGGGTTGGTAAAGGGAAAAAACAATTGGGATGTAATCTGTGGGGCCCACTGGCAGTTAGTTTATAATTTTGTTTTCAAGTCAAGATGAACATGTCTTAAGAATATACAAGGAATTAGCAGAATCCAAGCTGTGATATATTTTCACTACGTTTAAAAAATGCTTTTCCTCCCTGTTTTACTTTTTCAGTTCAGTTTTGCTGCCCCTTATCTCCTGCCTTGGAAACAGGAACTGCCCCAGCCCTGGCACTCCAAAGAGGTGCAAATTCACACAGTGCTGCTGCCTGCTGCAGACATGCAGCATAGAGAAGATCCCTTAGGAAGAATTAAATCCCAGGAATACAATTAAACAATAGCTCCACTGTAGGGATTCAAATTGGGCTTTTAGAAACAAGGGGCCTAGGCAAAAGGTTCTTTAAAAAAAAATAGCAGGGAAAAAAACAGAGTATCAGTACTGTAAGGACTGCTTGACCTCTGAGGTTTGAAGATAGTTTCAGAAAGCAGAGAAGCGTGATGCAGGTTACCTTAAAAAAAATTGCTCTGCGGGTTGAAAATACAAAATTGATTACTGTACAGCTCCAGGGGGTTACGTCTGGAAAATAAACAAGCCTCTCAAAAGAGCCCAATCATTTTATGCAAACACATATAAACTTATTCGATTACTTAATTCTTTGGACTGAAAGCCCAATGAAGAGCCTCCCACACCTTCCTAGGGTACATCACCTTGTAGGGCAAGGTGATTCCTCACTTGTCCGTGTCATGCTTTGAGTTGTCACTACTATTGGCAGTGGGATGATGGAAAATGTGTCTCACTGTACTGCAGCTTCCACTGATGGAGTTGCAAATACTGCTTTTCTTATCACAAAGTAAATCCCAGGCACCCAGATGCCTTCTGCAACATTGCAGAGTGCAGTATTTTAGAAAAAAAAAAAAAAGTTAAAATGCTACAGTACAATAACCAATTTGGTTCTGAGCCTCCTCTACCCCTTCTGTTTTCTAAGACATTTCTTTCCATCCCTTACAGATCTGCATATCTGGCCTGCTCCTTCTTCCTGCCCAATGCCACATGTGTATACAATTTCCATGACTGTAAACTCTGGGAATTTCTCACGCAGGCTCCCAGCAAGTGAGTCCAGTGCCCAGGGCACACTCCCACCCTCTGCGAGTGGTGGGCCCCCTGTCCTCTCCCTGACTCTGTACAGCCTGCTCCCCCAGCCACCTCCTCCCACACTTCCTCTCCTCCCCACAACTTCATTCAGCTCCTCCACTCTGTTCCCCTCAGCCTTGTGCAGCCCTTGCAATCAGCAGAAGCAGGAGCTGGCACATTCATCGTGCTTGGCATCCCCTTTGTATAAGCACTGCCCAGGGCAGGTTGCATCTCCCACCTTGCTTTTGCAACAACACAGTTCTCATCCATCTACAGATTTATCTGCATTTTCCCTCCTCCAGAAAGGGAAAGCTGGAGGAAGGCATGGCAGCATGAAAGGACTTAGCTGGCATTGCTGAGTATGGCAGAAGAAGAAAATGAACACAGATGTGAGTTGCTCCTTCTCAGTCCCACAGAAGTTTGCTGCTCCAAGCTCTTGCTCCTCTACACCCCATCACTCAGACCCATTGCCCTTGGGGTGCTGCAGGGTTGGCCTGCTTTCACCTCCTCCAATCTTCCTTCCACTTTCTCCATACTCCCATTCCAGCAACCATAAGGGAGCAGGAGTGATGTACTTGCCGAATTCTGAGCTCCAGGCCAGGCAAGAGACCCTTCCATCTCTGCCCAGTTGCACTGCCACCAGCTTACTGCATCCTTCACCTGAAGGAGATGCATTTTGCAGCGCCCCTTTAAAGGGTGGTAGTTACATTTTCAACAACTTCAAAAAGGGAATAGCCTCAGGATGGGGTGGAGGCCCAGGAGCCAGAAAGGATATTATACAGCAGGATCTCCTGTCAGATAAGGACTCAGCTCAAAACAGGTATTTAATGACAGTTTATTTACAGATCATGTGGCCCTACATGACCAATCTGAAGAGATACTTGCCTTTCATTTAAAAACCTTATTCTGTGTTCTGGCACAGGAAAGCTGAAATGTTTTACAGTTACCTGAACGTTTCCCAGCCAGGTGCAACTAGAACAAAGACTGATACCCACAGCATCTGGCAACCTTTAAGTGCCCTCAGTGAGGGAAGAGAACTGCAGCAGGTGAGAAAAACTTCTTTCCTTGTTGTTGGACCTCCTACATACTTGCAGACGTGCAGGCCACTGAGAAGGGCGGATGCTTAGATGGACCCATAAGCACCATAAGCCTGTACAGTCACTTGTGATCTTTCCCTAGATATGCATCTATAAGACATTTCTGTTGAAGAGCTTTCAGGGAGCTTGAAGGGGAAGCAAAGGCAGTATCTGCCTCTGAAGAACCCAAAGAACATGCAAGCAGCTTCTTTTAATAGCCATCACAGCACAGACATCTGACAGAGAGACTGTTAGACTGCACTAAGGTATCTCTTTTAGCAAAAATTATTCAAGAAATGGCAAGAAAGAGGAGATGGTCTGTGAGAAAACATCTACAAAGTTATCACATCATAACCCCTTCAGAAAAGGGTTCTAATTATCAAGGCATTAGTTCTGGGGCTTGTAGTGGACAAGAGGGCAGAGGTCTTCAAGAGAGCACTGTGTCATTTTTCTCAGTGGTTGATTATTTTCCCTTAAATTTTCAGGAATTTAAAGCTTGCACAGGCCAAACTTTTGTTTTACTTTGGCAAAGCGGGAGGCCAAAGGGCAGGAAACAGAAGAACTCTGCATTCACACATACTTGCGTAAAATAGTTACGCATTGAGCTCTACCAACCCATTACAGCACAAGAGAAACACACTTATTCCAAGAGCTGTATTTATGGTTCAAATGCAAAATGGACAGCCTGTTTATGAAGCATCTTTTGAAATACCACCCCAAGTGTTCTGAGAAGACTCCTTTAAGCCCCTAATTTGAAACCAAAAAGCACAAGAGTCCACTTCCCTCAGGTTCTGGGCTGCCCGCAGCCTCTGAATATACTCTCCCAGTTTCTCTTTCCCACCAAGAACAAAACACTTCCCCTGCTGTGCCCATTTGCTGCCTCCTGGCTGAGCAGGCTGCTGCAAAGGATCTTTGCCTCTGAGGCTGTCAGAAGACGGTCTGTAATGAGCTCCGCACACTGCCACTCTCACAGGCAGAGTGGGTTAGTCAGAAAGCACAGTTTGAGCACCACTTGCTGCACAGATCTTCAAAAGAATGTGTAAGAAGGTGGATATGTAACAGTGAACCCAACTTCCAGCTCTGCAGTTCATCTGCAGTTACTCTTCTCTGCAGTTTCATCTAACATGGGCTTGGCAGCTGTGAAGGGAAAACACAGTCCTTTTCAGAAGGCTACTCAGTACATGTAACCTTCAAACTCTCCTCTGTGCATCCCAAACAATTCCACACAGGCAGTGAGAGAGGATGCTCTTGCAACTGCAGAACAATCCCTCTGTTTTTACTTTCATCTCCTCCATAGGAAGAGGCAATACTGTTCTCTGCAGAAGCTTTTAACTGCTAAAGCGGCTGCTTCCGTTTCCCAGGAAAGGCCGGGTGGGACAAAGACCTCATATATGAGAGGCCAAAGGACCTCACACCAGCAGGAGGGGGAGTTTTCTGCCTTCCCTGCGCTGTTTCCTTTGTCCTGCATTCCTCCTTCAGTACAGGGGACAGAGCCTTTGTCCGAGGCCGGGCTGACCATGTGCAGCTTCTCCCCTGCTTCCTTATCCCAGGGTAAAGAGATATTCTTTCTCACAGAGCTTGCTGGTCTCCAACATGTGGGCTTCTCCTCCCTCTCCTGCAGTGGGGAGGCTCTGGGTAGGATGGAGAAAAGGCTTCCTGCAGAGAGCTTGGCTCCCCTCCACTTCGGGCAGAAAACATCAGCCAGATCAGTCCTGATCTTGAACTGCAGCCACTCCGGATAAACACCTGCTAGGGGCCAGCATCCAGACATCCCTGGGCGTGGGGCCTGCTGGCTGTCCCTCTGCCACTTGGGCTGCTGCAGCAGCCCTGCACAGACATGCGTCACACAGCTTCCTCCAGGTCTCTGTGCCAGCTTCTTCCCTCCCTCTCCCAGCAGCAGCCCACGTGCAGTATGAAGGCTAAATCAACTTGTGCGTTTCTAAGTATAACCATGTATCAAAGTTACAAGTCTTGGTGCTCTGTCCATCCCTGACCCTTTGGGAGTAGCATCAGGGCACAAGGACTGCTATAAAACACAGAAAGAAGACAAATTTCCCACCCCCCCTTTTTTTCCTTTTTCTTTTTTTAAATAAACCAACTGAATGAACTGTACTGAACAGCTGAAAAACAACAAGCCAAGTTCAGTTCCCAGGCAGGAACAGGACATGAGTTGACAGAATTAAAAGGGACAGCATCAGTTGAAATCTCGCCAACTCAAACTGGGCCTAAACCTACTTTATCTAAATTGCAGTAGCAGCTACAAACAAGCCTTCTCTTTAAGGCAGCATTGAGATCCCTCACTTACTGCCTGGAAATACTGTGTAATCAGTAAAGCAGTCTAGGGGAAGACAGCTTTCCTTCTATTTCAACAAAGTCTTTTATAAGCAACAAAGGCTTTCTGTGCCTCTGCTCCTGGCACAAAGTCTCTCCATGCCTTAGTGTGAACTTATCCTTTGGGGCTGGAGAAGGTCAGAGACCTGTTCCCAGCCAAGAACTAGAAGTTGGAAAGACAACAGTGGCTTCCATAGCGAGGCACAGGAAGTAACCAGTCTGACCCATGAGTCCAGACAAACTGCAGGAGAGGAAAAAAGCCCAAACTGTGCAAGATTAGGGAGGCAGAGAAGGAAATGCTTTAGTTTATTATATAACTAGCTTAATGACAACCTAAGAAATAGACTTTTCATCCTCCAAGTAAAATGAGAGAACAGGTGTCCTTGGAAACTCCTGGGTCTCCAGTCATGTTTTCCTACTGCTGCACTCCTGACTAGGAGGAGCCTCATGCCCAGCCCTGCTTCACAGCACCAGCGCTAATGAAGCAAAAGGCAGTGTCACTCAGCAGCGGTGCTGGTCCTTTCCTCTCATGTTCCTGAGTAATCATCCTGCACTTTTCAAACCTGGCCAGAGGGCTGCAGTGGCTTTTCTATACCACAGCTGAATTAAATGTGTGGGGAAGAGATTCTCTACTCTTACCCAAGGTCCCAGCAAGTCGCAAACAAAGGCCAGAAAGATGCTACTCACTAAAAGCATGACAACCAGCAAAATTAATGGCCAGCTTATTCCATCAGTGGCTGATGAAGTGACGGTGCTCCAAGGCAAAGGGCAGGACTGAGCCTGGCACTGGGGTGCATCCAGTATTGCAAAGGGGCAACACCCTTCCTATTGTGAACAGGAAGAGAAGTGAAGTCAATATAATCTGAAAAAATCTAAGGCCATGCAACTCCATTTATGCTGCCAGAAAGAACAGGCACACCACCCATGTGGTGGCATTCACAGCTGTGTCCCTGCTCTATGCCCTCTCCCAGTTTACCACCCACACCTGAAACCACTCTGATCAAGAGAGGACTCACAGAGAGGAAGGACAGGTCACCAGCTGCGTGCTAGTTCACAGCCTGGGAAGCCTCAGCCATGGCCAAGGCCACTGCAAAGCTGCTGTCTAAGGACTGGCAAGCCTGTGCCTCAGCACTCACCCACAAAACAGAGCTGGGTGTATCCCTGCCTCACAAGTGAGGATAAAAGCATCAGACTCTGGAGGTCCCAAAAATTACTGTTATACAAACTGACAAATAATATTAAGCTTTGCAAGCCTGCAAAGGGAACCTGCATTAATTTAACCAAGGGAACCCAGATCTACAACAGGGAGTAAAAAGGGCCAGGTCTATCTTCAACCAGCACTTTGCTGCAATGCCTTTCAAGACAATTTACGAGAGTTACATCTGGCAATTCCATCACCAACAACTTCAGCACTGCCATCCAGCTCCAGAGGAAGCCAGCCACAGGTTAGAGACCAAAGCACAAGCTTGACAGCTGCCTGTCGTGCCCAGCTCATCGGCCAACCACTTTGCACATCAGCAACCAGTTTGTTTTATCAGCCAGCACATCATTTGGTACCACTCATAGCACGTATGTCCCAGCTGGAAGCTAGGGGGTGTGACAAGGCTGCCTTAGGAGATGGGGGGAGGGATGGGAAGTACTGGGGAGGTGAGCTCACAGGCAGCAGTATGGGAAGAAGGGGATTCATTGCAGCAGTGCAGGACACAGTGCACAAAAACGCAAAGGACCAGGCTCGACCTGAGCTGCTGCTCACAGAACAGCTTGTTTTATGGGAAACATCTACGAGGAATTAGGCTAAAACCCAACCAATTTCTCATGGACCGCTGAATAACTATCAGATGATGAGAGCTTTTGGCCATGACAAACTTGGGTTAAATTGGAACCAGTGACTTAATGTTTCCATACCCCTTTGCAGAATAAAGGCACGCAGCCCCTCCACACTCGGTTGAGTCCTGTTCACCTACAGCAATTTACTGTGCTACAATTTCAGCATTCACGCAGCAGAGTTCACTGCATAACAGGTTCTGTTGAAGTGAAATTTATGTTGATTTATACTTCTTTGTAGAGCTAAGAAACACAGTTAATCTCCACACAATTTTAATCTAAAATCCTGGAAGACTAGAGACGAGCCAGGGCCAGCTCTACACTGGAAACGAATCAATATTACAAACAGATGATAGAAAAAAAATATATATTTTACAGGACCATAGCAACCAGAAGAGACGAATAAATCGGCCACGGGTTGGGAAAAAAAGAGATAAGGGTACAGTCAGGGAAAAATGTATAAGAATTACTGGCAGATTTTATTTGGCTTTAGTCATTCCCCTGGGAAGAAATAAACGGCTTTACAAACAAGCCAGAGAAGCTTCATTTGTATTCAAGGAAGCAAGGAGTTTGTTTTAGGTTTAGAGTTTGGTTGCTTGTTTTGTTTTTTTCCTTTTTACACACAGAAATTGACCTGTGTCAAGAATGTTTGAAAACATGTTGGCAAGCAAATAGTCACTGAGGCTACTACACCAGAGCTTTCTGGACCCCAGGAGATGTGAAGATGAGGACTGGTGGTTATGGCAGGACAGCAGGTGCCAAGGTATCTGCTGGCTAATGGCTGCAGGTCTGTGACCCTCATCAGATCCCCTAATCCCACTGAGCCCCACTTCCAGTGTAAAAGTTAGGGTGCCCGTCAAACACTAAGAACCTCCATGACTCACACTAAACTAACTTGATTCAGGTGAAAACTGCTGAATTAAGAAGAGTGCATCTATACCTGCAGCCTTTACAACTTCCATAATCACCCTTGTTTAAACAAAGGGTGAAACTACAGCATAGATAAATGGCATAATGACCCCAAACTGATGTACTGGGACATCATGCACATGGCAGGAAATGTGTGTGTGTCCTTCCTTAAACTAGAGACAAGCTGTCATAAAATAATTTCTACCTGAAGAAAGTATGACATGTCAGAAATCACAAAAGAAGGCTACATGTACCTCATTTTGGGCTTGCTTTTCAGCCTGACTGCCAAAGGCTTGTGCAGCTGTACTGCCTTGGGCACTCCCGTGCAGCAGAACCATCCTCCTTTCCAGGGGAGACTTTCGGAAATTGGCCCATGGACTTGAATCATGACAGAGGATAGAAGCTCACAGATACTAAGTTCCTAGAGGTTTCACAGAAATAACAGATATATTTCATATCTTATCCTCTGAAAAGGGGATTCCTCACCATGACAGTGCAGAGGTGTTTGTGGGAAAAAAACCACAAACCAAACCAGCTATAGTTAGTTTGGCTGCTGTTTTGACATGTTGTTATCAACATGTATAACTTGTCATGTACCTACTGGAATTGGTTCTGTCCAATCCACTTTTCAGAAGTAGTAAGTTTTCTAAGGAATAATTCTTATAAGTTGCTTCTGAAGTACCCAGCTGATATCTACATTAAATTGCCACTGAAAAATTGCACCTTGCATCCTTACTTTCTTTGCCTGCACATTTTGTTACTACTGTTTTGCAGTACCCAAGACACAAACAGCTTCCTACTGCTGACTAGTCAAAGGTCAAATATTAAAATTCAACTTTTCAATTAGTTGAGACATCAAACTCACATTTAAATATCTTTCAGTGCACTAGTCATCAGGAGACTATGAGAAAAGATAAATTACGTATTTATGGAATAAAAAAAAGTTACATTTAGAAGACCTGAAAAGAACACTTAGTCATTCAAGACATATTTATAATATAAATGAGACTAAGAAGGCTTCTACTCTGCCCTTGCCTAAAGGAAGGATCAACTCTGCCTGACAAACATCCATGAAGAACAGTTTGACTTGTTCTCAAAGATATGCAGCAGTAAGGAATCTGTCACTATCCAAATGCATCGCTGCACTTGCCAGTCGAAAGTTTTCCTAATGACAAACCCTAAGCCTATTTTACAGAAATTTTAGTAGTTAAATTACAGAATTTTTAGTCTCTCCTATCCCCAGTAGGCTCATGAAAAATGTATTTATTACTTTATTCCTTACAGCAACCTTTTGCATATTTTAAGACTGTTCTCACATCTTCCATCTTCTCTTCCCTAGACTAAACAAATGTAACTCTTTTGATCATTCCTTCCCAGGTCATACTTTCTGGACCTCTGGATCATTCTTACTGCTCTCCTCCAGTCTCCCTCCAACTGGGATGCATCTAACTTCAAACTTTTTGCCCAAAATGAAATACAATGCTCTCCCTCTCCCTTGCAGTGTAGGACCCTATCACATGCAATACACAGAACACTACTATTTATACATCAGAATAATTCCACTTCTATTTCTCAGCATAAAGAGCATGTTGGTTTAGGTACAGCTCATTGGTAATAGTAACTCCAAATGGTTTTCTTCTCCTTTCAGAACTGCTGCTTTCCCCCAACTGATTGCACTGGATTATTCCTGTGTCAGGACAGGACCTTGCACCTGTTGTGCCTCCCTGCCCTTACTGCACACCAGTACTTCCCAGCTCTACCCATCTTTTGTGGTTGATGACTACACACTGACAATCACTCAGAGTTTAAATATCCAACCAGTATTGCAGCCCTCTTCTTTACCTTTTACCAAGATCTCATTTCCTCAGCTCATTCGCACACTTGTTGGGACAATGTAAAAAGTCTCAGTAGTTTCAAGGTAACCAACATTCACTGCTTCCTATGGTACCTGTTACTCAGTTTCTTCTGATTTATTGTTGATAAATCTGTGCTGGAACATCCATTATTCTCTGGATGCCTTCTGGATGGTTTGTTTCTCTTAGCAGTTTCTTAAGACCCGAAATCTGATTGACCAATTAGAAACTTTTTTTTCCCCCCCATTTTGGGAGTTTGTTTTGGTTTTGATACAGGTTTTTTTATGGGATGTGAAAAACAGCATCTGCCAGTTTTCCAGCCTCCTGTGATGCCACCTGTCTCCCCTAAACCAGCAGGGGCTCAGCCAGCTCATGCTGATATGTTCTGGGGTAAATGCGATCAAGCTCAGCCAACCTGCAAATTTCTAATTCATGGACATCCTCTTCATACTTCTGGCTCATTCCCCACTACAACTTGTGCATTGTGGAGATCATAACCATGACATATGCCACATCATTATCTTTAGCCTCTATGCATGATGAGTTTTCATGACAATTTTTCAAAATCTGTACCTGACAGCTGCAGCTGTTTTCTTTCAGGCTAAAAAACATGGAAGCAGCAAGAGCTCATACACACACGTACTTGTTACCATGCTACCTACATCAATATATTGCCTTTGTGACACAGATCAGGCAGACCCTTGAAAACAACCTAAATTTACCTAAGAGAGAAAAAAAATGCAGATTTTAATTTCAGGAAAACACAAACCATAGTCTCTCTGTAGTGATCAAGGGTCATGATACTGCAGTACATAAAGAGTTAACAGTTGTAGTAAGTTCTGGATAAGCTTTCTGTAGGAAGAGCGTTTCTTCCTTTTCATTTGAATTGAGGTATAAATTTGTTCTACCATGAGATATTTGCAGTAGACCCACGAACCATGACAAGCTAAGGTCATGGAATTGTGCAAGGTTTCATTTTCAAGGTCTGAAGGTTTGGGTTTTTTTTAAAACTAACAGAGTTGGAATTTGTGGTCATGGTCAAACAGTGATAAAATTAAGAACAGATAAAGCCACAAATAAAACTTTTTGAGTCTTGAAAGCTTGGTTTTGTTGAAGGAGGGTAAGTACTGCCCTTTAATCAAAAGCACCAAATGCTTGTTACAGTGAACAGAGAAGCCAAGGCTGAAAGAGGTCTGAAATTCAATGCGGAAGACTGCTTTTCTAAAGCACTGCCACAGTGCACAAAGGAATGCAACGTTCATTTGCCCAGAAGTGTTTGTTAGAAAAATACATCACTTGCAATGAGACATGCTTTGCAACTGTAATACACAGGAATAATATTTAGGACAGCAGTAGCTGCTAGGTGAATATTCAACTCAGTCGTCATCAGCTGAAAATGCTCAGGCTCAGCAGGAGTGTAACTACACCTTACCCTCCCCCAGCTTCAACTGGGCTCAGCAGAGCACCTCTATGATAACTAAAAAGTTGGCTTTTATCAAGAGATAAGAATTTAGCTCTTAGTACAGCTTTCACAGTAAACAATCTTCTGACATGCAAAAGTGCTTGGAGCCTATCCAAAAAGTTTCTGATGGTTTTATTCTTTTTCTTGCTTCTTGTTCAGGGTGGATTCATAAGCTTTACTTAGTTGTTTCGGTTCATCAAATGTTTTTAAGGCTACTTTGGAGTATTAAAGAGACACCAGAGATTTTTCTTTTTTTTTAACAACTGAAGAGGACAACATTAAGGTACATACACCAGAATTAAACAACACTTATCAGTGTTCCATTTGAGAAATGCTCTAAGCACTACAGTCAGGAAGAACTTGAGCAAAAGGAAACCTTTCATCATGTAAAACAATGCTGTCATGCCACAGCCTGCCTCACGCCCAATTGGCTTCAGAGGAACCAACCCTTCAAATACTTCACAGTTTTAAAGTTTCAACATCTGAACGGAGCAGTCCTGTAAAAAAACAAGAAACAAAGACAACGGCAGAAGCTCACTTGGCTCCGCAGAGTGAGATTGTCGAACTGGGGGAAAATACTCTACCTAAGTAGAAAAGAAAGTAACACTGCCAAGGACTGGGTGACTGATTACCCAGGACTGACACAACAGAGAACACAGGAACTGCTCTGGACACTGCCATCCTGAGAGAGGACAGCTCAAGGGAGTAAAACAAAACAAGCAGGACACGTCAGATGTGGCAGAAGTACTGGGGACTCTGCAGAGCAATGGAGTGAGAGATCTTTGACTAAATTAGAAAATTACTGCATCTAGCTGTGGTCAACTGGCATTGCTCTGAAAGATCAAGAAGAAACATGATAAAGTAGGCCCCATTACAAATCTTACTTCTAAATGCATCATCTTGTCAGGATTAACATGATGTCTATTATTAACCAGACGATTTTAGCCTGAGAAAATTCTTTTCTAAAAGAGACATATGATAATCAAATTTGTACTAAAATAAAACGAGAGCTTGTTCACTTGTTGCAACAGTATACAGATTCCTTTTATACAAGGCAAAGAGTGGTTGGTAACAGTCAGTGACAGCACCCAGCTGGTTGCTCAAGGGCATGAAGCAGTATGGAAAAAAACACCCCAAATCCAACACTTCTGTAATATTTTAAGGGGCCTTTGCAGGTCTCTTGTCCAGCCTCCCTATTTGAAGTGGAGCCATCACCAATGCTAGATCAGGGCCAACTCAGCTTTGTTGAGCTAAGTCCTGAACCTTCCCAGGAATGGACTTCCAGCACCTCTCTTACAAACCATTCCCTGTCCTTTGCTACTCTCCTTGTGAGCAAGTTTTCCTTGAAGCTTTTCCAGGGCCTCCCATACTGCGATTCAGAGCTGTAACCCTTTGATGTACTATCTAGGGCTTGACCCCACAATCTTTTAACTACCCTCCCTACAGCTGTAGGCTCCAGTTAGATCACCCTGCACATTCTCTTCCCAGGCTAAAACGGCCCTGCTCCCTCCAGCTCTCCTCACGGCTCACATGCCCTAGAACCCTGACCACATCGAATACTCTCCAGTTTTTTCAGTATCTCTTAAAGGCCCAAAACAGGACACAATATTTTAAGCAAGGCCTTCCCAGTGCCATGCCAAAGAGCTAATAACTTCCCTCTATCTGCTGCTCATGCTTTTCCTAAGGTAACCCAGCATGTGGTTTGCCCATTGTATGATGAGTGTGTATTGGCTCACACCCAATTTCATAGTCAAAGAAGTCAATTTATGATTCATACACTCTTGTTTTTCATAAGGCAAATTGAAAACTAAACACCTAAAGGCTAGAATCCATTAGCATGAGGTTGAGCAGTGCCTTTAAAGAGTCATGGTGGATATAAAGTGAAAACCAGCATGGATAAGCAGAAGGTAATACTGGAGGGTGGTTCATGCAAGATTGATACACATGGGCACAACCACTCTTTTCATTGTAAAAACAATTCTTTGGCTTTGAGGTCAAAAAGATGGGACTGCATTACTGCAGGAACCAAACAAGGGAAGAAGACTCTGCCCTGACTGCCAGCTTAGACACCAAGAAGTTTGCCGTGAAGTACCCTACCAAATCTCGTTTCACTCTGCAGACCTCCTCTCACCCCCGAAGAGACAGTGACCAGCAAGCAACCACTATGAGAACTAGCCTGGACTAGGAAATGTAAAAGGCTCCAAATGGGATGTAGGATATGCAGTATAAGTTAACACATAACACGTATTTTACTTTGTACCTAAGAGGGTGACTTTAGACTCAGATGTTTTCTTCAGACCCTGCAATCATTGCATAGAAAATGTGAGTATGAATTCATCACTGCATGGTCAGCATCAAAAAGCTACCGTGCAATACAATTTAGGCAGGATGGTAATCTCAAATGATGTAAAAATAATGACAGTCACACGGATTTAGAAGCTCAACAGTTGCAAAAATCAAGATAGAAAGGTGAGCCAAATTTTGGATGGCAACTGGGGAAGACAGCTACACAGCAAAGGTTACAAAAAACCAAGCAATAATCGGGGCCAGCACTGAACTATGTCTGTCAATATTTAGAAAAACACCCACAAGACTGCCGCTTCCTCAGAGGTTAGCAGAGCAATCCTGTTCTTACCCAGACCTTTACCCTTTGAGAGTCAGACAGCTGACTGAAAACCATCAGCAGAATCAGAAGTTACTGAGCAATTTATGAACTAGTGTAGCAGGTACCAAATGCTACAAATTCAACAATCATTGATTTAAAAGGTACTTTACCTGTAAAGGACCTCAAATTAGGTTAAAAAATGTTCTTTAAATATTTTCATTCAGATCTTGTGATACTGGAAAGTGCCTTTCAAGTACATCAGGCATCACGCATTCCACAGGTTTTAATGTGCTGACACAAAAAGTAACACTCAATCTACTGATATAAACGAAACTATGAAAGAACAGTGCAAGAGGATGTTTGTAGGCACCCTGGTTACCAGTTTTCTGGCAATTCTCCATTCACAGTAATGATTCACAATTGTTAATTCCTTGGCCCTCCCAGCCTTAGCATTCCTTATGACTTTTACATTTTCACATCTCAACAACTCAATGTTCACATGCACTGCTACTGCTCAGCTGCAGAGACCACTGGAAGGGATTTACCTGTGTTGGAGCTGCAATGTTTTTGGAAGTTACAGCCCTTCTGCTGAGAAGTGAGACCTTATCAGATGGCTGTTCCTGAGCCATTCAGGATAAGCAAATGTGTTTTTCTTGCTGAGAGAAGATGAACCCAACTATGCAGGAAAGAGTCACTGGGCAGACTTCCTATAGTTACTGACTGTTGGTTTTGTCCCAGCAGGCTGGGCTGGAGGAAGGAACCCACTCTCTTGGGTTCCCACACAAAGACAATTCCCAAAACTTGACTGGGTGCCGATGAGACAAGTGTCACACCCTGTAACAGATGTGGCCCTTCAGAACTAGAGCAGGAAAAAGCGAGGCTGTGTATTCAATGCTGTGGTACCTGACTGGAAGACGTATCTGGCCAAGCCTTGCATCAGCTCTGCTGGCCACGTGGGCGGTGCCGACTCCCCTGTCTCTCTCTTCAGTCGGAATGTCAGCTCAAACCCGAAACCACTTGGTCCATCCGTTCCTGTAAACCTGGAGGGAATGAAAAGTAAGAAGTCACAACACACTTCTTGTAACCAGAGCATGATTTAAGATTAGGACCATGGAAAAAGGATGAGTGTTCTCCTCATAGAATAGATATGTTTTAGAAATTCTAAATTTCTAAAACGTATCTATTCTCTGAGGAGAACGCTAATTCTAATTTCTAATTCTTTCAGTCTACTCTGGCTCTAATGGCATAATATGGTGAGATTAGTTGATGTTATACAAGTTCAAAGATAACTATCAGAGTAGTGTTTTCAATCAGAATAATTCAGCCTTGGAACCATGACTTCCTTCCTGGGACTGGTGGGATTTTCAACAACCCAAATTTGTTTTTAAAGCATCATTGTAAGTTTTACACTGATAGCTAAATGGGAACACCAAAGAAAGGACATAACAGAAAACAATGTTGTATTCCACCTTTATGAATTCAAATTTCTATGCATTGAGAAGTGGGATACAACTGAGCAGATTGCAAATTTGAAAGCAAGTCAGGGAAAACTACCCCGACCACTGTCTACCACTGTCATTGCATCCCTTGCTCATGACTGCTCCACAAAAGCAGGGGAAAAATGGAAGGATTTATGCTGAGCATAAAAACACCTTACAGAAGCTCTCATAAACCTGTATCATTCTCCAAGTTCAAATCTCTGACACCTGCAGCCATTGGCAAATTCTCTGGGGAAACTTTATGAATGTCTTGGATGCTGATACCTTGCTGGCACATATGAAAGATACAAGGCATAAAGGTTTAATAACACTGTACTACTAAAATCAGTCAAACAGAGCAGTCTGGAAAGTAAGCAGAGCACTTCCTATTTGAAAAACCCAAAGAGGTAACAACAGCAATTACAATGCAGCAGGTCCACAAGCACTCCAGCTTTACAATGACAACCATCTGGGATGGAGCGTGTGCAAGAAGGAATCTCAAAATTAGTATTTTTTATCTGCATGTGGCCCCAGGTACAAAAACTGAAAGCTGCAATACAGCACTAAGTTTCTGTACTAACAAATCTGAATATTCCATATAGTTTGCTTTTTGCTGAACCCCGCAGTTTTGAGTGAAAGTTTCTTTTTTAAAATGCTAAGGAAAAAAATTGAAAAAATATCTGTGACTGACAACAATGAAGTATTAGAAGTCATTCTGACATCTGCAATAGAGGAGTAAACAATATAGCAAGTATGAGTATAACAACATACAAGCATGTCCATTTTTATTTCCCTCCACATTGTGCTCAACAAAGAATTTGAGAATTAAATACCATGAAAACAACTTCCCTGCTAACAGGGCAGAAGACACATTTCAAATGCTCAATTTGTACATATAAAACCTCTTTTGGGAAAGAAGTATACACTTTTAAGCAACAAGTCAAATCATTACATCTGGCTCTCAAACAAAGCAAGAGCTTAGTGAATAACCAGCCAGCCAGGAAGTGGAATCTGGATGTGCAGTGAATCCTGTGTTCTGTCACCACGCATCCAGATCTACCTAACTGACTGATACAGGACAGTGACAGCCTCACAAATGCAAAGTTGTACCTTGGACATCCAGCACCCCTATAGTGTTTTATTAGTTTGACATATCAGTTAGTAAAGGAAAAAACAGAAATACTTCTTAAAGGGAGAACCAAAAATGCTTCAAAGCGGATAGTTTTCAAGGACTGATTCCAGGAAAAACCATAAACCAGAAACTGAAACACATTACGAATGGGTCAGTTTTAAGAAAGATCAAAGTTAACAAAAAGCCTTCAAGCTGATCTTTCACAGTTAAATTTTTTGGAAAGTGAGATGGCTCCCTATTGAATTTCCTCCTTTCAAGGCACATTCTGAAACAACACAGCTTTACTTCTAATATGCAATGAGATAGAGTTCAGTGGGCTTTTTTTTAACCTCTTGGATCTCTGTGTCCCAAAAATAACTGTTTAAAGAAGACCACACATGCTTTACATTGATCCATATGAAAATTACTGAGTAACGGAAGTGTTCAGGTGAGTATTCATCAAATCTAAAGCAACATCTGTATTTAGGAGAACATTGCTGGCAGCAACATGCCAGTAGTCACAAAGCAGAAAAGCTAGCAGGCAATGTTACTTAAATTAATTTGTTCGTATGGTAGTGAGACTCTGAAACGGAGAACTACTAAATAGAATAAAAGATAAGGCAACAAGCATTAAGTAATTTCCCTTTTAATATTTAAAAAAAAACCCCGAAAAATTCAAGACATATCTTCCAAAGAACACTCAGAAAACACAGCAGCAATACAATGCTTATATTCTCAAATTAACAGTTAGATCTTAGAAGAATTTTATTTGCATGTAAGAGGTTTGTATTTAAAGATTAGACTTAAAATGTTTTTGAATAGTTAATGGTCACAAGTTGCTGAAAATACAGTTAGAGGGAAAATTTAAAAACATGCCATTCACCTGCATTGTGCAGCTGTTCCGAGGTAACAGTCTATAAAATAAGAGTCTTTGATCTGTTTAATTTTAGGTTGGTAATCTGGTTTTGAGGAAATTGTGACACATGTGGCTTTAAAACCTTGTGATTACTTTGCAAATACTTTATGCTTAATTTAGACAGGTTTTTAATAGAAAGAACTATTAATATTCAATATTCATAATGTAATTAGCATAGTAATTTTGTTAGTATTTTTGCCAAAGGTTTTGCTTTTACTCTTATAAAAAGTCTTGTATTTGAAGGTAAGTTCAATGTAGTTTCAACAGCTGCCATGAAATTTCTCCCACTGAACAATGGACCATAATCCAGGATTAGAGCTCCTGGATGAGGTTTGGGGGATGTACCTGGGAATGGAGGCAGACACGAGCTTCAGGAGCTACACAGACCTATAACCTTCCTGTATGCTTCTGACCCTTGGTCTATAGAAAATCACAGAGAAGTATCCAGTAGCCAAGTTATGCAGCCTGGCTTCTCTTATGGATATCCTTCTCACTACAAGTGCTTTCACTGGCCCCAGCTTCAAAATCTGTAAGGATAAGGATGCACCAATCTGCTGGTGGAGAGGCAAGTAGTATGGGAAATGATTTTTCCCAGTTAGAAACCCAAGATCTCCAGATACATGCGCCGATGGAAGACGGAGCAAAAGGCAGATCATCTCTCACAAGAATAAAGAGACTCCTTTCCTGTATTCCACGTGGAAACACTGGGTTCTCATGGCAGTCTCTTTATTTTAGACGATGCCTCCACTGCTTAAGGATTATCTTAGGAGGATGACAAGAAGCTGGACAAAACATCCACCACACTTTGCAGGTTTGCATATGTTCAAACTTGTGCTTCTTCCTGTAAGTTCCAAATTTCCCCCAAACTTCCGGAAAACTTCTAGAAATTCAACCGCCTTCATCCAGCCACAGACAATGAACAAGCTAAAAAACCCAAACAATACTTCCAGAAGAGAAAGACTGAACAAGCCTCATTTCCACAAAAAAAAAAAGCGTGGAAGGGTAAAAATAACCCACAGATGGAAGAAATCTTGCTAAAGCACATGAAAGCCATGACCTTTTCCATGGACCTCCCCACATTCTCTGCTACCTGTACCTGCACCAACCCGCTCCCTTTCCAGTGGGCAGCAAAGCATTTCCAGCAGGTCAGCCTGACACAACCCCTGTGCCAGCTGCAGAGGCAACACACTTTGGTAACAGACTCTGATCTACAGATCCTGGCACTATTTGGGGCTGGTTTCTCTGAGAGCTGGGGAGATGAGGACTGAGATGGTAGGTTTGGTGTGGGCTTTTTTTGGTCATGGTTAGGTTGGTTGGGTGTTTTTATTGGCTTTTTTTGTTGTTTGTTTGTTTGGTTTTGGGTTTTGGTGGGGGGTTTTTTGTGGGGTTTTTTTGGAGGGTGGTGGTAGTGGTTTAAATCAGAAGGTAACCAATTCAAACTACAGCCAGTTTAGAACAAAGACTTAGGAGCTTAGTTCAGCATCTCAGCACTGAAGTGCTTTACAGGTCATCAGCCAAACTCTTGCAATGCAGCAGTCCAAAAGCGCCTCAGCTTTGATCATCTCAGAAGATGACCTGAGATGGAACGTGTGCAGGCAGGAAACCTCAGCATTAGTATTTTGTATCCGTGCACGGCCCCAGCTACACAAACTGAAACCTGCAGTACAGCATTAGGTTTCTGTACTAACAGATCTGAATATTTCACATAGTTTGTTTTATGCCTTGGTCTGGTGAACCCTGGAGTTTTGAGTGAAAGTTTCTTGTAAACACTTCTAAAATACTACAAAGGAAGGAAAAAAAAAATTCCATATTTTGCCCCCAAACTAATGATGCTAAGTATTAAGAGTCAGCATGGACCATATTGTGCCCACCACTGCTTTGCCCCCTCCAACACAAGGGCACATCACCTTTTTAGCCAACCCAACTGCAAAGCAACCGCCTAAGTTTTCACAAAAATAAACACTGATGGAGAAATTCTTGGCTTGCTGTATGCTCACTGGCACACAACAGATAGTTTTATATTATGACTACAGCAGTAATAGAAGGCTCTAGTATCTGCCAAGTCAAATCCAACCCCATATTTAATATTAAAACCTTATTTTGTCAAAAGAACAAAAATAAACCTTTCAAAAGCCAAGGTCATACATTACGTGCCATTCTTTGGGTTAAAACTCCCTTTATCTGTTCAGCAAATCAGCTCAGCAGAACAAACCACATGGCAGCACTGCGCATATGCTGGAGGAGCCTGGCTTGTTCCTTTAACGAGGTAAGAGTTTCACTGATCACGATATTTAGTTCCAGCAAAAGAATCCAAAGAAATAGAGGCCCCTTTATTTACAGAGCTGTGCAACCAGGCCCCCCCCAAGCCCCCCACCACCCCACGCTCTGCCAGGCCCTCTCCTGAAGCCACACACAGAGAACTGAAAAGCTGCTCCCCTCTGCAGCAGAGTACCCAGGGCATTTTTCACATCAAATAACCCAGCTTAAGAGGATCAAAAGCCAAAGTAGCCCTTTGCTTTAAAAGCAGCTCTGAAAACCAGAGGCTTTTCAGTTTAAATCAAAGCTATTTGCCAGAGCATTTTCATTCTCACTTTTGCAAGGAAGGAAAGTTTGCTTCACTGCAGTGCAAATAGCAGTATTTTTGCAATTCTGCTTTTGAAAGCTACACAGCTCTGTACAAGGAGCAGAGTGTACCAGGTGTTTATTTTTTGAGAGTTTAAGAGTATGTACATATAAATATATTAGGTGAACCAATGCCTGGAAAAGGGAGTTTACATAGGGAAATCACCATGATTATTTCAGCCTAGGAACAACAAGAAAGCCCTTTCAGGCTGTTTGGGGATAGTTAGGACTGCACTTTCAGAAGTCACAGCTGCACTCCCAATAGCTTCAGGGAGATAAACCATGTCTCTTCTGGGAAGCAAGGTCACAGTACTCTGGAATGACTTGTCTCAGACTCAGTTTTCAGCTCCTTCACCACTACTTTTCTGAAGCTATTTAAGATGCCTTTTACTTCAACTCCGTAATTGCATCTTTCCACATCTTCTACAAAGATAGTTACCTGTTCTGCTACTGGTGAGCTACTATGACACCATTTTGAAGGCTGCAGAAATATAGTATTGCTACATTTCTAAACCTGACATCAGGAAGAGCTGCTGTTATTTGCATCAGTAGCAATTTTAACTCTACCCACAATCCCCATCCTACCCACCAAAAAAACCCCAACACAGAAATTGCCAATTCATAGCTTTCAGTACTCCAGATCAACCTCTCAGGACCTTTTAGAAGTTTGAGAAGCTGGTCAAACCAAAGTGACGGGCAGTATCCACCACTCTGCCTGATGAGACCAAAGTACTCAGAGTCCAAACCTCAATATTGTTTTAAGGCTGCAGAGCTAATACCTGTCCCAGAAGATTTTTCTATTAGGTAGGAAAGAGACCACTATTAGCAACACAGAGGACTGGTGTCACAAAAAACATCAGGGTACCCAGTGATTGACTTCACAGGTCCTCCCTGAGAACCACTTGAATCACCTGAGATATGAATCACTTCCCTTTCACTGCCCACTAACAAGCAATACAAAGGGTGGTCTCCTGTCCAAAACCAAAGGAGAAGCCTTCAGCAGCCACTGAGCTAAACACTTCAGTGTCTCTGTCTCCTGGGAAGGACATCAGGAAAGAGCTGAATGCCTCAAACAAGATTATGTACAGTCAGTCTTCTGAATTCAAGTTCCAGGTGCACTGCGTAATTTCTACCCACCATAAGCAAATGACTCTCAGATTCCAGAGCATCACGGAAAAAAAAAATGAAAAGAAAAAGAAAAAAGGGATCCTACCTAGTGTTTCCAGCATCTTGCCTAACAGGAAGTGGTTGTTTTTAGTGCAGCTGTCAAACAGTATAAAACTCTCATCCGAGAACCCTGACGGCATGCTGGGAGGCTCCCGTGAAGCAATTTCATAAGAAAATATGCACCCCCTTTACATAAAAGGTTTAAAAAGTATCCAGAGGAATTATTTCAGCCAAAACCTACCTGCTTACTCACATATTCTCCTGGATTGTTTCCTGACATTTAAAAAAGTATTTGTTCGCATAAAAACATTTGAGAGAAGCAGGGGGTGGTTATCTGGATGTCAGATGGTTATCTCTTCAGAGTGCTCAGCAGGAAATTCCACGAGCTCCTGCCACCCCAAACTCGCACACACAATCTTACTGGACTCCTTTGTAGCTTGATTTAAGAAAAAACTTCATGTATAAGCAGGGCAAATATAAACATAAAATGAACACATGCTCAAAGATTTCTGTTCGTGTAAAATCAAGGTTGGAAAGTGAGTGACACAGTGCTCAGAGATGTCAGTCTATGGCAGCTGCTGCTTAGAGCTTGCTCTTGCAGTACATCATATCAAATGTGTAAGCCATCAACCAAATGGAAAACTCTTCTAGAAAGTTAAATTGTTTTTAGAGATTTATTCCAGAGTCTAAATCCAAACAGATGCAGAGGCACTCACTCTGCAGTTATTTGGAGGCGTGTTTCTCAGCTTTCTGAAATACTCATGTAGGATCCACTTAGAAAGTTTACATTGAGATAGATCTGAGTAAAATTTGCGAATTGATTTGTGCTGGCCAATATGAAAACAGAACTGCGCTTCATTGAACTACCATTCAATGAGGGAAGAGTTGCTACAGGTCAGAGGGGGAAGAGGAGACAAGGTACAGTTTCACTCACACACACACAACATTGATTTCATAGATTTTATTATTCAGCTTCTCCAAAACTCAGCCAGTGACAATCTTGGCCTTGAAGCCTGGAGACTCACAATTTAGATTTCGTTTTTACAAAATTGTCTCTGTAAATAACAAATGTTGAGACAACAGATAAGTTGTTTTTTCCTCTAAACCCACAGAGCCAAGTCAACCTTATTCCTAATTCTGCAGACACAACTGTTTTATACAGCATCACTAGATAGCGATCAAACTCCGGAATAGGATGCAGGGATATGATCCAGGGAACTCGGCCCTCTGTGAAAGCATCAACTGGAAACTTTTGGAGGTCCCTTCCAACCCAAGTGATCCTACAAAGCATCATGGCCAAGAACATAGGTATGAATCGCTGCTACTGTATCCAGAACTGTGCTTGCAGGACCCACAGCTGATAATTCACAAACACTTGAGTTAAACTCATTTTGACAGAAGTGGTTCCTATGCTCAGCTCCTGAATTGTGCTATCTCCAGCCTAGTATGTTAGAGTAAACCACCATCAGTTTTTTGGTCACTTTAATGTGCTGGGCTGCAAGTTAAGGCAATCTAGGGGTTGCTTCTTTGAGGCTCTGCTGTCCATGCCATGAAAGCAGTAGCATCTGGAAGAAGGACAGGATGATGCTTAGCTGCCAGGGGTTAATCCCCTTGAGCTCTAGAGGCTTGGAAGCATTATTGTCTCATTCTGGAAAGTGACAACATACAGTCCCACCTGTAGGGATAGTGCTTGTAGATTAAGGGCAAAAGGCTGTAAAGGCCCTACCGGTGCCAAAGGGATGGATCAGCCTCATTAGTAACATCAAGCCAGGAAACTTCAGGATACTCTTAAAGTGCTAAAACAGCATTCAGGTAACCTAAGTTTGAACCTCCTGTCTGCTACAAACTTCTCATCCTCCTCAACAAGTTACTTAGGAATTTGATTCTCAGATGTAAATAATGATATTTCCCTGCTTCAAAGAGCAATGTGACACACTCATCATATAGGAAATGCTTATATACTCAATCTATCAAGATCACAAAAGCTAGGAAATTAACTCCACATTCTGCACAGCATGGACAAATACTGAACACGGGAAATTACTAAACCAACAAAATATGAAACAGGAGGTTGCATGGGATATGTCACTCCCTACTCCAGCAAAAGATGTTCACATGAGGGTAATTAACATTTTATTTTCTCTATTTTATGGGGCATGGATGTAGCTATACCAGTAGGTGATGGTTTACTCTCCCATTACAGTTATAACTAAACTGACAAGACCAAACCATTTCGTCTTCATTATTTCCAAAACAACTTATTAAAAATAAATAAATGTATGTGAAATCAAGTAACAAGACAATTGACCATGTGTTTCAGCTCAAGGGCTCACCTGTTTCTCCACAGAGCTACTCTGGCTTTGCACCTCATGGCCAGCAGAATCAGTCCCAGCCCAGGTGAGATATTGAGAGCAGGTTCTGAACCACCACAACCAGTATCACAAGTGCTTCTTGGCAAAGAAAGTGCAAACAGTTTCACTGCAATGGCCTGGGAAGTTGCAACAGACTTGCATCATCTTAATGCCCACTGAAAGGATCTGGAAAGAAAAGCTAGGAGTGCAGTAAGGATTTACTACTGCATTCACAGAACAAGGGTGAAGGCACTAGTGAAAAAGAAAACGTACCAAGATCTGTAACATTTTACTTAAGCCACCTTTTTATGCTGCACTTCAGAACTACTCGTCCTTTGTTTCTACAAGGCCCAGAAGAACAGTGCTCCCATTTGGCCTGAGCTGGAGGTGATTCTGCCAACAAAGCACACATTCACTGCACAACAGAGTGCACTAGAGAAGACAACCTTTCATCTGCACATGGATCTGCTTCATACTGGAACTGAATCCTTGGCTCTGATAGATGGGGAACAGTAATACATCTCCACAACTTCACCTACGGGCTCAGCTGTAACCTCACTAGGCAAGACAACATTAGCAAAGGGCTGGTTTGAGCCAGCGTGGCTGGGAAGGGCAGTATTGCTGTGCTTGGTGAGCAGCCGGGAAAAGGGCACCAACTTTCCTTGCAGTGTCTGCTGGCTCCTTCCTAGCTCCTGCTGTGGAAAGTTCTGCAGCTGCTGGGAGGAACCTATTCGCATAACAAAAGCGCCTTTCAGAAGCAGTACGGGAGGGTGGAAAGAATATGAAAAAAACTTCAAAGCCACTGACAGCTACAGTTAGTATTTTTCAGCACTGCCTAAAGGTCTCAGGCAAGGATCAGGACTCTAAAATGTTACGTAGACTATAAACACTGGTGTCTCCCATTACTTTCCTGCTGGCTAAAAAACATACATTAAGAAAAATCATGCAAAAAGCAACTTTAGCATATTCTTGAGCACATTTTTAGGACATTCATATAATTAAGTTCTCAGCTGTGCAATAAATGAACTTGAGGCATAAAAGGTATTCAGGATCTTTTAGGAGCCTGAATTCCAACAGCTTGCAAGCAGGATGTAGGCATCCATGTATTGTTGGTTGGCAAAATGCTCAATGTGAACCAGCAAGGTGTGACTGCAGCCCAGGAAGTCAACTGTGTCCTGGGCTGCTCCACCAGAGGTGGGGCCAGCAGGTCAAGGGAAGTGGTTCTGCTCCTCTTGTGAGATCCCACCTGGACTGCTGCATCCAGCTCTGGGACTCCCATCCTAAGAATAACACGGATCTGTTGGAGCGAGTCCTGAGGATGGCCATGAAGATGCTCAGAGGACTGGGGACAGGCCAAGAGAGTTGGGCCTGTTCAGCCTGGAGAAGAGAAGGCTCCAGGGAGACCTTAGAGCACCCTACAGTACCCAAAGGGCTGGAGAGCTGGAAAAGGACTTTTGACAAGGACATACAGTGACAGGACAAGGGGGGATGCCTTTAAACTGACAGAGTAGGTTTAGATTAGATATTAGGAAGAAATTCTTTACTGGCACAGGGTTGTCCAGAAGAGCTGTGGATGCCTCATTCCTGGAAGTGTTCCAGGCCAGGTTGGATGGAGCTTTGAGCAACCTGGTCTAGCAGGGATTGGAGCTAGATGATCTTTATGGTCCCTTCCAACCTAAACCCCTCTGTGTCTCTACGATCTTGATGGATCTGGAATTCAATCCCTGATCTTTCACTTCATTAGCTATAGAAATCAAGACAATTCTGCCTTCCCTGGTGAGCTGTTACATAGTCTCATTTCATTGCAAAGGGTGCACTCAAAAATATACTGATGAGTACCATGAGAGATCTTAATCAATGAAACAGGCAGTGAAAGGTTCTTGGAGCTTGAGCTGTAATTCCGGGGAAAAGAAAGCACTGGACTGATGGCGAAAGACTCCCAAAAGGGAAACATGAGACATCTGCAATGAAAAGTCTACCATAGATATTTTTTTTAATCTGCCTTTAAGTGCTAAGCTTCTCCTTCAAGACCATCTTTCCTTTGAAGCACTTGAAACTTCTAGGGGTAGGAATCATAGGCTGATATTTTTGTTCTATAGAAATAAACACCTGGCTTGTGAATGTTACACGAACTCCATTCGTTGTAAGACAATGTCCAAAAGGATAAAATAAATCTTTGCCTCTTAAAAATCAAACAAAGGAGGAAAGAAAGCATCATTCCCCACCTTCCTTTCAATTGCTCCAGGCTTACCCCTAAAATTTTAATAGAGGCAAAATAGTTTTGCCTCTCAGCCAAATGACTTCAGTTATGGAAACTGTAAAATGGCTCAGCTTGTCTTTCAAACAGGAGGAGAGTTGGGAGAGAGATGTCAACTTACAGCATATTTTAGTACTGCTTACGTTTTATGCAGTAAGCAGGAACATTCTCCTCGTGTTCCTGATCACTTTTGGAGGAACAACCTGCTCAGTAAAACACAGAGGTCAGCATACAGCCCATCACAACCACTCTGTTAGACAAAATCCCTCATCTATCGCTGAACACTAAATTCTTTGCTTTTCTGCTTAATGTTACTCTTCTGGGTAAAAAAGAATTCAAGGCCCAGAGACATATTATTTTTGCGTAATAAGGTTATACATATGGATTCAACTTAGCTAGGAAATGTCAACTTAAGGCTTGTCTTCATGAGGAAATTTACTGTAACTACTCTACCAGTATAATTATATTGCTGTAGTTCTACTGGTAAAATTCCCCTGTTGAGCCTTATTCATAACAACAGCTGCCTTTATGGTTTATTTTTGTCGACTATGCCAAAAAAGGCCCCTGCTCCAGAAAGGCCACAACAATTTACAGGGGAGGAGGGGAAGGAGCTGTGCCAGTGCAATTGGAGCAGTAGAAAGAATAACAGTATAGAAATGGCAGTATTTCTTTACACTAATGAATTATTTGCTACAAAAGAAAAGTTAAATACTGTAAGAAAACTATACTGTACATCAAATATCATTGAAGGGAAAGTACGTGCCAGTTTCATGCCACATTTCATAGCTTTGGTAAAGGCCCCCAAGCCAGACACAGGTCTGCATCAGCCCCTCCATGTGCATCCTTTTGTTCTCGCCTCCTCCCCAAATGCTGCAGTGCATTTTTCCCAGGAGTACTCTTTTCCCCCCATTCCCTTATAGGAGCAATGCCTTGCAGCCCAGCAACTGCCCAGGGCCCCTTGGACTGACCCTCCAAAACAAATGGGCATTTAAGACCAGTCTCTCTGGTTTACAGTTTGCATCTCAGGGACCAGGGATAGCTCGAAAGCAAAGAGCACTCTTTGCAAAAAGGATTTTAAAACAATTGCCCTTCACTTCAGCAGTGCAAGAATGCTGAGCTAGACAAAACAATGAGCCATCTGTGCACTCTTCCCTCCTTCCCTTGTCTGTATCCTCTGGGCTTAAATCAGAGCTCCCCAAGAATGGCCGAGTCCCCCTTCACCTCCGCCCACCCTGTTTACATCCTGAAAAAACCAGTTTTCTGGCCTATTTTTTTTCTTTTTGTTCTTAAGAGCTCTTGCAAAATCTTCCTTTAAACCTCAGCCCTTTGTCAGGTGGTATCCCATCTACCCAGCTTTGTCAAGTGATCAAAAAATGCCTCCCACCAGTGATCCGTTCCTTGTTTACCATCCCTAGAGGCAGAGTGGCACTCAGGAGCCCTACTCACCCCTTTGTCCAAGGAAGGCAATACCATCTGAATGGGAGACCACCAAGATTTGCAGCCCTCTTTTGTTAGCCTGGTGTCACTGCCTATTGGGCCTTGATTCAAAATTGAGATGACAGTAGAGAGGCAGCTGACTTAGGTCATCACCACGGAGTTCCCAGCTTAGGAGAGAGAAACACCAATAGCTCAAATTTCAAATAAAATTGCTAACTTTATTATCAGCGGTAATTTGTTGTTACCAATTGTAACCACTGCCTCATCAAGAAACATGCACTATTCTAGTACTAGTCAAGAAGGCAAGTTCCCAACACTAAAAATGCATTGAGGAAAAAAGGGGATTAGGTATGAATAACAGCGTTTGGATCTATTTCTTCAAACATTCATTTTGTTAGTATCTCTGTTCCAGGCAGCAAATGGATTAAAAAAATGTCAACTGTCCTTTGATCTCACAGCTGGAATGGCTGCACTGCTCAAAAATACTTTTACCTTCATGTTCCACTGAAAAAAAAAAGCCAATTATTTTTTAATTCTTGATATTTAAAACATCCTAAATGAATCTTTATCACATAAAGCAATCTTTCACTAGAAGACCCAGTTTTGATCCCCAAGTCGCTTCTCTTCCCGGCAGGCTGAACTCACCGGGAGAGCAGAGCCTGCAAACTCTCCCACATCATTCAGCACTAACCCAGCTTGGAGATCAGAGTAAGGAAGCCCTGTCTCGAATCAACTCTCCTCCAATGTGCCAAGATCATATATGTGGAAGTTCTGTTGGCAAAAAAGCACCCATAAAAGCATGCAGTTTGAGCACTATGCCCCTGCCCCTGCATGGCAGCAAGAGGCTCATCCAACCAGGATGCAGGACTGGAGTAGCAGACACAGCACCGAACAGGAAGTGGAGCTTGCCTTCAGTAATGCTCAGCACTAAACCTTCTTCCAATCTTTTTCCCTTTTTTTTTGATTGAAAACAGTCCTTCTTGTAAATTCAACTACCGTGCTGTAAACGTTAAATGAATTTCCTTCAAAGCTTCAAAAAAACATTCCAAATCTAGCACAGTTCAAGAGTGGTCTCGTCCCACAACCCCTGCACATAAACACAGATAGACCGCAGCACAAAGCGGGCTGCTCTCCGTAGGTGGCCTACATCTTTCATTTCATTAAGGGTACTAACTACCTCCAGCAAATGACATTTGGAAGCCAAGTGCACTCTGCCTTAGAGGAGGGAAAATCAGATTTCCCTGTGGTGACCATAGCTTCAGGGGAGGTCTGCCTGTGAAAGTGAAACATAAGCCTTAGAGGGTTCTGGTGCACTGCAGTCACTGGAGGGACAACCTCAGTGGGGCACATAAATAGGCGTGATGCTTGGTTTAACTGGGTTGTCTGGGAAATAGAGAATTGAACCCTACATGCTCACAGTTGTGCATATGCTTCTTTAAAATGTCTAAACTCACTGGACAAACTCAATCAAGTCCTTCAGAGGAAGAGCTGTCCCCAAAATGTCACATTTCTGCAAAGTATGTGAAAACAAACAGCCAGACAGAAGAGAAGGATTTACAGGCGCCCCCAGTAAGTGAGTTTCAGTAGAAGCACACCTGTATTTCTAGACACCAGAGAATCCACACAGGTGAGACTTGTTAAAAGTACCTTCATTTTAAGAAAAGCTCATTCTAATCCATATCTTCAGAGGTATGAAAAAAAAATCTAATCACAAGACAAATCCATTAAAAGACAGATTTTATTGTGCTGTGTAGAAAACCACTCTTTCCAACTCTGACAGATTCTCCAACAACCTATCATTGAAAGAAAATACCTTTTTTTTGGTCACAGAGCTCCCTAATTCCATGGCCTCTCCCTCTGCACTCTGCCATGAACCTTCCTCTCTCCTGTCTGCCTCAGACAAAAGATAAAATGAAAAAATAAGCATTACATTTGGGGTCAGTCTTTGATAGGCAAACAAGACCTGGGAAGAAAAAAGAAGTTCAGAGTATGGTGCCCACCTTGGACTCTCTCTCCTCCAAGTCCTATCTCTTGTGCCTCTTTCCTAAACTGATGCTCACTGATAGCCTCTTCCATGTAATTCCCTTTAGCTGGGGCAGATGCTCCACCTCCAGCAATCTTTCATCTCTCAAGGCAGACATGCTGAACTTTACAAATCTTATCTGAAATATGGATCCACCACCTCTCTCTAATTTACCGGCTTCCAAAAGGCTCTCTGTTTTATCACATTTTCATGAAAATGAAGAGTCGTAGAGTCAGTCTCCACCATTTAAAAAATGTTCACTGTTACTCTGGAGTTTGGTGTAATATTTCAGCAGTGCTTTAGGCATGTGGTTTATAAAGCACTTAGGGACCCATTAAATAGCAAAATTTAAGGCTAAAGGCTGGCAAGCTGAGGGCAGTGAGCTTTTAAATTTATGAAAGGCTACAGAACTAAGAGGCCACTAAAGTGACAGCTGTCAGCACCACTCTGTCCTACATTCATGCAGGTTCAAAGGAGAAGCCAGCATGCACTCAAAAGAAAGAGAGCACTCGTTCCAACTTCCAGGCTATTTTCTAAATACTCTTTTCAAACTCCTTTTATACTTAGAAAAAGCCTTCCAGAAAACATCCACCCCTCTGCAAGCCTTGCATTGGTTACCTGATCCAGTTTTGCGCTCCTTTTTCTTCCTCCCAGCTCTAACAAGCATCCTTGCCCTTTTACAAGTTAAGGTCATTCAGAGGATCTATACAAGCGAGCAGAACACAAGCTGGACTGAAGATCTTGAAAGGCTCATGCTTACCCTCACCTTTAATAGGGAGGCACCACCCACAGAGACAACACGTTATCCCGGCATGCACCACTCCCTCCTGATCCAAATGGAAAGCAGCACAAATCAAAAGGACCACAGCAAGTTGGAACCTGTTGTCTCAGCGGGTGGTACCCTGCATCTGTAATAGAGATGAAAGCAGTTGTAATCTCTCCGGTTTTATGCAAATAGGATGCTGCACTTCGGCTCCTGGCTAGGGGCCAGGAAAAAAACAAAACCAAAAAACCCCAAACCCCACCACCCTTGTCAGTATGAAGCTGATGTAGTAAACATCAAAACACAGTTGGCATGTCTCTTTGCGGGATGTGGGAAGGCCACAAATAAAAATCTTATCTCAATCTATCCATAATTTAAGCCTTACTTTCTATTGCAGCTCTGAATTACAACCTTGCAATTTTAATACAAATAAGACTATTCAAGGTGTTCAGGAATTCTACTGCATCATGGTTTTCACTTTCCATGCACTTCTTTAAAGTCTTAGGAAAAAGAATGAGCACTCGAACTACAGAACAGTTGAGTGGAGATTCAACCTTGGCCTTAGAGCAAACTGAAGACAGAAGCCAATCTGGGAAAAACACATTTTCCTTCTTAGTCCCCGGACAGCCCTGCAAACCTGTGCCAGCACAATATGCGGCTGGCACACACTGTTGCACCACAGTAACACAGAATCACAGAATGAGTAAAGTTGGAAGGGATTATAGTGTGTCATCTGGTCCAACCTTCCTGCTCAGGCAGGGTAATCCCAGAGCACATGGCACAGGATTGCATCCAGACGGTTCTTTAATATCTACACAGCCTCTCTGGACAATCTGTTCCAGTGCACGGTCACCCACACAGTAATTCAGTTCTTCCTCTTCTGCAGGTGGAACTTCCTGTGCATCAATTTCTGCCCGTTCCCTCCTGAGTCAGAGACTCTCGAGGGCTGCTGCAAAGGCAGCACTCAGCAGTAGCTGAAGCTGGCGTTGCCACTGATGGAGTCTGAGTCCAGCTACGCCTGCTGACGTTGCCTTCCTCATGCACCTGTCCTCCACCAAGGAAGAAGGTACCATCATGTTGTAAACTGCAGGAATGATCAGGCACCTGTGCCTTGACCTCATAGACAGCCTGGCATCAGAGCACGAACCTGCAGCTGCCAGCTGAGGCACTGGCTTTGTGCAGACACACAGGGACACGTTCCTTGCTGCTGGCATTGCTGTGGGCAGTTGCTGCCAGCAAGGGGTGGAGAAGAGTGCAAGACTCAGCATCTCCTCTCCCACAACTGCACTGGCCACATGCTTCCTGCCAGCATGCTGCACACACTCACCACTGCAGTGCAGAATCTCTTCAGAATACAAGAACAGTCCAAAACAAAAGGCCCTACTTTAACCCTGCTGAATAGAGTCAAGAAGTTACACATTTGTTTTGATTTGAAAGAAGATAGAAAAATCTAAAAACTGAGTATAACGTGCAAAAACATCCTGGAAGGATTTCTGCTGCCACTCAAGTTGTGCAACATGCTTGACTGGAGAGACTTATTTCCATGCAAGCAGCTTGGCATGAAATCCCACTGAAAGGCCTGTGGCTCCCTAACGCTGTCATGACATCATGATTTAGGATTTTTAGAGCTATCAGCCCAGCACAGCTGGTGTCATGGTTGCCATTATACCATGAAACACTGAGGGGTTTTAAATGGAAAAGGTTTCCTTGTTTGAAATTCTTAGATTTCTTCCATCTTATTCCACAGATTCTTAAAACCAGACTGGTTGTGTAAGCAGAGTACAGCTGATACGTAAGCAGAGCAGGAAACAGTGCTGCTTTAACTGAAAATAAATCTGTCAACAAGGAGGCACCGGGAGAGCTCCACTTCAGACTTTTCAGGTTCTTATTAAAAAATATAAATTAAAGTCAACATTTTCACATTATTTGCTACATCTGTTTGCTATTCCATTATAAATAAAAATACAGGGGCCTCCAATTCAGTGTTAGTTCACTCAAAAAAATCAAAAAGTCCTTTTCATTTAATACTGCATTATAATTGTTCTAGACTGTACTGCATTACCATGGGAGGTCCACAAGAAATAAGCTATGCATTACCAACACTGGGCAATTAACAAGAGCTTTGGCAGTGTACTATCTTTCTAAAGTATGAAGGACGGCAAGGCTATGGAAGCACATCCCTGTTGTAGGAACCTTGCTGACTGTCACAAGCAGATCCAGCTCTGCACTCTTTGAAGACAGCTGGGAAACCAAAAAACCCACAAACCCTTTCCTGTCTCCAGAGGCCGGGGCAATTGAGCAGAGTTCAGTGCCACAGCAGTTTTAAAGGAAATATACCAGATTTAAACAACTACCCTGCCACTCCATGCTCCCGCCAACAATTCCACAGCACGCTTTACCTGGGACAGCAGAATCACAAAGCCCTTCAAGCAAAAAAAGAAACTGATTTTCTTAAATAAAGCTTTATTAAATTCACTGTCAGAGAACCAGAACCTCCTGAGTGCATAGGAAAATCCACCACATTCCTGCATTGTGCGCCCAGGGCTGGGCTGGTGACGTGCAGTTCCCACAGCCATCAAATTTCGAGGGCAGTTTTAGCAAACAGCAATTGCTCTTGGGAGTGAGAATTGCTGGTGAGAGCTCAGCTCCTTTGAAAATCTTCTCTCAGCCAGGCTACAGTACTCACACACCAGGTGGTAACTTCAGGTTCAGTGTTTAGGAGATGTGTAGGTCTTGACAGCTCTACCACAAGCACAGTTGTATATTAAGACTTTTGGACACAAAGGTAGAACGAACCTACTCGACAGGACAAATACTATTAAGCTTTGTAGCTCCAAGAATGAGGCCAAATTAAAGCTGACAGACAGCAGACAGCTGACTATCTCAGGGCAAGTGACACAGGGACACAGTGCTGTGGAGCTGGGGACGCTGCTCCAGCCATAGAGAGAGAAGGGAAACACACGCCTGAGTACATGCTGTGTACTCAGGGCACGGAGATCAATTTGATGGATCTGAGCAGGTCTGTGCTGAAGAGGTTGCAGCCAATATCCCCAAAGCAGCGTAACGATGATGGCTCACTATTTGCTTGCAGTGCCCAGCTGCAGCAGCCTCCGGCAGCGCGGCGCCAGGGGCAGCCAAGGCACACCAGCTCCCTGAGCCTCCTTCCAGGATCACGCACATGCAGGACATGGGGGACTTCAAACCTCCCAGAGCATGGCAAAGACTTTGCTCCTGCTTCACTCAGCAGGCCTTGGAGATCACCTGCAGCCTGTGTCTAGAGATGGGAATTTAATTCCTGTGCCCTGCAACCAGCAAAAGGCATGTTCCACTATCTCAATCCAAATTTCCAGACCAAACCATAAGACAGTATGAACCGTTAGGAGGCCTCATGCCAGGAAGTTATTTAAAGTTCTGACAGTCCACTTGTGTGATACTTTTGATCCTCTACCCCCAAGTTTTCCACTAGGAAAGCGCAACAGGTTTTGGTGTAGCAGACAGGTTTTGGGAGTGAGAAGCCAGAGCATGTGCCAGCACCAAGAAGGCTGTGTCCTTAGAGAATCTGCCTCTTCATTCATAAAAACACAACACCCTTTATATCTTCAGCTGAGACCCTCACGTACGCTGCCTGCTCTCACCCAAAACCATCAGGAAAGAGTCTGAGCAAAGAGAACAGTCTCTTCACAGGAAAAACTCAGGCTGACAAGTCACCAAAGAGAAGCAGTCAGCACAGCACTTGCTCCCTCCAAAATTAGTCCCATCACAACAAGGTGGGCAAACACAATCTCACTAATCTTGGCAACCTCAGATTTTCAGTGTCAAAGATGAAATATCATGATCTATCAACAAAGGCACCATGTGAAGGCCTACATGTCCACACTAAGATCTCTTGTGGAAGCAAGGGAAGGAAGCCTTTAACTTCATTTCTTTCACTTGCCCTACTTTTCCTCTGCCCTTGCAACTAACACCTGGGGTTTGTTCTAAGTAGAGCTGTTGGTTAAATGTCCCAGACAGATCTCAGTGATATTAGGGTCCTGTATAAACTCCAGACCTGTTTTCTGAAAAACAGTTCTGTAATCACAAACACAAAGAGAAAAAAAACCAGGAGAAACTGCCTTGAGGAATAGGTAAAGTTAAATAAACTGCCCAACTGCTGCTGTTGCAAGAGACGCACTTCGGTGGAAAAAAACTGGTGGCTGAATCTTAACCAAGACAAACAAAAGGAGGAAAGCTTGTGTGAACAAACTGGAGCCTTTGCTGCACCATTCATCAAGGACATTTACCCTGCAACTGTAACACAGTGCAAAGACAGCTTCAGTGAACAGCGACAGCAGAAACCTTGTGCCATTTCTGGCTGGTTAGAAGGACATGGTCACAGCCCCAAAATCATGACGGCATGGCTACCGCTACTCACTTTAACTGGAGTTAAGGAGTAAGGTCAGCTAAAGAAAGACAAGAATAAGGTTAGCTCATGCTGCCTGCTTGGTCTAATCCAAAGTGCCTGCTGGAAACCATCCATACCAACAACCTAAGATAATAATTTAATTACTGGAGAAAAGACAGTCAAACAATTAAAAGTTTTAGGCTTCTGTTACACAAATTGGCACTTTATACAGCAGCCACTGGGGTGGCAGTCTGCTGACAGTAACACCGCTGTGCCAGCAACAGCAAAAATGCCCTTACAGCGGTTTTCCAGAGGAAGGCATTTAATATGCACAGGGAGGGGTCAGGATTTAAGCGTATGACCATAACAGACTACCGAGTGTGAAAAACACAACAAGACAGACAGTTAAAAGAAAATTTCCCAACCAGTTAAAAGAAATTTAAACAAAAACCCACTCAACTTAACACTGAAAGGAAATATACTGCATTCAAAGCCTGCAGAGAGGAACATAGAATTTCTTCAACATACAAGAACAGGCATACGTCACCTTTTGTGAGACCAGGGCTAGGGTGTTCTCAACAGAAAACCAGCTGTTCAAATAACATGAGCAGCAGGACATGATTTTACCTTCACACCCCCAAAACGCAACACAAAACACAACAACACAGCTACAGAACTTAAATGACACTTACTCATGTACTCTGTTGTCTCCATACAAGTCACTTAACCCAAAGCTGACATAGTGCCAGTGCTCAGGAACATTCAGCGCTGGGTTTCCCAGGTTTCTGTACATGCTAACATAGTCCAGAGGGTCAGGTCCTCCCAACCTGCATTAAAAACAGAAAAATTCTTAAGTAAGTTAGTTTACTCAAGACAAATGGTAAGTCTCCCCAGGTACTACAAGAGGTTGTACAAAGACCTGGTTTAAAACAAAAAGTAGAACATTAAAATTACCTCTAAAAAAAAAAATATTGAGGAGAAAGGTTAGGTTTAGTCCAGAAAGCTTTGAGCACAGGAAGGCAAAGTACATGTGTGCAACACACTAAAAATGTTGTTAGCATTAAAGCATAAAAACCTCTGGAAAATCATATTAAAGCTTCCACAAAACACAAAGAAAATTGAAGAACTGTACTAGTAAGAGAGCAATGGCTTTATCTGCATTGCAAGCTCTTAATTCAGTCCAGAGGCACATACCTCAAAAAAAGCGATGCTATTCCTCAAAGCAGAATTTGAAATGGCTAAGTTTTGAGGAGAGTAATCCATACTTCTGAACATAGACAAAGCAGTTAAAACAGTGGAAGAGAAAAATATTCATTCAGTAAAATCAGCACTAAAACTTCTAAAAAGACACCACTTGCATTAACCAAGAATGAGTTTAAAAGCACCACTGCACCCTCTGCATCAGCATTAGAATGGGTTCCTTAAAAGAGCATAACTCAAAAGTAAGTGCAGCACAGGCAGGTTACTCTAAGCAGCAATCACCAAAGCCTGCAACCACCCTTCCCTAAAAGGCACAGGGAAGCGAGGCCGTGTGCCAGCAGAGAGCACAGCACATCCTCCTGCCACTCACATCACCTCTGCCCGCGCAAAGACAGGACAACTCCCTCCTGAAGGAAGGAACACACTGAAGGAAGGAACACGCTGGACTGTTTCGCTGTTTGCCCTGCCAATCACAGAACACCTATCACAAGCAGTTACTGCATGGCTGAGCAGCTGTTTAACCATTTTCTGCCTACAATGCACTCTGTCTTCAGGTAAAACTCTCAGCTGCTCCAAACAAGAAAATCCAAACTCACACGACTCCATTCATTGGAACCAATGATTCTACACATCAATTCCTCTCATCTCTATTGTCTGTTCAGACCCTGACACAATCATCTGCAGGTTGCAGGGCATGGTTGTGTTTCCTTCACTAGTCCTGGGGGTTTTCTGTATCATCATAAGCCATCTCCATGGCTGGACAGATGGATCCAGCCCTAGTGACAGTGAGACACTATTTGAAATCCTCTGCCCTCCTCCTGTTGCCCAACCTTATCAAGTCTGTACAAAACAGAGTATCAGCTTGGTGTACTAAAAGGCCCATGGACTCTCTCCACAGGTGTGCTGTGCTGCCTTGCTCCTACTGCTGCTGGCAAAAAACCAGAGCAGTTATCTAACATGACTGACTTCACCTAGGACAGCTTCCCCCCTCTAAAGTCACATAAGGCCATCATGGTGGCTGAGACCAGCTGCAGTTTCTCCAGCAGGTTAGTCAAGGATGCAGACCAGGATACTGGGGCAGGACAGAATGGGTGAGCAGCTCACCCCCAGTAGTGGCACAGGTGTCCATTGCCAAGGGCTACACCAGAACAATGAAGCCTTCTTGTATGACAAACAGTATCTTCATGGCATAAAAGGCAAACTGGTGAGCAAACATGGGGAATGCGTGTCAGACCCCAGGATGGAGCTGAGTCTGATCTTCAGTAGACACCTGAGAAAACCTGTTCTCAAAGTCTAGCAATAGTTTGAAATACT
The DNA here is from genome assembly GCA_013398115.1 of Falcunculus frontatus. Taxonomy (NCBI): domain Eukaryota; kingdom Metazoa; phylum Chordata; class Aves; order Passeriformes; genus Falcunculus; species Falcunculus frontatus. The sequence goes on from VZRV01008191.1 coordinate 4,100,057, forward strand.
CAAAAAACAAGTCCCCTCTGACACCCTTTTCTCACCTGTTCCCTTTCACTGGCATCAGGTCACACTGGAAGCTGAGACCTCTACCAGAAACACCCATTCAGGTGGCTCTGTTCAGAGCATGGCACCTATGTCCTGGCCAGTGCTCAGTCTCCCAGGGATCCATGATAGAAGCAGCCAGATGGAAGCAATTCCAGCCGGGATGGTCACTCACCTTTGAGGAGCGGCAGTGAACAGCAACAGCCACACACGATTATTACTGGACTGGGAAGACTCCAGAGTGAGGGAGGTTCATACACTGACCAGCATGAGAGATTAGTCAGTGGTCAGAGCAGTTGTGTGGGCTTTGCAATGAAGGGATCACTGCTAAGCAACCAGCATCTCACACATGAAGAAAACCCGCTTCCAAACTGGGTTTAATAACAGTTTAGAAGTCAAACAATCAATGCGGGAACACTGCTGATGCAGGCACTCTGACACTGGCAACACACAAGACAAACCTCTACACTGCCCTTTTCAGGACAGGGACTCTTCCATGAGTACATGCTTTTCCCTAGGGCTACTCAAACATACTTGTCAGGTCTGATGTGGATGGTAAGTCCTGCCTACACAGCACCAGGCAAGCCAGACACCTCTCCCTCACTCCTGCCAGCAATCCTGTGTTTGTCTCCAAAGGCCAAACTTCTCTGGGGAACTGCAGCACCATGTTACCCAAGAGGTGGCCACAGCAATACAGCACCAGGCAGCCTGGAGGAGCTGAGCTCAGTCCTGCCCAGACTTCACTACCAATTGTTGCTCAATGATCCAGTCACATCATCTTTACTCGCTGAGAAATGCAGTAGGCTCGGAAGAGACATAGACTAAAAGCCTGCAGCAGTGACTAATTAAATTTTGAAAAATACATATCCAAGCCATACACCTATCCCAAACCCACTGCAACTGCAGGAGCATCCAGCACGAACTTTAAGCCAGCTACCTGCAGCACACAGTAACAGAGCCATGGCAATAACACTCACCAAAGGTTAGTCAGCACAGATATTCATCCAGTTTCAGTGGCAGGTTTCACTGCTCTAATGTCAGCGCTCCTGTGGTACATCCTCCCGCCCACGGCCACTGCGGCAGGGTTTGACCTTGTATTACAATCTACATATCAGTACATGCACTCACACAAAGAGCTGGAAGCGTTGGAGGATTTTATTAGGAAGAGCCCAACTTCAAAGCCAGAAGTACAGTACAAATTTGTTACATTCTCTATTCATGGAGCTCATTCAGGAGCGAGAAGGGCTGCCTCAGGGGAAACCCTGTATTTGCATCTGCACCAAGAGTCTTCTTTTGGCTGATGTTAAGAGCGCTCTAAAGTTTCCGTGGAAGGAGAAACGCGAAACGCAGAGAGGAAAGAGACCCACAGTGGAAAAAAAAATCAGAAAATTCCTAATTCATTCACCCTGAAAAGTCCTTAGAGTATTGCTTGTAGTCACTTCCCAGTAGCTGACAATAGGATTGGTTTTTACAGCTACCTTTCAACAACCCTTTAGAAATAGTCTATGATTCCCAAAAGGCCACAGATCACAGCTCACTGCACAGGTTTTTGAGTATATGTCCTAAATTTAAGATACATGATAAAAACCCAGTAGTCCAGCCCAAATTATGCCTATTTCAAAACCTATCACGAAGGAAAGAACAAATTTGATTTTTTCACCAGCAATTCTATGCAACAAGATATTTCAATCTGAGATACTCTACCACATTTTACAATAAAAGTGGACACAAAATTCAACAGAGAAAGTCCATCTTGGTGCATGGCCTTCAAAAACACAGCCAGAAACTCTTCCAAGAAGTTCTGATGGAATCCCAAACTCTCTCCCAAGATATGCAAATAGCATTTTAAAATACTAGTTCCATTAAATAATTCACATGACTAAACCCCTTTATGTAATAGGCATAGAGTTCTGCAGATTCTCCAACGTTACACAGTAAGGATCTGCTCTGATGTGCAAGCCAAAGACTACAACTTCAGCTCCCGGAACAAAAAAACCAAATCACTGTTAACTGTGGAGAAACTGATACATATAATTAAAAGCTGATTAGTGTTACAGTATTTCTCCTAAGGCAGGGAACTTTGTTCAGCAATTTCCTCTTCTAATCTAAACCAGCTAATAGCTGGCAGCCCAGGCAGAGTAGGACAGATTAGCAGAGAGAGTTGTGGCAGGAGTCGTTCTACCAGACTTAACAAAACCAAACTCCAAGTTTCACCCAACAACAGGAGAGAAAGAACTTGTGGCGTCCACATAGGCTTTACCTCGCACAAGCATTTCCTGCGCAGGACAGCAGTAGGAAGCTCACCTCTACAACAGAAGCTCTCAGCTCTCACTGCTGGCTGAGCTAACAGTTGGAGGAACCACTAAGTGGAAAACGCCAGGATAAACAGGCCTTCATATTCCTTCTTGCTTGCATCCTGCCATCACTGCCAGCAGCAATTTTTTTAGTGTTTGAACTCCAATTGCAGTGAAACCCTAATCAATCCCTTAAGCAAACAAGCAACAAGGTTTCTTCCCAAACAAGTCTTTGCCATTCTTCATTACAGACCTAAATTTCCCTTAACCCCCACAAATCTTACACCACTATTGTCAGTATTTTAAGCTAGAGAAGCTAGAAAAGAAGTGCTGATGTGACTGAAAACTTTGTGAGTATCTAAGATTAGACATAGGTGTAAAAACAGACTGATCAGACCACCACCAAAGTACTGATGTGCACAGATGACTAAGAAATTATATTTTGTGGTCTCAGATTTGCAACATCTTATCTCAGCCCACTGTGTCATTTTAATACAATACTCCCCTAAGCAACAAGGGTTAACAGACAAACTTCTTGCTAGAATCACTTAAACAACACTTCTGTGGACAACTACAGCAATAGCTTTGTCTGTCAGAGCAGAACACAGGAAGGATTTTATTCTGCTGTTGCTCAGGACTCTAATTAGATAAAGACAGGTTGAAATGAACTGTAAATAAAGAAGTTTAGCATTTACTAAATTTTTCCAAGTGCTGGGGTAGGGACTGGCCAGTGTCAGGTAAAGAAACACTCGGAGGTGACTTGATCATGTTCCTTAGCCCCAGAAGAGGGGCTGAGCAGCTAAGCGATGGCAAAAAGTAAAAGGAACTCCTCTTCACACGGGATTAGATGCTAGACACTTATCTTGATAGCTAAACATCCAAGCACTTCCTTCATGCCACTCTCCCACATAAACAACTGCTGTTCCTGGTGTCAGACACTGTGTCAGCAGAGACACTGAGCAGCAGATTCACAGTCTGTGATAACACACGGCTACGTAAGGCCAAGAGAAGCTGGCACTGCCCCGGGGGTTTTATGGGTATACACGGCATGTGTCCGGCCTGGAGGCTGGAACAACGGGCTCACTCCGGTCAGCGCCGGCCACACTCGAACCCCAGGCTCCTGGCCAGAAGACAGAGCTCGTGCCTCCTGTCCAGGCGGGAAACTCCAGCCTTTCACCTCCTTTGGGAACACCTCCACTGAGTAACACGCACCCCCTTTTTGTATGACCTGCCCCAGCCGAGGCCTTTATCAGCCACCCCTCACTCAGGGACCCTCCACTTCACCCCAGAAACACCAATACACCTTCCTGTCTTTAGTGCACATCTCCCTAGACCCCTTCTCCTATTGCCAGCACATTCTCCCCGGGAGCCCCTCCAAACATACTCTCTGGGCAACCAACTGCATTCCCAATGCCTCCATCCCCAGATCCGCTGCATATCCCCAAAACTCTTGCATCTCACCCCTAACTCAGGACGCAACCCCCAGTCCCTCTCCCCCTGCTGCAACCCTCCCCAGCCCCTCCGCCTCACCCCGTACAACGTCCCCAGCCCCAGTGCTTCTCCCAAACCTCTCCCACTCCCACTACTCCTCCCAAATCCTCTCCTATCCCACACAAGACGCCGGCCCCACTGCTCCCCCCAGCTCCACGCAAGACCCCGGCCCCATTCAGGCCGCCTCACCAGTACTTGAGGATGGCGGTGACCTGGAGCGGGTTGGGCTGGTCGGGGTAGAGGCGGCGGCACTCGCCGTAGATACCGTGCAGCCCCGGCGGGAACAGCGACGGGAAGGACCCGGACCCAGACCCCGAGCCGGACCCCGGCCCGCCCGCAGGGGGCCCCCCGCCCGGCCGCACGCCCTCCATGTCCCGGAGGCGGCTGGTCCCGGCCCGTCCCAGTTGGTGCCGAACCCGCTCCGCTCCCGCCAGGCGCTCCCGGCCCGGCCCGGCCCGGCCCAAGCGGCTGCGTGGGGCCGCGGGAGGAGGGGGCGTGGCCTACAGCCGGGCCGCGTGAGTGACAGGCTAGCTCGGCCAATGGCGATGCGGCGCGGGGCTCCGCGCGGCCGGGGTGGGGCCCCGCTGCACGGGCGGTGTGAGTGACAGGACAGCTGGGCCAATGGCGGCGCGCGGCGCGGAGGGCGGCCGCGCCTCTGCCCCGCCCCACGCTGCGCTGCGGGTGCGCTCTCTAGCGGCGGCGCGGGGCCCCGCGATGGGCGGGGCGGGGGGCGGAGCAATGGCCGCGCGAGGTGGTGGCGGGAACGCGGAGCGGGGTCCCGGTGGGAGCGGGAGGCTCCCGCACCTGGGAGGGTGCCTCAGGGCAGAGGAGGGGTTTGTTACTGCTGCCTTTACACCTCCTCCAATGCTCAAGGCACCTTTACTCTCCCCGTGCATTCTCTGTGCCTGTAGGTCCCTTGGAGGCAGCGGGAAGCTGCCAGTAGGTGAAGTTTAAGGGCTCTGATCGCGGATTGTGACTTGTGCACGAAGCACACTGACGATCTGGCTCGTTCCTGAGTTGCAGCTACACCTGTGGTCATGCAAAGCCGGGTATGTACATGTGGATGGTGTGTGTGCAATAGTCCTACACGCCTTTGCTAGAGCAGGGTCCTGCTTGTTAATCAGCAAATAGAAAAAAATGAGCTATGGAGTGCTCAGAGGAGAGGGTGAGTGCTCATGCTCGGATTTCTCACTTAAATAGGTGAGAGTTTATTCTAAAAACATTTGCGACACCGTTTGGGAGAGCACACGTGGTCAAGAAGCTGACAAGCTGGCAGCCAAGTGACAATCCCGTGACAAAGAAGGTGAGCAGTTGGTGTCCTCACTTCCCACAGTGAAAAATATTTCACCTGGCCTGTTACTGTGATACTACTTTTTGTGACATCTGCCTGAAAAGTCAGCTACAGTCCGCTGAGAAGGTGGATGTAACAGTCTGTATGAAAGGCTGTGTTGGCTCAAGACACCCATAACGAGTGTCTCCTGGCATTCACTGAAGTGATACAACACTGGCCTCAATTTAAACCCCTCAATCCTGTTGTGCAAAAACTCCCTCTTTTACACTAGGTGGATGAGGAAGGTCGCTAAAGGTAAACATCTGGGATGAGACTTCTCTACTAGGGCTAAAGGCAGGAACTACAGGAGAAAAGCCCATGTCTGCGGGAGAGATGTGGGACAAGACAGGTGTGCTCACTGGCATGGAAGTTCATTTTAATTAATTATGAGACCTGAAGTTTCAGTCATCGATTATTCCAAGTGCTTTTAGAATACTCAGTCAATGGAAAATGACGTGTTCATTGTTCAACACTGAAATTCTCATGATGTGCATTCTTTATACTGAGACCACTTTTGTGGTTCTTGTGCCTCAAAAATGGAGAGAAACTGGTATTTCGTGGAGGGAACAGATGTGTTATGACCAGTAATTCGTAAAGATGATCCCTTGAAATGATGGGACCATAAAACGCTTTCCTTAGTCACAGTTTCCCTCTACAGAAGTTAATGGGATCACGTTTTTCTCCTTTCCTATTAGAAAAAATTAGGGGGTGCAAATGTATTAAATGGGAGCCAGCCAATTGCGACGAAGGATTTTTGGTGGAAGCAGCCAGCTATATCCCCTGGACCGCAACATCCACCGATTTCTCGGCTGTGGATGTGTCCGCAGGATCCCTTTTTCCGAACTCCGCCTCCCAGCACGCCCCGCTCCTGCGCCGTCCTACAACTCCCAGCATGGCTCGCTCCCTGTGCCGGCCTACAGCTCCCGGCATGCCCCGCTGCCGGCGCACCTCCCCGCTGGGCTCTGCTCAGCGTTGGACTATAGCTCCCGGCAGGCACCGCGGCGGCGGGAATACATCACCCAGGCGGCGCTGCGTCGCCGCTCCGCGCATGCGCCGCCGAGGGCTGGGCTGTTGCTCCCTCACGGGCGGCTGCGGCGGGTCCTCGCCATGGAGTCCTACGATGTGATAGCGAACCAGCCCGTCGTGATAGACAACGTGAGTGCGGGCGGCCGCGTGTCTCGGGAGCGGGGAGGGCCCGCAATCCCTTTGTCATCGGGGGCGGCCGCGCCNCCCCTCCCCCCACCTCAGCCGGCCCGGCCGCCGCCTCCAGCCCTCGCACGGCGCCATACGGCGTCCTCGGGGGGCGGGGCCGCTGCGCCTCGGTGCGTCGCGATTGGCTGGTGTGACTGGCAATCACCCGCCGCGGGGCCGCTGCCCCGCGCTGGGGGGCGCAGCCCCCGCCGTCGCCGAGCTGCCTCTGGCTGGGAGGGGCGGCGCGCCCCCATTGGCTGGGGCAGCTGTCAGTCAGGGGGACAGCCCGCTGCTACCTGCCGGAGCGGGGCGGGACTGTCTCCGGAGCACCTGCACTCATTGGCAGCTGGCGCTGTCAGTCAGGCGGGGCTTCCCCCGGCCCCGCCCCGCCCGTCTTTGTCCTGGGGGGACAATGGGGGTGCTGGGCCAGGCCGTGGCCGCAGTCCCAGCATGCTCCGGGGCAGGCCTTGGCCAGGGTTCCAGTGTGCTCCTGGCAGGGCGTGGATGGACCTTGCACAGGCTCTGGGGGTGCCGGCACTTCCCTTGGCCCATGCGGGACATGCAGCTCTCCGGCCAGGCCCTCATCACAGGCCCAGCGAGAGAGATGCCTTCACCCCTTGTACTGTCCCTCCTCCAGTGCATCCAGCACAGTGGTCACAACAAATCAGTGCCCTTACCAAGGCATGGATTCCCGTGCCTTGGAATGCCGCTGCTGAAGGATCCGTGCCCAGCGTGCGTTGCATCAGCTGTAATTTGACAGCGTAGCGTGGTGTTGCAGATGGCTGCTCCAATCTGCTGATGCTGCTCATTAGCACAAAGCAGACGTTTAATCTGGGTGTGTTTTAGTTCTGCGGGAGATGAATGACAGTGCTTCCGTGCCTCTTTGAGGTACTTCTGGGTCCAGTTTTGATTTGTCCCATCCATGCTGTCCTCCCAGGAGGAAGGACCATCCAGGAAGGGGTGGGAGGGCATATCTTGGACGGAGCCTCCTTCAGTGTAGTGAGTCACAAACCCGTGCTCCTCCCTTCTGACCTCTACCGCCAGTGATTGAGATTCTGTTGTTTTGAAGGGTCAGTACTGTGCTCCATTCTTCCTCCATAAGCTTAATTTCTGCTGAATCTTTTTGCCATATGTTGCGGGTTTGCGCGCCTGGCACTTCTCAACCTATTGCTTTAACTGCCCATAAGGTGAATGATTGTAGGTCTTCTCAGATAAAGGCAGTTATTCTGCTGACTTTTCTTTATTATGGATCCCAAATTCCTCTCTACAGCTTGAGCTCTCTGATACAGTTTTGGCTTTGTTTCTTTCCCTGGAATCTTACAGCAGAGGGATTTAGGTTAGACACTGATGGAAAGCATCTAACAGAAAATGAGAGTAAGCAGTAAAATTGACTATGTTGGTAAAAAAATGTATCTTCTTTATTGAAGATATTAAAAGATGTGTTAGGTTGATTGTTTTTAGGAATGAGTGGATCAGCACTGATCCTGCTGTGTTGTTGAGTGATTAGCTAAACATTAAAGTTATCTCTAAACATTCTGATACTGTGAGGATGACTTTGCTGAGGTATTCATGTAGTAGCAGCCTATATTTAATTTCTGCATGTCCTTTTGTTATTTAGTGCGATGATTGCCTCCCCGGCCTCAGACCTGAAGAAGGGCTTATGCACCTGCAGCTGATTCTGTGTCTTTTTGCATTTTATCAGCTGGTCTTATAAAAGCTAATTCTTGCTCTTGCCTCTCCGATAAACGAGCTCCCCCCTTCCCCTCCCTGTACAAGAAGTAGAATGGAGCAGTTGTTGTGGCATCTGCTGGGAACGCTGGCAGGCTGTGGGCTGAGGAGCCTCGTGGTGACACTGCATTTTTGGTACTCTTTGGAGTTCAGGCAGGACGGGAATTGGAGCTGCACAGAGCAGGTACCACTCTTCCCACTGCTGTTCCATTACTGCTTTTCCTCAGAGAGCTGCAGACACCTTTTGAAGGCTAAATGTTATCCTGTCTCACGTGTGCCTGTGTGTGGGAAGGTGGGAAGGGGGAAGTGAGATACTGAGCTGGTGAAAGCCAGACCCCTCCAGTCCCAGCCTTGCTCTAGTATCTCAGTGTGTTCCAAAAGGACATGGAGTTCTGTAGCTAAAAACTTAACAAGGAGGTTTTTTCTCTTACCAAACATTGCTCTTAGCTGTATGTTTTCGGCAGGGAGAGCTTTGTAATGTACAGTGGGAGGTTGGAGCTGTACCTCAGCACAACTTTAATTCTCTTCATTGTCTAATTTTTAAAAGTTGTATTCCCATCTGCAGTCCAGCAAGCTCTCTCTGAATGGTCTGGGAGCCTTGCTGAACATAATGCACATGTTGATAGTCCAGCTGTGGCCTAAGTCAGTGCAAATTCCTTGACCTCCATGGAACATGGAATTATGTCTTGTTTACTTTGTAGTCTAAGTGGTGGCATTTTATGCAGCTGAGCTGTCAGCAAGGGTTGTTGTGTCTTTGGTTTGTTCTTGATCTTATAAATTCTGTATCAAATAAAACACTTTTCCAACAATATGAAATGTGCGCTCTCCATAGAAAGTGCTACATGGAAGATTGATTGGTGATTTCCATTTAAATTTGAGTCCTAAATGCATCCAGATGAATGAATCCATAACCAAGTGGCTACAGAGCTAGTGGATGGGGTATGTTCAGGGATGAGGTATGTTCAGTTCCTTCACGGCGCTCACAAGACTTTTTAATGAGTTTGTCTTCCTTGACCTTTACATTTTACATGTAGTTTTTCTTCTTTTATTCTTTTGCTTAGATTAAAATAAGAAAATAAATAATAAACCTCTGCCGAACAAAATGGAATGAAAGCTCAGTCAGAATAGTTACTGGTGGAAGTATATAAATTTGTAAATGTTTTTAAAGTTTTAATAAATCAGAGTTTGTAGCTGAATAGAAGATGCGTGTGTTTTTGCTTATTTGAAGCAAAGATGGAAAAACAGGTCTTTAAACCTTCTGAATCAGGGTTATTTCAAAATGTAAACATTTTCCTCTCATTGCATAGGAATCTCAAACTGGTCTATAATAAACAGATTTACTCTGTGTGCACATATCTTCAAAGAAGTAAAATGTTTTCAAGAAAAATTGAGTAGGTCAGAAAGTGCAGTCAGGTCTTTGTAGTGCAGAGATATCAAACAGCTGTTCTTGGTTTATTCTCAGGCACTTGGAAGCACAACTTTGTTGAAGCCCCATCCCACTGGCATATTCAAAGCAGTCATTCGTCTTTGACTCCAAGTTGGAGTTCTGAACTCCCAACACATTTGGTTAACTTTGAACTTCAGTATGTAAATCTTAAAATACATAACTTGCTGGGAATCTCACCAGGACACGCTGGGTAATTTTTGGCCTGACATAACGAAGTTTCAATCTCTGAGTTAAAATAGGAGCATCATTGTTCTCCTGAAACCAGTTCCCCACGGCAGAATGTGCTAGCAGCAAGATCAGTCATCATCTTGAACAAAATATTCAATAAGTGCAATATTCTAACATGGTTACGTTATGTTACTGCATTTCTTTCAACTGTTTTTCTGCAAACCTTGACACAGGCTGGTATTCTTTCCCAGGCAGAGAGTTGTTTATAAGCTATGATAAGAAAAATCAAAATAGTGGTTTTGGTTTATTCCTTGTTTCCTTTTGAAGGGAATAGCCAGAAGAGAGTCTGTCTCAAGGGGAAGTCTTTTTAACACTTCATAGGCCACTTTGTCACACTGATATCAGTTATTGCAGACCTTGGGATGCAACTGGAGCTGAGTCCCTCATGCCAAAAGGAAGTAGTTAGTCCTGCCTAGTTGGCAGCTTGGGTGTGCTCCTGGAGCCAGCCTGGCTGCAGGTGTTTATCAGTAAACAAGGATTCAAGCAATCTACCTTTCATATGCTTTATAAATACCTACATCTGGTTTGCAGAGTACTCCTGACACTCATCTCCTACAGATGTGTCCTGGCAAATCTGACTCTGGTGGTTTAGAGGCAGGAATATCCCAGCTCTGGTGGCAGAGCACACGTGCTCTGTGCAGAGCCTGGCATTGCGGCTGAAACTGCTGATGGAAGTAGCTTGGCAGTAAAGCGCTGGACTGTGAACGGGAGAGGCTGGGGCCGCCCTGCATTCCTTCCTGCTGAGCCTGCTCTGGCTGGTAACCTCTGGCACTGGCATGGCGGCATTGAAAACTGCTCCAGCCAGGGCTTGCCTGGCAGAGCCCTGAGCAACTCATCTGGCCCCAGCCTTGAAGCGAAAGCGATGATGCTGACCCACTCAGAGGTGGTCAGAAGTGGAAAGCTATGGAGGAGCTGTGTTTTTACTCATTTTAAAATGCTGTGGAGCAGCCAAAATGTCTTTTTGGCCTCAAAACCAGAGCAGTCCAGCTGCAGAGCCCTTGAGAGTGAACAGGCACTTTACAGGTCACAGCTTTCAGTGCAAACTCGCACACACTTTGCTCCCACCATGGGGCTAAGCAGAACTGCTCCTCTTTCTGCAGAAGAGCTTGTGCCCGTGGTAGTCTGGGATTACCAGTGAAACGGCTTATCTTAGGAGATCCTATGAAAATCCGCTCCTTAGCAAAACTTGGGTGTTCCTGCAAGCTGCTCATTGTTTCAAGATGTCATTCCCTTGTGCAGGGAGAGGAAATGGAGGAGGGGAAGGAGTCAGCAAAGATCTAAGTTGATGATGGTTTTCCCAGGATGCTTCCGGACAGGGATGGGAGCTGTAGGGCCAGATGCCCGGCACTGACTCCCTGCCAGGGCCTTGCTGTGGCTGGTTTTACCCGCTCTGTGTTTGCTGCTTTGAATGTTGCAGAAGGCTCTTTGGGTCTGTGCCTTTCTGACTGCCATCCCTCATCTCTTCTTTGTCTCTTCTGAACAAGCTCTATCCCGTCAGCTGTGCTTCCTGCCCCCAGCCTTTCCCCTTGCAGTGTAACCAGCACCTTTGTCCTTTCCAGACCCCAGTCTGGCTTGGTTTCCAGTGTCTTTCCTGACCACATTTGTCTCCTTAGCATTAGCTAGTTCATCCACCACTTGATTATCTTTTCCCTAGTCTCTTCTCCAATCTGTTTCCCACAATTCTTTGCTACTTCCTTCTCTGACTTTACCTGCCCTCCCTCCATCCTTTGTAAATCTCCTTCTGAGGGGCCTGTAGCCTTCATTCTCCCAGTGCCTCCTGAAGCTGGCAGAGTTCAGTTGCTCTTGCTGGGCTTTCTGGAGTGTTCTCCCCCCAGAGATTATCTAATATCGATCGACAATTGTGGAGTGTGGATTTAGCCTCCTGTACCCCTCACAGGAGCCCTGGCCAGAAAAATACTTGTCTGTACGGAGCAGTGTTTAGGTGTGTGCAGAGCAGTAGCAGGGTGTCTGGGATGGTTGTGCCCTGTGAGATGTGTCACTGCCAGAGAGGGTGCCAGTCACTCACTCCCATAGCCAAGCTGGCACTTCCCATCCCCAACCAGCGTGGAGAGTCGGTCCCTGGGGAGCTTTATTCCTAGTAGAAAGGACAGGATCTGGCAGTGCTGATGTACTTTGCCACTCCTCTAAAACTTGTGAAGATGACAGAATGAATGATAAGCTCACATATTTGTCTGTTGCTTCCACAGGGCTCGGGTGTGATTAAAGCAGGTTTTGCGGGCGATCAAATACCAAAATACTGCTTTCCTAATTAGTAAGTATTCTGCTGGTCTTGGTAACTTCTTAGTACTGTGTACCAATTCTTTGATATGTAGAGGGGGAGAATTGCCCCGTTTTATAAATGGAGAAATGAGTTACTCTTTTCTGCCTGCTGCAAAGAAGCATCAGGGAGATGAGAGCTCCACTGTTAAATATTTTGACATTTTCGGGGACACACACACATCATAAAAGATGACATCACTTCGTAAGTCTCAACACACAACCAAAGCTGTAGGATCCTATAATCTGCACTCATGAGGAAAAGGACCTGGAAAAAGTAAAATTTGGGATGAGAGGTGTGAAGACTTCTGTATTTTTTTGGTGTGTGGTATGATGTCTTGATTCCTGCCAGACTTCTTTGTAAGTTTTCTGAGAGTTTTGCCAGGATGAAGACTACTGGAACAGGAACTCTGAATAGTCACTGGCTTTTATTTTCAATGCATTGGGTTTTTAATGAGTAATTTTGCATTCTGAGCAATGTGTTGTGTCTGAGATGGTGGGGTATGGGACTACAAATGTCTAATCTGAGAAGTCTGCCTGAGGTCAGGCAGTACATGTGGATCCAACACCTCAGACAATTGCTCAGTCTAGCCATGTTCATCCCAGGCACTGTTGAAACAGGTGAGTCCTGAATATTCAGTGAAAATGTGGCCAGACTCAGCTGGTTTATGTCCAGCCACTTCAGACCTGTCTACAATCTGTCCCCTTCACCTCTGATTCTGAGATTAGCTCAGAGCAAACCTGGGTCTGTCTGCACCTGATAGTGCCCCCAGACACACCCATTGCTTGAGAAAGTTCTGGTTGGGACAGAGAGGAACACAAAGTAGGCAGTCCTTGGGTGCCTCTGAGCTCTTTGTAGAAGCATTTACTCTCTTGTCTGTGTTCTAGTGTGGGCAGACCAAAGCACGTTCGTGTTATGGCTGGTGCTTTAGAAGGGGACATTTTCATTGGTCCAAAGGCAGAGGTAAGAACACCTGTACACTGCACTTCTCCATATATCTCAGTGTGCTGCTATAAGGGGGGGATGTGGCAGCTGGACTGTGGTTCTTTGGCATCGTGTAGGTCTGCAGAGTAGAACAGATTGTCACTTACATGTATGTCCGAGGTGGAATGGGAAGCCTCGTGAAATTCTTGTGCCAATCTGCTGACCACAGACCTAGTTCCCAAGGCCTTCGATATCTCTCTTTTCTGTTTAGGCTACTTCTAGCTCTATGTGGTTACATACTTTTGACTGGGAAATTTAGAAATGGAGCTCACTTGATTGCTGTATACCTCCCTGCTGTGGGGAGGAAGCTTCTCTCCACAGTCCTGTTTCTGTCAGCCTGTAGCCAGTTGTGTGGTCACATTTCTTGTGAGCACTTCGAACTGCATTCCCCAGTAACATCCTGTTATGTTTTATATCATAACTGAGCTGGTAGTACTAAGATACTATATGATAGATGTCTTGTGTGTTGGCTTGAAAAGTGTTAGGATGGAATATGCTCTGCAAATGTCAGACATAGACATTCCTACTTGGTATGAAAAGGCCTTGTCTAGTCTTGGCTTCTCTGGGAGAGATGTTTGTGGTGAGTGTTCAGGTTGTGCCCTGTATGCTGTAGATAAGTTACCTTTTAGTGGAATCAAAACTGAAGTTGAGTCTGACAGTAAGTCACAGTTGCAGTGCTCAAAGTGGGATTGTTGGAAGCACTGATGCTCTCTTGTCCTTTCTGTTTGCTCAGGAGCACAGAGGTCTTCTTGCGATCCGATACCCAATGGAGCATGGCATAGTGAAGGACTGGAACGACATGGAACGCATCTGGCAGTATGTGTATTCTAAAGACCAGCTCCAGACGTTCTCAGAAGAGGTGAGAGACCACATTATGTAAAGGCACAGGCATCATTCAGCGTGTGTTTAACACCAGGAGCCTCGGGACTCTGGGAAAGATTTGGGACTTTTCCTTTGCCCTTCTTTCTAAATGTGTGTCTGTTGTTAAATTAGACTCTTTCACCTCTCAGGAAATACTGCACAAGAATTGTCCAAGCAGAATTCCTCTCCAGATCTGATGGTCTGGCCTGACTGAAAATCTGCCTTTCACATTTGCTATTCACACTCTCTCTAATGATCCTACTCTAGGCCAAGTGCTTCTGACTTTTCCTGTTCTGCCTGCATGTCAGGCATATCCAATCAGCAGTGACATGATCTGAAGTGAGGAAGGAGAAAACCACAGTCCTGTGGTCTGGAAGGATCTGACCAAAAAATTATTAAATGTCTGAGAGTAACCTAAGTTGTGGAGTAGGAATATTTCTGTCTGCTTGTGCTAAGACCGTATGCCTTCACCCTTTCTTAGGATCTGTGTATTTTGGTTAATCTGGCTGATTTTTGTCACTGAGAGTCATCTTGTTTGTCCTTCATGGGGCAGAGTTACTCACAGAGTACATTTCCTAACACTTCTTCATAACGACCAGAACCCTGCTGGTCTTCCAACGTAACAGAAATTATTCACAGTCCAATACAGCTCAGCTGAAATTACTCCTTTGTACATGTCTTCTTGCACCAGTGGTTCCTAAAGTGAATAAATAAGCAGAAACTTTTAGGAACAGACCCCTACTGCCTCCTGGTTACTGCAGCACAGCTCCTTCTTCTCTTTCCCAGCATCCTGTGCTGCTGACAGAAGCACCCCTAAACCCGCGCAAGAACAGAGAGCGTGCTGCTGAGGTGTTTTTTGAGACCTTCAATGTGCCAGCACTATTCATCTCCATGCAAGCTGTGCTTAGCCTGTAAGTGTCTTTTGTCTTTGATTTGTGTTTGTGGAATGTTGCCACAAAATCCATTCTTTTACAAAAAACCTGTGGAAGACCTCACTGATGTCTGACTTACCCCCTTTTCATGCAAGAACTGAAACTCACTTTCTGTAATAAAGAGTTTACAGGAAATTTGCTGAACAGCAAAGAGAACTTGGGTTTTGAGGGGTTTTTAGCCACTGTTTGTGTGAAATCTCTGCTTCCCAAGTTGAGTGTGGATGTGTTGCTTGCCTGGGCTCACTTTGAGTTGCTTGTGCTGACTTGAGTCTTTGTCCCTTCGGTAGCTACGCGACCGGCAGGACCACAGGAGTGGTGCTGGACTCTGGGGATGGCGTCACCCATGCAGTTCCCATCTATGAAGGCTTTGCCATGCCTCACTCCATCATGCGGATTGACATCGCTGGCCGGGATGTCTCCCGCTTCCTGCGTCTCTATCTCCGGAAGGAAGGCTACGACTTCCACACAACCTCCGAGTTTGAGATTGTCAAGACCATCAAGGAGGTGATGCCCTGCCTTGTTTCTCTGTTTGTCCAAGAGGGGATTTCTTCTCAAGGGAAGTAGTGGGTTGTGAAATCTGGTGGGAAGTTCCAGCCTACCTGTCTCAGCACCTAAATCCATTATCTACGTGAGGGAGTCTAGGGCCACTAAGATGATTAAAGGACTTTCATATGTGGAAAGGCTGGGAAGTCTTGGACTACTGAGCTACAAGAAGTGGTTGGGGAGATGTATATAAATGTCTGAAGGGAGGGTGCAGAGAAAACAGAGCCAGATTCATTTCGGAGATGTCCAGTGACAGGACAAGATGCACAAACTGAAGCTAAGGAGCTTCTATTAGAACACAGACTTTTTGTAGCGTGAGGGTGACCAAGTGCTGGCACAGTTTATGTAGAGGGTTGTGGAGTCTCCATCCTTGGTAATATCACCTGGACAGGGTCCTGGACAGCCTGCTTTAGGGAACCCTGCATGGACAAGATGACTTCCAGAGGTCATTTGCAACCTCAGCTGTCCCATAGTCTGGGACAGTTAAAGTCACATTAATCCCTGTTGAGGGGCTGTTACCATGGAGGTGAAGATGGACTGGTGGTTCAGAATTGGTTTTGCATTTACCTGTGCTGCAGTTTTTCAGGGTCTGATGCTGTCTTTCACTAGTGTTTGTTTACCCTTCATGGAGTAAAATCCATGGCAGCTAGGGACCACAAGTGGGATATTGCAAGGTAATTTACCTGCTGTGAGCCCTAAAGGTCTTTTCTCCAGCACATAATATTGTTGAAATCAATCTCCGCAAAGGGATACATAGGTTTTGGTTATTAGTGAGAAAAATACTTTATCAGAGGCATTTAGGTTTACCCTTCTCATCCCCCTCTCCCTGACCCTGTTTCCTCTCCAGCGTGCCTGCTACCTGTCAATAAACCCCCAGAAGGATGAGACTCTGGAGACTGAGAAGGCTCAGTACTACCTGCCAGATGGAAGCACTATTGAGGTTTGTAAGGACCACCCCCAGAGAATTCCTCATGTGAAGCACAGGGTTTCCAGAAAAGCTCCCTAGTGATGGGAAATTTCATGTGGTGTTAGATGGGAGGGGATAATTTTAAAAGACCAAAACTCATGCTAGGCTGTTGACTGGCACTAGAATTTTTAGGGAAAGAAAACTACTAGAAACTTCACAACCTTTGCTAGAAGTCCTGGGTAAGGATGCAGCATGACAGTGGAGACTCTGAGCTGTTTGAGAGCAGGCTCTGATCTAATAAAACTTTATGCAGATCAGGTATAGAGTGTGGGTAGGTGTTGGCTTACTAAATCCAGCAGTGGTTTTATATGTGCCTTTTGTCCTGCCTAGAATTGTCTTCTGTGCATTAGCAGTTGCTTTGAAGAGTTAAGAATACTCCTCAGAAGACTGAACCTGCTACAGAATGGTTGAAAGAGAGGAAATACAGGTTTTACCTCCAGTACCAGGGCTAGATTTGCTCCCTTTATGCCAGACCTGCTGTATGGGGCTGAGCAAGTTTCTTCATCTCTTTCATCTGCAAACTGGAAATGGCACCCTTTGTAGGAGCTGTAGTCCAAACTGGCATTCACTTGGGATCTGGTGATGCAGCATAAATGTCCAGGAAACTTCATTACTCTGAAGCTTCACCTAAGAAAGACAGGCCCATCTGTAGGTAGTGAACAAAGCCACACTGTTCTGTTTCCCTCTGTGCTAACTTCTGCTCTTGCAGATCGGCCCTGCCCGTTTCCGAGCCCCAGAGCTCTTGTTCCGGCCGGACCTGATAGGGGAGGAATGTGAAGGACTTCATGAAGTGCTTGTTTTTGCCATTCAAAAGTCAGACATGGATCTGAGGCGAACGCTGTTCTCCAACATCGTGCTGTCTGGAGGCTCCACGCTTTTCAAAGGTTTCTGCTTCTCTTTCATTGTGCTGTGACATACCTGATCTCTTGCTTCTTTCTCTTGTGAAACTGGGAAAATAACCCAGATCACCCAACTTGTTCTCTGGGGTGAGGGCTGTGTAAACTCTGCTCTCTCGGGGCATTTACTGCCTAATTTCTGAGTCCTAGTCATATCCTGCTGGATGTGCAAGACACCTGCCCTTGTACGTCACTTTTTGGGCTGGGAGGCCTTTTACTGTTTTCCTCCAATCAGTGCCAGTGGAAGGACTGAATAGCTGTGTTCATTCCTGCTGCCGTACCTCACGGTACCTGAGGTTAGATACTGAAAAGGGCTCATCCATCTTCTAAGGTTTCTTTAGGTCTCTGATACGTGAGGGTTCAGTGGTCCTGGTCCTGCATGAGTGTCAGCTATGTGTGTGCAGAAAGGTTTCAACCCATCTCCTCAGGGCTCAGTTGGTACCCATTGACCTAAAGATACCCTCTGCCAGAACCCATCAGTCTGTTGTCCACTGGTTGACATCTCCAAATAGATCCTGGTCTTCCCATTCAACTCCCTGTGCAAATGGGCTGGACACAGGAGGAATGCCTAGGGAAGGAGGAGGTCCTAGCTAAACCAAAACAAACCTTGTTTGCTTGACTCAGGTTGCTGCTGATGAATAGAGCCCATTGTGCCAGTGTTCGGGATCCCAATGAGACAAAATCCTGTTGTGTCACTGTCTGCATTCTGTGCCTCCCCAGACTGGACTCTCTGTAAGATGTGGCATGGGTATTTGAATAGGACTATATAGGACATGTCCACATTGTTAGTGGATGGAACTTGGGATTTTGCTGAGGTGCTCACACTACACGTCTTCTGTCTTGTGTAGGCTTTGGTGACAGGCTGTTGAGCGAAGTGAAGAAACTAGCTCCGAAGGACGTCAAAATAAGGGTAGGAGCCATCTCTTTCGTGTTTGTCACTTCTGTGACCTTGAAAGAACCTTGCTCAGACTACAGCTGCCATTTACTTCAAACCAGAAATGCCTTTCCTGAGACACTCACATGCCCAATAGCATTTGCTACTGTGATGAAAATAAGTTTTGTTTCATCACTGAGAAGGTAGCTCCTCTGACATGACCCCTGTCCATGATCCTGGACCAGAGTGGCTGTTTCGTGGGGACTGCCGAGTGTCTTTGTGTTGGGAGAGAACATATCTGCGTTTGTCAGGTGTTAGCTGGAGTGAAGTGTGGGCAGTGTGCTAGGAGGAGCAGACTGGAGCTTGGGAAGGTACTGACTGATTCTCTCTTTCTCCCAGATATCAGCTCCTCAGGAGAGATTGTATTCCACGTGGATTGGGTATGTACTGCACAGCAAAACGTTTTGCCGTGGGATGGGGCTGGGGAGGCACAGCCCAGCAGCTCTCATGTTGTTATCCCAAGTGGTGCTGTGTGTCAGGGGGGTTGTGTTGCTCAGCTGGGTGATGCTTGGCATGTTCTTGGAGCAGCAGTCACCAGGTCATGGGGGAGGGGGCAGGTGATACCAGGCTCTGTAGTACTGGCACATTCGAGGATAGTGGGAGTGACTGTCCAGAGAGTGTGTCTGTCATAGGTAACTGATCCTCGGCACCTTTCTGTCATGGGGAAGTGTCACAATAGAAACACCCCATCTGCAGAGATACTATGAGTGCCCCCAGCATTTTCCTTTAACCCATAACATGCCTGTCTCTCTGTAGTGGCTCTATCCTGGCCTCTCTGGACACCTTTAAGAAAATGTGGGTTTCGAAAAAGGAATATGAAGAAGATGGAGCTCGTGCCATCCACCGAAAAACCTTCTAGCCCTGGGACCTGTCCTCAGTCTCCTCTGAAGACTCACTTAAACTCGCTTTTCTGAGTCCGAGTGTCTGAGAGCTGCCTGTGTGTGTGTGTGTGCGCCAGCATGCCCCGATGTCACTGAGCAAAGACGACAGCAGCAGGAGGGTTGTATTAGTACTACTAACTTCTTTTTTTTGTTTTGTTTTGGTTTTTTTTAATGGAAAGGAGAAAATACCAATCTAAATT
The DNA here is from genome assembly GCA_013398115.1 of Falcunculus frontatus. Classification (NCBI taxonomy): domain Eukaryota; kingdom Metazoa; phylum Chordata; class Aves; order Passeriformes; genus Falcunculus; species Falcunculus frontatus. Next base: position 4,119,278 of record VZRV01008191.1, read on the forward strand.
TCTCCAGAATGGCCCATTCCTTTTTCATTTCAGTCCCTTATTTTCTGTATCACAATCACATCTGTCATTGTAAAACAAATAAGCAAAAACAAAGGGAACAGCTTAGAGAAACTGCCTGGCAAGCCAGAAGGGAGCCAACCACTGCAGACTGCTCATGCAGGCTTTAGTCAGCCTGACTGCAATGCCTGGATTGTCTGGAAACACAAAGCTGAGGCCCCATAGCTACTTCCTTCTTCAGCGGTGTCTTCACCATCAGTAGGTTTTTGAAGTTGTTTTTAATATATTTTTTATTAAGAGAAAGCACATTCTCAACAGTTAGGTCCATCTGCCCCCACTGTTTTGGTGTGTGAGTGTGCGTATGAGTGTGTAACTTCTTAGCCCGATGTGGGGTCTGCACCGCAGCTGGAGAAGTTGGCGATAGGACTTAGTTTGTATTGCATGGAGTAGAACAAAGCAAATCTAATCAGCTATCATTGTACTAGACGGTTATTCTCTCGTACCTTGTTTTAAATACCTTTTCTCCTCTGGAAGCAAGTACCCCGTAATGGGCGTGAAGGCACTTGTGTGTTCCCCCTCAACCTGCCAAGATTTACAGTGCTGACTTCTTGTGTTCTTTGTAAGAGTCGAGGCTGTTTCCCTCCTTCCTGCCATGTCAGGGCAAAGGGAGCATGTATTCACAGCCAGGCGTAACTCTTGTGTACTTTATCCATTCTGGGGCAAAATAATAATTGGGAAGGTGCATTGTAATGTAAGAATTGTTTTATTTATTGAAATGTCTGAGGATCTCTCAAATACTGACCACAGCACCTGGGAATTATGCTTTGGGTCTTCTTTGAACACCTGTTGCCCAGCTGCCCGCTGCTCGATGTTTGCACTGCGCACAGCACCCGCGCTTAGCGGAAAGGCCAGCCCTGCACCACCACCCCGTCCCTGCTCCGCGGGGACTCGCTGGTCGCTGGGAATGCACCAGGGGAGAGGACAATAAAGCGCACCTGGAGGTCGGTGTGAATGGCAGGTTTGTGAGCAGGAAGCTGTCCTGCTGGCTGTGTTCCGCTGCACTGCGGTGCCTTTCTGCTCACCTGGTGGCTGCTTTGCTTCTATTGCTCTAACAGCCCTGGGCAGCCTGCAGACCTGCTTGTGTTGGGGCATGCCACTGTTTCCCCTTTAGGTTTTACTTGTGCATTATTTGGTGCTCTCTTTTTTCCCGATTAGTTTTCTGCAGAACCTGTCAGTAGCAATGGAGCTGGAGTTCCTTCGTGGCAGTTCCTCCCTGTTTCTCTCCTTTCTGTTCATTGCCACACATCACCTTGGGGTCACTCTCAGGTGCAGAGATGGGGTAAGAGCTGGAGGACTGCCACAGAGGTGAGGGAAAGGCCAGTGCACTGCCCCAGCTGAGATGAATGTAAGCAGCAGCAGGTTGCCTCTGCAGGAACCACGTTCTTGGGGCTCACCCATGGGTTTGGAGAGGGTGTAGGCAGATGGGTGGGGTGGTCTCTCCCAGCTGAGGCCAGGCTGCTTGTTCACCTCCCCCCATCAGAACAGACTGGTTTTTAAGCAAGAACCTGTCAGAAAAGAGCCATCAATTCTCAGCCTTCTCTTGGGAAACTGGTTCTGTTCTTGCTGGTTTGCTGCAGTGAACAGAGGGGAATTCCAGCAAATTCCTCTCGGTTCCATTACTGCGTGCCCCAGGCAGTGCTCTCCATCCCCCAGCCCCTCTGCTGGCGTTGCAGCAGCAGTGCTCCAGTTTGTAACCTGCAGTGACTGGGCAGGACGGTGCTGTCTCCAATCTAGCGTTCGTTTGATCTGCCTGACTGTTCCCTTGCACACTGTCCAAACCATGTTGCCTGGTGGTGCCCAGCATACTTAAATAAAAGTCATTCATATACAACACTCAAGCCTCCTGGCCTCCTCTTCCCACATTTGCAATTTTAAGGAGGTAACTTGTGTTCTCTTGCCTGTGCAGAATTGTTGCTGGACAGACTCTGCAAAGAGACACCATCTCTGGTCTAGGATTTCATTCCTAGCCTGGCTTTTGCAGGAGGAGATTCCTAGGCTGCAGCTGTGGTGTTCAAATCTACTCTCCTCTACAGGCATTATCCCTGAGACTTCTGTTACTGCAGACAGGTGAAAGGCTGGGACAGGGCAGCCTGGGCTGAGCAAGGATGCCACTGCTCTTGTGAGAAGAGCTAGTGCCAGCCCAGGTGTTTGCAGAGAGAGCAGTGGGTCAAGCCATGCTCACAGGGTGGGCCCTGGGAAGGTGGCACAGTGGCCAGCCCTATGACTGTCCCATCTTGTCCCCAGCAGCCACTGGTGTAGGAACAGGACAGACTCTGGGGCCTTCCAAAGCAGCAGGGTTAAGTGATGCCTCCCATCAAAGGCAGGTGATGCCCTCTGCTCCCTGCAGAAACGGCCAAGCCCCAGTGCACAGTTTTGTGGGGAAGGAGCTGGCCCCTTGTCTCCATCCAGCCACAGCTGTATCCCCACAGCACCACATCCACCCAGCCCGGCTAGAGCCACTGGCTAGAAGAAAATCATCAAGCAGTTCAGAAAAAGATAATCTTTAATTTATGAAATGGAGAATCATTCTCAAACTTGGTTAGAAGTTGCACAAATAACTTATGATTGAACCATTAAGAACTACAGCAGCCTCACAGCAGGAATGTCTTGGTCCAAGCCAGAAGGCAGCCATGTCCTGAGGCAAGATGGCAGGTTGGTGAGCTGAGACCCTAGAGGGAACCTGTCACTAAACAAAGAACATCCCTCAACGTGCAACGGCTTCCAAACGCTGCCTGCCAAGCCCCCCTCCAGCAGGTAGGCACAGGCTTTGGCATATCCTTCTTGCCTGCCCCCAAACACATCACAGGGATTGAGGAGTCACTCCTTTGCCTCAGGGACCCCATTAGTGATTACCTGTCCATCTACTCCCAGCCAAAACCAGGGAGACCAAAGCACCTGCTCTCCTTGGGTCCATGGCTCAGGAGCCAGGTGAGATGATCTAACTCAGGCACTGTTTCAAGTGCAGAGGAGCTGGGGGTGTCTGCCCCTCCCTACCAGGGTAAAATCCCAACCCTGTGACTGCCCGGTACTGTGTCAGACAGGCTCCAAAGATGAATCGAAGGCACAAAAGCAAGACCTGGTGTCTCCTCCAGGCTGTGCTCTCCTGCAAGAGGGGAGGGTGCCAGGCTGCCTCACTGGGTCACCTGGGCAGGGAGGCACTTCCAGCGACTGGATTAGGGGTTGGTTCCCTGATTTTGCCCAGAATGGGAGGGGGCTCATGGTACAGCTGTGTGACAGCACTGAGTAGAAGGGGCTGTGGAGAGGGGAAGAGGGATAAATGCATGCAATGGGATGCCCATTGAAATGATACAGCTCAAGGCTCTGAAGTCAGTTCAAGCCCAGCACCTTTCCCAGGCCAGCAACAACTCCCTCTACAAGGCCACAGAGGTGGGAACCTCAGCATAAAACAGCACACCCAGCAGATCCTGCTGGGCAGCATATTGTCCTGGGAACAACAAATGCTTAAGAGTGGATTTGGTCCAAGAACCCACAGCATTGTATGTGGGAGGGTTGTACCAGTTACTGGGAAAGGCTTTCAAGGTCCTCTCATCCCTGCTCCCATTTGGCAATCATTCCCATGGTCACTTGGTCCCTCAGGAGCCTCCCACTCCACTCCCCAAGGCTGCAAGGCTCTAGCAAGGAAGAACTCCCTGAGCAGTCTCCTCCTGCTCAGCTGGAGAGGCTGTGGCTCCCCAGAGCCATGCCCAGGGCAGAGAAGTGCATTGGGGATGTCTGTTCCTAGCACCTGCAACCCAGCATCTCCTTGCTGGAGTGAGCAACTCTCTGCTGTCTAGGACCGGGTGGGATAAAATGTTCTTGCTCCTGAGATCAAGTGATCTATCCCAGGCTCCTCACACGCTGAACTTCTCTGCCTTCCCTAGCGACCACCACCTGGAATGAGTAAACATTGGCATCACAGCATTTCACAGCTGAACCATGAACATCAGGCTGTCTCAGCCCACCATCCCTGCCCTGCGCCTGCCCTCCAGCACCAGCAGCACCCTGAGGGCTCAGGTACCCTTAGATTGTTTTGATCTCTGGTGCTTGGCCTTGTGTCAGGCTTTGCCGCTGAGCCTTCACCATCTGCAGCCGCTTCCCATGCAGGCTGAATTGTGACCAGCTGAGGAGCTGCAGCAGCGCGCACGTGATGGGCACGAAGACGAGGAGGTAAAAGCAGCCCTGGCGAAGAGTTGGCTCCAAGGCCACGGCAGACTCCAGCTTCGGCTGGGCACTCACCACGTTGTTCAGGGGAGTGCGCTGGAAGATGTCGTAGCCTGGTGTCAGAGAAGAGTTTGTGAGAATGCGGACAGTGGTGATGGACCTCTGTCCATTCTCTTTGAGTGACTGGCCGAGGCAGAGACCAGGCACAGGTTAGCAACTGAAGAGCCCTCTGCACCCACCCACGGCACAGGACATGGTGCAGGACACTGAACTCACAGGTCTGCCCTGTCCTGCTCCGCTGCTTTCCCCAGGAGCATCCTTACCTGTGTATGCACAGAGCAGCCAGGTGCCAATCAGAGGGGCGAAGGTCTGGCCTGGCTTGGTGACCAGAGCCACCATCCCAAAGAGCAGGGCTGAGGCTGCCTGCTTCCTACGGTTCAGGACTAGATCCTCGTCCACCAAGTCAGTGACCACCAGGTTGAGTAACTTACAGGTGCCTTCTGTGAACACACGGTTGCTGTGGAACAACAGGCAAAGTACTGAAGAGGGGTATCAAGAAATGACAGGAAAATGTGACAGATCAGAAAAAATGGCAAGGGTGAGAAAGGTTTCCCCACACTTGCAATAAGAATTTCAGAAGCCCTGGTTACAGGAGAGGAACACCACTATCAATAAGCATTTGTACCCTGCAGTGACACCATGGATCAGTCTTGATGTGTCACACAGACAGGCCTGGGGACAGGACATGCCAGGCCAGTGGCTCACATGCACCTACAGCACATGTACCTGAGGGCTGAGGAGGAGAGGAGCCCTCAGCAGCTGGCAAAGGTAGCTGCAGGCTGCCACCAGCCCTGCTGGTCTGTGACCTCCTGAACATCACTGCCTCCCTTGCTCTGCAGCAGGACAGCCTATGGATTCTGCAGTGACCCGTCCCATGTGCTGTCAGAGCTGGAAACCACATGGCTTATGTGTGATCCTGCACCCTGTTCCCTGCCTTCCACTCCTCTTCTTAAAACAGGGACAAGTCATTTTGCTTCCCAGGAAGCAGAGGGCAGGGGAAACAAACGACCGCTGCTTGCCTACCTGGCAATGAAGATGCAGAGCAGATACACCTGATCAGGTCCTGCCAGGAGCATGACAACACTCAGAGCCAGCTTCAGGAAGAAGAGTCCTCGCACCACAGCGTAAACCCCACAGCGGCGGCAGAGCGACAGGAAGTAGAGGTTGTTGAGATGGGGGGCAATGTAGGAAACACCTGAGCAGAGACGCGAACAGCTTGAGGGAGTTTCAGTTTCCACCATGCCCCCAGACATGACAGCGAGAGACACAGCAAGGTTGGCTATTGCCAGCAGGACAATAAAGAGTAGCTCCCCCGCACATACAGAAGGCTGCAGCAGATTTATTCCATGGCTTTGTGGCACAGCACACACTTTCCTACAGAGGGAGACCTTCTTCCATCAACCTCATGGACAGGAAGGAGGAAAAGACTTGCCCAGTGTCATGCAGAGGCTGCAACTCAGCCCTGCAGCAGAAATAAGATGGACAGGACTGCCTGACCAGACCTGGCCTGCACAGAACCCTCCCAGGGTAACTCTAGGACCAATGCCCACCTATCTGTGGCAGCTTGGAAATGGTCCATATGCTGCAGAGGGAAAGGGATAAAATTCAGGGCTGTGCTCTCTGCCGCATCCTGGGAACACTATCTGCAGCCTCTAGTGCTCAGAGCAATACCTCTCTGGAGTCTGGTGTCCAGCACACCAGGCTTGTCCTTAGTAGAAAAAGCTCCAAGTTGCTTCTATGCCCAGGAAGCACAACTCAGAGGTCCCAGGGAAGCATGTGGGGTGCGTGCATGTGTGAATTTCACAGCCCAGAGTCCTGCATGTGAGCACACCTATACCCAGATGGAGTTTAGGAAGAGCAAACCCAGACTCAGGCCAGGTCCTACCTAACTTGGTTGCTCCCTCTAGTCCCACCTGAGACTCACCGAGCAGGAAGGATCCAGTAGAGACAGAGATCTGGTCTGACAGCAGGTGCTCCAGGAACAGAGGGAAGAAGTTGCTGTTAAAATGGCAGTGAAAAACCTGTGAAGGCAGCATGCAGACGAGCTGGTCAGCAGGAACAGCAGTGAGAAAGAACAGAAGAAGCTAACAGCCCTCTGGGCTCTGTTGTCCTAGGAGCCCCATGCCAAGGGATCATGCAGGATGGGCCTGGAGTACTTCAGCAGAGCAAGACCTTGGCTGTGGCATTTCCGACACTGCTGGCTGAGATTGCAAAGCTGCAATGCCATCAGCCATGCCCACTGCGTGCCCAGGGTCAGCCCCGCTGCCCAGCTGTACAGCACAGTGCTGCTGGGGCAGACAGGGCCAGCAGGTGACAGCAGTGACCACGAGGCTTTGGGGGAGACAGCGGCATGGCAGAAGGGAGGAGGCAGCTGGCAGGAGGACATTGGTAACGCAGCAAGGCTTGAACACAAAAAGATGCAGACCAGCATCAAGAGCCTGGTGGGAGGCCTGGCCCTGAGGGGAACTGAGGGATCCCCAGGGAGCCATGACTGCAGCACACAAAGCTGGGCAGGCTGCCGGCATTTGGTAGTAATCACTGAAGAGGATGAAGAACAGAAATGGTAAAAGCCAGCTGGGAGGTGGATCCAGCTGGACAGCGAGAAAAGTGACGTGAGCCTCAGGAAAACGGAAAGGGAAAGGAGACTGTGCTGACAGCCATGCCAACAAACCGCACTCCTGAACTCATCTCCTCTGTGAGCCAGGCCCTGGGCTTCTGCTCCCCATATGGGCTGTACAGAGCTCAGTCAGCCCCCATAACCCAGCCTACACTGAAGAGAGAGGAAGGAGCACCCCACAGCTTGCTCAGGAAGTATCCTTGGTCACAAGCAGGGAGAGTGGCTACCAGCTGCTGAATCAGCCAGCATGTGCAGGAGGCTCCAAGACCAAGTGGGTGTTGGAAACATCTCTGCCCTTCCTGGGGAACTCACATACTGCTGAATCACAATCTCAAACAGCCAGAACCAGCGCTCACCCTCTGAATCACAGCGTGTCAGTTCTGTGCCTACCTGGACAAGATTCATGCAGACAAACCAGAGGAAGTTGCGATGCCGGGAGAGCTGCTGGAGATACTCTGCCAGGGTGATCCTCTTCTCCTGGGGGACGGAATGTTTCTCAATGTACAGCCTGAAGGAAAAGGAGGGATAAAAAGCAACCATAAATTCCTCACAGCAAGCAGGACACAGTCCCCAGCTCTCCCCATGTAGATGCAGAGCTGTCTCTCTTCAGCTCCCACTCCAAACTTTTGTATTCCTGGACCAATCAAAACAGTGGAGTCTACAACGATTGCTTATTGCTAGTAAGAAGCACAGGCACCACGTGTTGCAACAAAGAACATCTGTCTTACTACAAAATTCACATTTCTGTCCGTAAATGCATTCTCCTCTTATTAGCCATTCCACTACACATATGTTCCTCTTCCAGGTCCCTGCAGTTAGCTCACCTGGATCTGCTGCTACTACAGCATAATGCTGGCAGCTTGTAACAAGAGATGACAAGTGATGCAGCCTGAGGAAGGAGCTGAACAGGGAAAATCAGCTTGGTGTGGCCTACCAACAGCCCAGCCACTATCAGGCAGCTGAAGTGAGTAGCAGTGTGAGACATTCACTTGTCCAACTCCATAGGGCATGGGCAGCAATGTGGTCCCACGCTCAAGTGAGAATGCTTTCATAAGCTGCTTCTGACATTTTACCACTCCCAGGCCTCACTGGGTGCTCTAGACATGAACTCATTTCATGTTCCAAATACTGGATGAAGCAGGTCAGGCCTCTGCCTCCAGTTTGGACTAGGGGTGACACAAGACAGTTTTGTTCTATTATCAGAGGAGCCAGTGTGACAGCTGATCCTGAAAACCGTATCAATAGACAATAATCTATGCCAGGCCTTTGTTCCTGCTGAGAATTGGTGACCCTTACTCTTTTAGGGTTGATTCCTGGTCCCATTTCACTTTCCCATCAGCCTGAAACCGCTGGCGGAGCAGCTGCGTGGACAGGGTGAAACCAACAATGGAGCAGAGGGCCAGCAGGATGCAAAATATGCGAAAGGAAAAGAAGTCCTCCTTGTTCCACACTGCATAGGACATGAAGACAGACAGGGAGCCTATGGCACTGAAGAGGGAGCAGTAGAAGTTGAGGCTAGTCCTGTCTTTTGCTGAAACAGCCAGGTCTGCAAGCAAGGCATTGTGATGGAGGTCGACCATGGTGAGAAAGCTGTCATACATGCAAAGGCAAAGGAGGAACTGCAAACCAGGATGAGTCCAGGCAACCCAGAAAGCCAGGAAAGAAATGGCAAAGAGGGGGCCATTGTGGCTTAGCGCTCTGAGCCTCTTCAGAACTACTTCAGGGGAGGAAATCTCTGCTCCTGCCCTGTAACAGAAGAAGAAAAATATTTCAGGTACCTGGACAAAACCTGGCATGATCACATCTTCTTCCTCTCCAAGGAAGTCACATAAGTGGCATAGACACAAATACAGCTTTTGCTCAAGTAACAACCACCCCCGTCAGGTACCTTCTCAGCTAATAGTGTATATACTGAAAATACGGGTTTAAGAAGGTCAAAAAGAAAAGAGAACTTTTTTTTCTCCAGAGCATTTCTCTCCCTGACAGTGCTGTACTGTCTGCACTTTGCACAATGTAAATGATTTTAATGAGTTTTTACTAGCTGCAGGAAGCCGCACCATGATTTTAATTAAAATGTTGACGTAAATACATGAGAAATGCTAATGGCCAACAATACAGAGCTGTCTCGCCTCAGCTCCCATCCTACAGAGTTTGGGAACAACTGGTCTGAGGCATTCCATGTATAAATAACTGTACTTTTCCACCTTGTACCTCCCAAAGCATGTACAGACACTCTCTAACACCCCGTTAAGAGGCTTGCTTGAGCAGGGGCTCAAGATTTTAGATGCCCATATTTTAGGTTCTGCACCACTCGTAACTGTTAAGGGTTAGGGTCACATCCACCCAATAGTGTGTAACTTTCTCTATACAGTCAAGTACTGAAACAACATTCATGAGCACTGAGCTTCAAAGATGCCATGAAAAGGAAATATTTAAGAGTTCCATGCCCAATAAACCATTCCCACGCCAACATTTTAAAGCTGCCAATTTGACATCATCTTCCCCAGAGACTAAACAACTTCCCAGACTCTTGTGGAAGAGAACTTCACTTACTGCTGCGTGCTAAGGAACACTCGGTCACTCAGCCAGCCAAACAGAGGGTCATTGAGGCTGTTCCAGATCAGAAACACTGTCTAGGAAAGAAAACAGGACAGTGAAACAAACCACAGGACAGTGAAACAAACCACAGGACAGTGAAACAAACCACAGGACAGCTCAGTTCTGTCACCAAAGCAAGCAGCACTGAGCTGGCACAGCAAGCCACCAGCAGGAACTGTCCTAGCACAACTTCCCTGCCCCATCACCACTGTATGATGCCCCTGTTTGGGGCAACTGGCAGTGAGGCCAGTGGTTTTCACTGCCTGTGAAACATCCCAACGTCCCCAGAGGAAAGGCAGTCTTAAGAACTAAGTCTCTGCATTTTCTATCCCATCTTGTTCTATTTTTATATAAGTGGGAAAAACTGAAAAGCCCAAGTTAGCACTTGGAAGGCTCCCTTGCTCCCTCTCCAAAAGGCAACACTGCTGTTTTAACTAACAGTTTTCACATTTCTAGCAAGGAGCAGTCTTGGTTTCAGAGTTTCCTACTTAAGAGCGCAGAAGCCTATGGGGAAAAAACTGACCTCTCCTATCCAAAAGGACAGTTTATCAATCTTGTAAACAGAGACGAAGGTGTCCACATAGTACAGGAGGAACACGTTGTGCAAAATGGAAACAAAGAGCGACAGAGACCCGTAGATCACTGCAGTGGGCAAACGGAAAAGACAAGCCAGCAGTCGCAGCCCCATGTTGGTGCAGTCAGCGTTCAGCTCCTTTGATCACCTCCATTTCAGGTGAGATGTCTTCTCCCAACACCTACTACGTCTCTGCTGGGGCCAATCCATTGTTGCTCCTTCAGGAGAGAAAAAATAAATAAAATGAAAACAGATTCATTTTCTTAAATGAAGCAGAAGTTGAATCAAGTTAATTGGTAAATCTTTGTCTGCAGAGATCAGAATTCATATTGCTTTGAGGAGCTGTTCCAAAGTGGATTGGAGGGGATTTAAGAGACTAGAAGCTGTCTGCTGCACTAAAGCTGTTTCATTAAGCTGAAGCCAGGCTGCGGGCTCCCGCGGGTATGACTGTCTCCTCCTGAGCAGCCTGCCCTGGCCTTTACCCTGTAATGTTCTTTGTTATCCAGAAAGTAGACAATTAATCCAGCTCTTTAAAGGCAAGGTCACAGGAGGAATCAAGCTAGATAGCTGCAAACAACAAAGCGGCCTTTGGAAAACACACCTAGTCACTGGTATTTTTAGGTACTAATGTAAATTTTTACCCAAATAAAAATGACAACAGCTGTGATGTAACCTCACACGTGCACACTGCTTTCCCCAGGCAGTCACAGCTGACTGCACCTGGGCTGGCTCAGACAGGAGTTATTTATGGCGAGCAGTGCTGCTGCTTTGTGGCATGAAGAGACGCGACCAGAACAAGACTGCAGCAGGCACACTGCCACCATGCAATAAAAGTGACCAAAAGTGTCTTAGCAGCTGTCCAGCTTGTCTTGGAGTGGCCTAAATCTTAGGACCATAGCCTGCAATAAAGATGCTTTAGCTGGACAGCAATATACACAGAAATAAAACGTGTACACAGCAGCCTTAAACCAGAACAAGTCGCTGTATGTTCACAAGGGGCTGAGCGTGAGAGGAGGACTCCTCACACCTGCACTGACTGGAGCTCATGGCCAGGAGGTGGGGCCAGAAATGTTCTCTTGTACTGTTCAGGCTGAGCCCTCTCTCACACTTAAGTTGCTACAGACCAAAGGCAAAACCTCAAGGCACTTTTGTGAGACATAAGGGTTTCTTAAATCAGTACAAGTCAGCTCCTCCAGCCCACGCCATCATGAGAAGCCCTGCTCACAGCATGCACACATGAAGGGTGACAACAAGGTTGTTATCTTGGCACTCTCAAAAGCAAGATAAGGGGCTGTGTGTCACTCCTGTTTCAGTGCTCCAGGGTCTGCATTCACCCAACTCAGACACATCGTGGGGGCTTTGCAATGTGGGATAAGACTGAACACATAAGAAACAGCAACCTACGCACCACACCAGCCTCTTGGGCTTGCAACACCAGCTGCAGGAAGTCCAAGCAGAAAATCAAGCAGAAGAATAAACGTCTGGGTATGAAACCTGATGAAACACCAGTCCTGTTCAGCATTTCCCTGAAGCCATGAGTCTGACTACTTCTAGGCAAGATTAGAAAAGCAAAAAGCAAAAATAACCATCTGCTCTGCCTAGGCTAAGGAATTCCTCGTAACTAGTTCAGAAGGAGCAGGAATAGCATTTGTTCCAATCAAGTACATCACTAGATTGAAACTGTATCTCGGCTCCACTCCCAGCCACAGCACTAGACCTCAACTGGATCCAACCGCAAAGCCCTTGTGGAGCTCAGACACCATTCCACGTCCCTGGCAGGCCAAAACCCATGGCCAGAAAAAAGGAGGACACTGCTTGGAAGGGAATTCAGCCAGACAATGAACATTTAAAGATGTAATTAAAGACAGACAAGCCTCAAGGGGAAACTTCATTTTGTATGGTCAAGAATTGGAAAGGAATCATGATGTGTAAAGACAAAGGTTAAGAAGAAGGGAGAGTTAATGCAACTGTCCCACAGGTAAGTCCTCTGTCTCTCACCAAGAGCCTTCTGTGGAGGACTGACTGAAGAGCAGATGAAGACACTACAGTGCTGGGCCCCCTCATGGAACTGTCAGGACACAAGAACTGGGAACACTTACTGTAACTAGCAGGAAATTAGTTTAAAGTGCACGAAAATACTTTTTTACCTGATAAGTAGTAAACACCTGACAATTGCTGCCAAAGGATATTAGAGAGCTGGGCAGCAGGTTCAAAGGATTAGACAAATTAATGGAAAACAGCTGTACACAAACAGCTACTAAAGGGAATAAGGCAGGGAAATCCCCCCTAGCAGCCCCAAGCCAGCTGCAGTGGACAAGTGGAAAGGCCACAGATGGTGCCCAGGCTCACGTCATGCTCTTCCCCTAAACAGCATCTCCTGCTGCCATCATGGGGCAGGATATGGGGAGAGACAGACCAACAGTGTAACCCACTAGGGTGATTCTTATTCTGGGCTTGCCTTTGGTATCCAAAACCTGTTTGAAAGCAGAGCCCACTCAAGCCTTGATGTCAGTGCTGCACTTCACACTGTCCCCATCCAAATGGTGCTTCACTGAGCACATGTTGCACAAACCACAGCTGTTGAACTTTTCAGAGACATCTCATTTTGTCATATATATGCTACAGCGCTGTTCAAAGAGAGTAAAGTTCCACTTCCTTTCTTTCTGACCCCTCATCACTCCCTCACAGATGTGCAACCCCTCCAGCCAGCTGATATTTGCAAGTGATGTCACTTTTGCTAATACAGTCATTAGGTCATTTGATAGATATTTTTTCCCTCCTCATCTGCAAATGCACAGAAAGTTAAAAAGAAACAAATCACAGTTGTCTGTAAAAAGCAGATTTTACTTCTACACCCAAAGCACTGTGTTATTTAAGCTTGCCACACTGGTATTTTCATAACCTTTTCCTTGGGATGGAGAATTACTCATGGAGTATGTCAGAATTTGTCAACGTAAGGCTGTAAGAAGTAATGGGAAAAGGAGCTGCAGGAGGGAATAGCTATCATTCACTGATGCTGAACTTCTAACACAGTCATAAAGCAACAAGCTCATAAATTAGAAAGCAACAAGTCTTTATTTGAGAAACTTCCTCCTCTGTATTTGACATCTGGCTCCTGCCAGTGACGTCCACAGATCTTATCTTCCTGAGGAGGATGTTGGAATACTGGCTACCAGGAAAGCACTGCTTTTGTTTGAGAGTGCTGGCATGTAGCTGTGTCTGGAACACATCACAGCTTGGGGCTCACACATCTGCTCTAACTTCTAGCCAGCTCACAGCTGGATTCATGAGTCCTCATGTCCCATGGTGATTCAGCAATGCTTTGGCCTTACAACAAGGCTGAACTCCAGCCTTCCACAGCTGAAGCCACTTGTACTGAGCCAGCAGCAGAGCCATACATGTGAATCTTGGCTCAAGCCAGCCTTTTAAGCAGGGCCAGATGATTTTCATGTGCTGAAGTTGCCACTCAGCAACCTGAAACAGCCATCTGCAGACCTGACCACAGTATCAGGATGACTCTCGTATTCTTCTCCCCTGTGTGGGTAATGCAGGCTGGAATATCCCAAATAATACTTCAGGATATGTCTATGCTTGCTTGAGCTGCCACTACACTGCCTCTGCTGCGTATTCTGGGTTTCGAGGGGCTTACCAACAGAGGACCAAATACACCATCTCTGTATCTCTGCAACTGCCACACAAAAAATTCACCCAGCAGCTGGAAAAACCACCTGAGAGAAAACCCTATTTACAGACATTTGTCACAATCAGACAGGACCAGGCCGCTGGCAGTCCAGCCCCATTCACAGGAAAGCTGGGCTGGAGCTGCACCTGTGAAAGAGCTGATGCCCCGTGACCTGTCCCAGCAAAATGCCTGGTGCTGGGCACATCAATTCCTCCCAGACCCTGCAAGTGACAGTCATGGATGTCTTTGTCTGGTCAGGCTTATCCATCACGCTCCGCGATGAGCCCATTTTGAGAGCACAGACCAGGTTCTGCGCACTCCTTCCCTCCCACGCATGGTACCCCAGGACACCTCTGCAACACAAGACATCTCAGAGGGTCCTCAGCCCACAAAGCTACTTGGACTCTGGCAGAACTCCGACAGTAAAATGAGAAATCCCTCCACAGAGCTATTTGAATGAATGAAACCAAAAGAGCCCTACTTAAAAAAATCCCTCTCAAAATCCTGTTTCTATCCCAGGAAAGCTCCTTCCTAGACACACACTCCACAAAATTTAGGCTTTTCTGATTAAACTTTGATCTTGTGCGCCACTTTAGAGGTGAATACAGATCCAAGGCTCTCAGTTTCTCCACTCTATACTTCTTCTAAAATCCTAACACCCTCGGATAATCCACTTAGTAACAAGGGCTCCGGAGGAAACACTAAACACAGTCCTGGGTGAAACATGAACAAACATTCCGATAGCAGGCTCCCAGCAGCCTGGTATCTGAAGGGTAAAGCAATGAATCCTTTGCAACCACCCAGATCAGGCATGGAAACATGACTGGAAGAGGCTGTGAGGGTGTTTCCCAGTACTGTTTACCAATTCAACAATCACTGATGACCGTGTATCACGAGGTTAAGTAATACCCTTCTTATTACAAGCAATCATGTGCTTCCGTCACTCCTGCCGAGTTCATACACGCAAACACAACTGCCGCACAGACAATCAACACCTTGAACCAGCTGGTAGCTTCCATGGAGCTGTGCTCCAGCTGAGCAATCTTGTTCAATCAGATGTCATTCCCTAACAAGAACACAAGGTTTGTCAACAGAGATAACTGGGCAAGGCTTGGAACTTGGCAAGGCTTTTACCTTAACAACACACAACATCCCGTGTCTAAACAACTCATTGTTTTACAGTGTAAAGGAAGTGTGTTAGATGTATTAAAAAAAAATTGCTCCCCATCATTTGCTGTCAATATAAGCTCCAATCCTGTAGTGGACCTCACAGCACCAGGATGGGTACCGTTGCCAGGTAACTTTGGCATCAAATTACAAATCTAGAAGTAAATATGAAATCGTCATTCCCCCAAGAGTTGGTTCAAAGGAACTAGAGGGGATTTCTGCATAGATACTGCCTGTTCTTTGTTAAGACTTAACAGGAAGCACCAGGTGAGAAGCGACTTTTATCACTCCACCAAGTGCAGCCACCAGAAGTTTCTGCTACACATCTTCCCGGGAACAGGGAGTCTCTTCACCTATGCAAACCTCCCAAAGCCACCGCCCCCCCGCAGGGCCCCAGCCGCAGCCACAAGGCCACACGCCACTGACTGAAGGGCTGGAAGAAGCCCAGCTACCAAGGCCAGCAGGGATCTCTCGGGCGCTTAGGGCTGGAAAGCACAGCACTGGGTCACCAACTGCAGCTGCTGACGTCCCAGGGGCAGGACAGGAGCGCAGGGAGCCAGGCAATGCCTGCGGACTCAGGATGGAGATGGGGACACCGTGACTTTGGACATGCCCAATGAGCGCTGCCATCCCCTGTGCCCCATGCGCAGGGACCCTCCACGCTAAGGGGAGGCCTGGCAGCCCTGGTAGAACAAGGGGTGGCCGGGCAGGGGCACTGCCATCCTTCCCTGGCGGGTTCACCCGCAGGCTCCATGGCAGTGGGTTGAAGCCTGCCAGGGGAGGGGAAAGTGTAATAGGGACACCAGAGACCCGCTACACACCCCAGAAGAAGAGGGCAATGCCAGAGCCACCTCTCTTTGCCGGCAGCCAGACCCTGACCAGCTCTAAGACTAAGCCCCCTACCTCCGGGCACTGACATCAGGGAGCGAGGACATCCCCCGGCCCAAAGTGGGATCGTCCACGATAATGGAGGGAAGTACCTGCCAGGGCTCTACCACTGCAGGGAAGGGGGGACACCCCCACTCCGCAAGGGCGGCCCCACTGGGGGGTAGTGTCACTCCCACCCTACCCAAACCACCTAATTACTGAGCGGAGAGGGGGCCCCCGCCCCTCCACACTACAGGCAGCGAGACAAACCGGGGCCAGCGATAAGGCGGGAGAGACGCTCGGCGCCTCCTACCTGCGTCCGGTACCGGCGCTCCCCCGCCGCTCCGCCGTCGCACAGCACGGCCGCGCATGCGCACCCTCCCAGCCCCGCCCCGGGGCCATTTTGCGTCCTGGCAAGTGAAGCCGCCGGCACCTCCCGGCAGCCATCGCGTGTGAGGGCACCCAGCTATCTAATTTGCATAGCCCCGCCCCCAGCCGCACCAGCCTCTCTAGCCGGGGGGACGGCGCCTCCTCTATGGTCCGTCCGCCCGTCGCCATGGAAACGCGGCCGGGCGGGGCACGCCAGCGCTTGGAGTCAGGGAAACGTGGAATCATCATGGAATCATCAATGCTGGACGAGATCTTCAAGTTCGTCCAGTCCACCCGTCAGCACAGCGCCACCACTGTTACCCCTAAGCCACTAAACCATATCACCCAGTGTCAGATCCAGAGGCCACTTGAAAACCTCCGGGGATGGCGACTCCACCACCTGGGCAACCAATTCCAATGCATGATCACTCGAACAGCGAAACAAAAATTTTCTGATATTTAATCTGAACCTCCACTGTCCCGGCCTGAGGCCATTTCCTCTGTCCCTCTCCCTGCAGGCACGGTAGAAGAGACCGGCCCCCACCTCATTACAGCCTCCTGTCAGGGAGTTGTAAAGAGCTGTGAGCCCCCCCCCTTGAGCCTCCTCTTCTCCGAGGAGCGTGTGCCAAGCTGCAGAATGGCATAGTGGAAACAAAAAAAATATACATGGCTGCTTGTGCAAGTGGGGCAGTAATCCAGCAAATATCCTGTCTATGGTCTTAGTAATCAGCTACTTATATTTCGCTCCCACGATTAATCTCCATTCATCCTGTGTATTTCAGAAAATAGAGAGTATCATTGCCCATTATCATTTAAGATCTCTCTGTGAGCCATTCTCTCAAAGAAACAACTCCTGTACTCAGCATATGCATCACCTTCCATCTCTCACTGCAACAGTTGCTCCCATTCAGCTGTTCTCAAATTTCACCAGGGGAAATGTCACCACGAAAAATTGAGGCAAAAGCCGATTGCTATGTACAGAAATATACTATTGCACCCTATTACTTCCCAATGTTTTTGCACATTAGACTTACCAATAGCTTCTGAAGCAGGTCATTTTTATAAATTTCTAGAAGCCAGGCAACTAATTGTAATCAACACGGTTTGTAATTAAAGAGTGATTTGTAGGTATTTAGCCTCTGCTATTGAGATCACCTGCAGCAGAGCAAGGCATAGGGTACTAATCAAAGAATCATTTAGTTTGGAAAAGACCTCTAAGATCATGGAATCCCTAAGCATCCCTAAGGAGCTGCGCTGCTGCTGCTGCTGTTGTGCAGGGTGATGATGAGCTGACCTTGCAGACGGAATCACCCATTTAAAACCCCTGTGGAGATTTCTGTCTGTAAAAACTTTCTATCACAGTGCAGGTGCTTACAATAAAGTAGTGCTGATGGGAGCCACTCATAGGGCTTCCTACTTAATTACAACCTGGATGAGCCGTGAGTACAAATACCAGTTTAGCTGTAACTGAGTGTGAGTAAAAAGCTTGGAGGGAAAGTAAAGCTAAGAGAAAACAGGAGGGTTTATTTCTATATAATTTAATGGGGCGGTCTTTTCTGTGTTAGTCTGTTACTCTAAAGGTTGCAGTTCTTTAAGTTTTGCTGACTTGAGAAAGAACCTGAAGTTTTGGTGAGTGCTTTTAAGATTTTTCCATGCTGGCTTTAAGTACTGAGTTTAGCTGTTTCTTTACCTATGTCCTATTCCCTGTCTGAGCATGCAAAGTAATTGCTGATGGAATGAGCTTCCTGTTGCTGTCTTTAGGTACAAGGGCATGTTCAGGCAGGTTTTGCAGCCCTGGTTACCACAGAAAAAACTTCCACAAGGTGTGATGTGGTTTCTTAGGGCATTTCCTTACTCTGTGTGTGTCATTAAGGCACTTCAATAAAAAAGAGCCTGTAGAAAGTCACCTGCCTTCTTAAGATCAGGTTGTGCATTCTCCTGTTCCTTAGTTAAGTGAAGGTATTCTCTTGGCTCTTTTCTCAGCATGTGAGTACACATATGCCAAGCAAATGTCTCTCTGTGTTCTGCACTTATAGACTGGGCTATTTTGCAATGCTTCTGCAGTTATGTGCTAGCTTAAATGTTTGCAGTAGCAGAGCAGTGTACAACTGAGGTGTTCTGCACTTTACCTGGCTTTTTAAAAACACAGATCCCTCTGGAGGTGGTGCTCCTTTCACCTTAACATATCTACTGTTTGATCATGTGTATGCAAGTCCATGCACAGTAGCATAACTTTGTTGGGAGTATTGATTCATGCCACTGCTCTACTCTGTAACGTTCCTAGCATCACATGCTTGTGAAAGATACTAATCTAAATTGTTATTGTTGTGTGATGAGAAGCTTTAAACACTTTAGTTTGGAAAAAATGACACAGAAGGGCCTTTGAGTGATTGTATTCCTGGAAACACAAGATTTTCTTTTGATTCCTATTTTAAAAAATCAATAATGTTATTTGTGAGGTATGTTCTGTATTGCCTAAAGACCATGACAGAAGGCAGTTGGATTTTTTTTTTTTAAGTTATAACAAAGTTGTAGATCAGCAGATGCTGCAGCTGTCTGCCTTGGGGATGCAATAAGAGCAGTGTTCCCATGGGTAATTCTAGCTCAGATGTTTGAACTTGCACTAGAAATGCAGCGTGTGTTGCTGTTGTAACAGAAAACCCCCTTATATGCTGAAGGGGTATGTTGTATGTAATACAACCCCAAAGACTGGATAATCTTTCCAGTTTAGGAAACTGTTTAGGGTTTTGGTCCCCTGGGAAGACTTAGTGCAAGTGCATAAGATTATGCCTTCTGTATTTCTGCGTATCCAATCCTCAGGTATGTGGGAATGGGATCTAAGTGTGTTTAAGGAATAAATAGTTAAAATGCAGATAGTTTTTTGTGACACCGGTGTGTGTCAACAGAGGAAAACCCACTGTGGGCACAAACTCCTTCTGGAGAATCAGGCTGTGTGACCCATTGAGGCCTTTGCAGGATATCAGGACACTCTTCCAAGAGCACTTAAAGGACAAGGATTTGTAGTCAAGCAGCTGAGAGAGTGAGATGCTGTGGAAGTACAAAACCTGTTGCTCTGCTATGCAAATTGTCTGTGTGTAAGATAAGAAAGTGCTGGTAGGTAACTAGAGCTGGGCATGGGAATTAAGGCTGGATTTGAATGATTTGTCTTGGAGTGTGTAAAGTAAACAGTATATAACCAGGAGGAACCAGATAATTATGGAGTGTCTGAAGCAGCTCTTGCAGGGTAAAGCCTTTCAAGGCCACCTGCACCATATCAGTAATACCATGTAAGGCAGAGATGGCCAAGGTAATGATACTGGAAGTGTCAAGCTTACTTATGGATGTGGCAAAACTGAGGAAGAAATGACCAATGAGGAAGAAATAATTTGGGTGGATTGGCTATTTGGGAGGAGCCTGGAGTAAGGGAAGCATGAATGTGGCAGAGAAAGTGGATCCTGAAATAAGAGAATAATGAATAAAATGAGATAAAGGTGATATCAACTGACTGAAGGAGTGCAGGTGTCTAGGGATGATAGTGAAGCCCGAGGACCCAAGCCCACAGGAATGCTGAAGTGATGCTCCTTGAACCACCTGCTGGACTCTACATCAGGTCTATGTTTGAAAGACTTGTTGTGGGAGGGCAGAGCAAGTGGGGTAGATGTGCATCCTAATGCTAAGTGGTGTGGGAGGGAAGGGTGAGTCAATAGCATCATGTGTGGTTCATAAGACTTGATTAGTAGCTTCATAGCTGTGTGCAAAGTGATATAAATAATGCTGAGATGCTACTGGTGCATTAATGATGTTATTGGTCATTTTGCTGACTTACTGGTGTGCTTGGTATAAGTTAGTGTCCTGAGTCTGTTCTCTCAACACTGCAATATGAAGGGAAATAGCTGGGCAGAAATCACAGCTGGGGGCTCAACCAGGACCTCCTAATTTGGAAGCTTGAGCTAACTGATACCGAGATCTTTTCTTTGAAGAGGAGCATGTGTGGATGATGAGGGATATCAGATGAACTCTTGAGTGAGAGGAGGAGCAGGTCTGTGCAGGCTGTGTTTTAACA
Organism: Falcunculus frontatus; assembly: GCA_013398115.1. Classification (NCBI taxonomy): domain Eukaryota; kingdom Metazoa; phylum Chordata; class Aves; order Passeriformes; genus Falcunculus; species Falcunculus frontatus. Next base: position 4,139,493 of record VZRV01008191.1, read on the forward strand.
TAGAACGGATCATTAGGACTGAACGCTATGAAGTGCACATTAAAATATGCTCGACTAAAGAAAAAAGAGTAGTGTCTAGATACAGAGCTGTGTCTGGGAAAGGGTTTAAATGAGAAAAAACCATGGTGACTGGGATACTGAGACATGGGACACAGATTTGAACCTCAGATGAGGAAGACATCTGATGGAAAGGGTGCCTTCAGTGGTTACTGGGAAGATGAGAATAGTAGTGGTGGGAGCTTTAATAACACAGAAGTTAAGCTAAGATGAAAGGGGAACATGTCAGAAAAAGAGAAACTGGAGTATGTCCAAAATATATAGTCTGATGCAGCAGACACATACCCAAGGAGAGGCTGAAGAGGTGACAGTGTCAGGATGACCTTGGCAGTGGGCAGGGATGTTTTCTAGAGCCTTGCCTGCTGATGAAGTCACCCTGTGGTAACACTTACCATGTTTTATTCTTGGTGGCACAGCTGTTCCAGAGCTGCTGTGTTACCCAGCAGCTGCAGCCAGAGTAGGAGGAGTGGCTGCTCCAAACCTCTCCGTCATCAGCAGGTTGCACTTTGACTGCTATTTGAGCAGAGTTATGCAGGGGGGTGGTTTCCAGATAACTGCTGTCAAGTAAAGGCTTGCTCTGCGATGACTTGGCCTTTTCCTGGTGTTTTGATTTTATACAGAGTCTGGGCTTTGCACAGACCTCAGAAACAAATGCCAGACCCACACCAGACTTTAGTGCTTTCTGAGAATGTTGCTTTGAATAGCTGAAATGGATCTATTCCCTCTTCAAAGGGCCTCTATAAGGAGTGACTGACTGTAATATGCATTAGCTGCTATTTCCACAGTTACCAGTGCCAGCTGGAGCTCTTTTCTTTGTGGTGCACTAGTAACAGCAGGGTGAGACTGGTGTCTTCTGGATTCAGAAGTTAAATTCTCCTCCCTGGCTGAGCTAAAAGGATTGTTCATGGAGCTCTTACATCAGCTGTGCTTGTGGTATCTTTCCAGTTGGCTTGGGCTGCTGTAAGAATTTGGGCAGTGAAGTAATTCCTGATAGAAAGGTCCCTCCTATGGTGTGAGGGGAAACAGGGTTGGAGCCCCAGCATTGCTGGGGGAGTTCCTCAGGCTGGTTTAGTGGTGTGGGGAGGCCTGTTCTCTACAGCATTGATTTGTATTGCTGTTAATCACTACTGTCTGCTGGCACCTTGAACTAGGCATGATGCAGTAACCCCTTGTGCAAGTATTTAACATTTCTTGGAGTACTCTGCTGAGGCAGCATGGATTTGCTTTTCTCTTGGAGAGTAGCAAAATGTGGTGCTATTTTATCTTTGTGGGGTGAGTGGGTGTGTGTTCAAAATTCAAGTTTTTCCATTATTAAGCAGCACTAGCATGGGAATCTGATCCTCTAGACAAAAATTAGGGCCTGAAAAGGCCCAGCTTTTGACAAGCTATTGCATTTTCCTTGAATTTCTGTGTTGCTGCCAGGCGTGTCTGGCTAAGAGAAAGCATCCCATTTAGGAAGGCAGCCAAGTGCCTTCCTAAGGATCAGTACTGGTAGTGGAGGATCAAAGTTACTGCATGGTGTTGTGTGGCTTTTTGTACTGCTCTCCCATGTCCCCAAGAAGTACTTGGGAGTCTTCTCCTGGATGAGTTTTGCTTAAAAGTCTTCTAACCAAGCATGACCTTATACTGGCAATAAAGGATGGAAATTACAAGGAAAAATAGGAAACTGGTTTGTCATGATCTTCTCCCACACACTATCTCCAGCTACCAGGGTGCTGGATAGATGTGTGGGACTTACACCAGAGCTATGGAAGACAAACCTTGGCTGAATAAAAACATTCCGTTTTAACATCTCACTTTAAGCAGTCCTTGAAGTTTTGGTTTTTTTTTTTTTTAAATCTTTGCCAAAGCTTTGTCAGGTGGCAAAAATTTTGCAGACTCTGCTCAAAATGGAGAGACTAACTGGAAATAACTCATTACTTCTTTATCCTCTTGGCTGGGGAAAATTGGTGCTTTTGCAGTATTCATCCCTGTACCCTTGGGAGTTGTTACAAAGCAATGGCAGGAGATCTGTGGTTTTTTGCGGGGTGGGGAGAGGAAGAGGTCAGGACAAAAGCTAGAAAGAATGGTCCGAAAGCTTGAGTGCTGGAACAGTGGAAAGGAAAGGGTAACTTAATGGGATCTTCATTTGTGAGCTGATCACAGGGCTATGGAATGAGGCAAGAATAGTCTCGGTTGAGAGTTACAGTAAATTAGATGTCTGTGTCCTCTCCTGTGGGCTCAGTGTCTCTAAAGTTGTGTTGGCTTGCAGCATGTTCTCTGAGGAAGCATCTAAACCCATTCAAACTGCTAGCCTGACCTGGGGACCCTGCTTCAGCTGGACAGAAGGCTTGGTGAAACCAGTCTCTCCAGACATGTGAGATACTTGTATGAAGTTTCACATGTTGAGTGTTGTGGCACACCTGTATGTTGGTAGTGCCCATGATAGTGTGGTGGTTTAACAAATATTCAAGTAAGTGAATAGGTTTTTTGTGGGTGCCTGGTGTAGCCAGTGTCAAACCCTGACAATAGCCAGGCTCACTTTAATCTCTCTCCTACAGAATGTGCAGTCTGGCATGGAATTGAATATTTACACTTTCCTCTGTTTTCTACAGCTCACAGTGGTCTCTTACGTTCTACAAATACCTAAAAAGAAAGCTCACCAAATTCAAAGCTAGCCTAGGTGATAGTAAAGCTCTACTGCCCTGAGATGTCCAGAACAACCATGGTCTTCTGTATCTGTAGCAGGCAGTTTCTGCTGCTTTAGATACTAGGAAAGCCCTACCAGACTTGGGCATTTCTGTATTAACTAGTGGTGGATTCATCACCTGTAGTAACCAAGTAGAGAGGAGTGAAACAAAAGCTTCTCTATCAAATGTCCTCTCTGGTTTTGTATTGCAAACATTGCTTGGCTGCTCCATAGCAACTGTGTGGGGCAGCTGGCGTGAAGCACACTTTGCTTGGCAGGTCTTTTTTGGGAGCTGTGGTGTCAGTCCCCTTGACCTGCACCAAGATGTTTGAGGAGGGAAAGGCCCTGCCAGATGACTGGGGCAGTGGGTGAGGGAATTGCTGGAGTCAGCTCTGGCAAGCCTGGGAATAGTCTGCAATATCATGTTCTCACCAAGCAGAGATGACGATCTCATGTTAGTTGTCTGTGACCATCTTTGGAGTTTTCTCTCCTTTTTATTTTGCCTGGTGTCTCATTCGGCTCCAGCCAAGTGGGATTTGAACCCTTTTCCAGCAAGGTCAAAACTGCTGGAAAGGCTTAAAAGGAGAGGCTGCCTTGTCTCTTGCTGTGGCCTTTCGTACTGCATTGGCCCCTTGCTTTTCCCTGCTGCCAACCACTGCTCCCAGTGCCCTGGCCTGGGGAGGCTCCCAGGCACAGCCTCCTGCCTGCCCATCCAGGCTTTCCATCTGTGCCACCAATACCTGGCATGTATTGAGGGATGTCAGTGGCTCTCAGGACCAGGCAAGCATTTAGCAGAGTTCAGCTCAGGCTTTAAGGACTATTTTGCCTGTTCCTGCTCAGGACATTCAAGTGCTGGGCAAGACATGTGGTGATTTTTAATTTTTTTTTCCCCAAGGTATAACAGCGCTTTAAAGTGGAGCAAAGGAGGATATGGCAGTCTGAAGAGACAGATCAGCTAGGATTCCCTCTCCCTTTCTAATCCTGTAGTTGCTCCTGAAGAGTTAGAGGCAGTTGGATATTTACTTCCAAGACCAGGCCAGCCTCTGTCTGCTGGTAGTGGAGAAACAAGAGGTAGGAGCAGGTGAATCGTAGTATGGTTTGAGTTGGAAGGGACTTAAAGGTCATCCAGTTCCAACTTCTCTGCCATGGGCAGGGGCACCTTCCACTAGACCAGTGTTCTCAGAGCCCTGTCCAGCCTCACTTGAAATGCTTCTAGGGATGGGGCATCCACAGCTTCTCTGGGCAGCCTGCTCCAGTGCCTCACCACTCACAGTAAAGAATTTTAATTTCTAATATTCAATTTGAATTCACTCTCCATCAGCTTAAAACCATTCCCACTTGTCCTATCACTGCTTGCGCTTGTGAGAAGTCCCTTGCCAGCCTTCTTGGAGACCCCTTTTAGGTACTGGAAGGTGTTATAAGGTGTCCTTGAGAAGAGGAAGTGGAGAAGAAACTGGGTATTGGACTCTTTCCTCAAGTGGTACCACTTGATATTAGTGTTTTGAGTTGGTTTTCTTAAGCATATGGCTTTTGATGCCTTCCAGCCATCAGACGGCCAGACAAATGATCACCTTCTGGGCAAACCCTGTTTTCCCTGAAGCACTGACTGCTTTTACTTCCTGGTGAGTGTGGGACAGGATCAGGCAAGCTGTTACTGGTGTTCTCAAAGCCCTCTTCTCCTGTACACATGGGTTTGTCATGCTGTAGCTCAGCCCTGTGGAGTCTAGCAGGGCTTTGCTTCAGCTATGGTCTCCCAAATCCTGTCTCTGGAAGCTGAAGAGCCTGAAGGTCAAAATGAACAACAGGCATTTGTGTAATGGTGGGTAAACTGCATTGTCAGCCCCCGGGAGCACCAGGGTGCAGCTCTGCAGGGGCAGGGCAGGAGCATTGTGCCTCCTGTATACCAAAACCTTGTTGCAACACACCTGAGCATTCAGAGCAGTGCTGGGCCGTGCAAGCCAGGAGCTGGGGCTCTGTGCCTTGTGCCTGAGCAGGTAAGGCTGTGTCTGGGTAGTCTGAGAGCTCTGAGGCATGAGGAGAGCTCTGTGCTCAGGAGCAGGCAGAAACGGGGCAGCGCCAGGCAGCTGTGCAGTGGAGCCTGGCAGAGGCCACCCAGTCAAGGCTTGCCCTGATGGGTTTGCAAACTTCCTCTGGGGCTGTGAAGTCTTGTCTACACTTTGTGGGCTGTCAACACCCTCCTCCTGGGTGATCTGCTCCCGGGGAAATTTCTTTGCTTCTGTGGTGCGGCATGTGACAATGCTGCCCTGAAGCGCTTCTAGCCCTGCTTAATCCTCATCTTGTTCCCCCTTCTTATCTCTTCAGTTTGCTTCCTCTTGTGGGTCATCCTGCCTGGCTGAGCCACCAGCTTGTTCTCCCTATTTTTCTTCAGTGTAAAATCAAAGCAATAAGTAGCTGTGCTCAGGCTGCCTTATGATAAACCCCCAGTGATTTAGATGGCCTGTCAATCCTTCTCCTTGCACCTGCCAGGAAGACCTGGGAGCAATGATGCTTACAGCCAAAGTGCAGGGTGCTACAGAAGCTTTTGGGCAAGAGGTGATCATCAACTAGATGTGAACAGCTTCTCCAAGGTTGTCCTAAGATGGCATGGAGCAGCACATTGGCCCAGTAGGAGGGGTGTAAGCTGGGCTTGCTTTGTTTCATATGATGGATGCAATAGCTGCACACTCTGTGCAGACCACTTGCTCTGAAATACAAGCACTTCACAGAAGTGTGGGTCTCAATAGGGATGCATGGATGAGCTATTAAAAGAGATACTGAGACTGGTTTTCAAGATGAGACCATTTATTCCATGTGCCCACCTCATGCTGCCATTGACATACAACACCCCTTTGGATTTTTGTGGTGGTTCTGAGCAAGTTAGGCAAGTAGGTTGTGAATTTTGTTTTATTTCCTCCTATCTGAGGAGGTGATGGTTATGATGGGCCTTGTCTCCAAGGCTGCAAGTCTTGTTTAACAGTGCTGCCCAGTCTTGACTGAATGCTCTAGTGCTATTCTGCTGTTCCCTGTGAGGTGAAGGCTTCTAGCCCTGAAGCCATGGCAAAAGCAGGCTTGAACTAGTGCACACTATGAACCTCTAGGAACAGGAGCAACTTGTGCCGGTTAAAAAGAAGTAAAACCTCAGTTTTGCAGTACCCAGCATTGCTTGTGTCAGGCAACTCTTAGTGGACAACTGAACTTTCATCTCTCCTTCTTGGTCGACACCTGTGGGAGAGGCAACTCTAGTTAAGTCTGAAGCAAAAAGAGCCCAAAGGACCTGAACTCCATGGAAAAAAAAAGAATCCAATTTGCCTTGTTTAGTTCTGGGCATGGTCTTTTCCTGTCTCTGATAGCAAACATTTTTTTCAAAGAATACCCAACCCTATGCTATATACAGCTTCCTTTCCTGCCCTAGGGGAGAGGATAATGAGTCATGGGAGGACGTTGCTTAATGCCCTGGAGGGTGCTTGGATATCTGGCAAGGGCAGGCTAGGAGCAAAATCAGCTGTAGGTCAGAGTTGCTCAAGGTAAATGCACACTTAAACATGAATGGTAACTAGTGAGACCAGAAAGAGAAACCTGTACATGAGAACTTGTCAGACAAAATATAGATGTGCCTGGATTTTGCTCTAGGAATAAGCAGTAGGGACAGCTTTACTTTATCAGAGTAAATCAGGGCTTTGGGAGGATGGGGAGAATGTCAAGGACAGTTGAAGATCTTTTTATTTGTTTAAGATTTCCTTGTCCGGGCAGGATGTGAGTGACATGACTGCAGCGGGGTTGGGCTGTTGCCTCTTTCTTTTCTTTGCCTGCTTGCTTTTTTTCTTTCCCTCGTGCCTGCCTTCCCCATTTTCATGCCTGCTCAAGGGCCTCCAGCTTCTTGCAGTGTCGTGCTGCCTCCCAGCACTACAGACTCAAGTCGTGAGGATATGAGGTTGATGCTTCTGCCCTCAGTGGTCTTTATGTCAGCTTGTTCTCATCTTTGCAACTCCAAGACGTGTGGGTTAAATGATGTCTTGCAGAGTAGCTAACAGGCAGTAACTGGCAATGTGGCTCTAGTTGTTCTTGGTAGGTTACTGCCCCTACAAACTGTAGGGAGCTCCCTGTATTAATTATTAATTAGTTGATGTGCTTACAGTGCTAAGTGAATTTCCTTATTCAGCCTGGAATGTATATAACCAATGCAAATAGTTTCTCTTCCCCTCCTGTCCTCACAGCTTTTGAGACTCAGCGACTGCTCCAGAGAAGTGTCCCCTCTATAAAACCCCAGGCTCCTGTACAATGTACCAGTCCAGCTTTGTGCCACGGGAATATTACCCAGCCACGATCCCACCTTCTGCCTACACCTACCCACCGCTGCGGCCTGGGAGAGCAGAAGACATGTCCAGCTCTGTGATGTTCCCTCCCATCCACATGCACAACTTCTACAGTCGCCCCATCACCTTTGTGGTGGACAGGAACAGCTATCCTGACTATGTGGGAGGTCAGGTGGAGTATCATCACCTCTATAGTGCCTCCAATCCCTATATCCATCCATACCACACCTGGCACTTCCCTCCCATGGTCCCTATCCCTCTCTACAATCCCTATGCAAACTACCATCCCTATGCTGCCTACCAGAGGTCAGATCAGTATCAAGACATTTGGCCAGAAGGCTTCACAATGAGAGGGGAGCTTCAATGGGGGAAGCTTGGAAAGGTGTTTGGGCCAAGGAAAGACCTCCCAGAATTTGTGAAGGATGATCTCCGGAGGGTTTATGGCACCTACCCCCGGACCAATGTTTCCATATCCTATCGGAAAGGAGAGTTCTTGGTCAAGGGAGACCCCAAGATAGAAGACCAGGAATATGCAGTGGAAAAAAAGGTCATCCAGCGGGCTGTGACCCCCAGTGCCAGCGAGGCAGATGACAGCACTGAGGACCGGAACCGTAAGAAGAAAAAGAAACTGAGACATTGAGGAAGTCAGACACCCAATGGACAGATGCTCCAGTACCCTCATGGGAGCCGGTTGGCAGCCGGTTTTGGTGTAGTTGGCCAAGTAACACAAGCAATGGATGCTGCCACTCCTGTTGATTTTTTTTTTCTTTTTTTTTTTTTTTTCTTTTAAACTGCTCTCCATCCTCCACAATCTTATGGCAGATGTGCCCTTTTTGATGCACAAGCCCATCCTGTGAAGAAACCACATGACACGTGACTGTTGGATCGGCTCATTGGTCCTGGTTCTGAACTGAATATTTGATTTCCACTGGTTTGGTTGACTGGTGACAGCCTGGTGGGGGATCTCCAAACTACAGCCCTTGATCAGAGAAGATGGGCCTCTTCCTACCAGGGGAAGGGCCTGGAAGCTGCTTCCCTTCCTGGAGTGATAAAAGCTGAATTTCCTCCAGGTTGAGGGCAGTGCAGGTCCCAGAGGACACAGGGGTTCTTGAACACTCTAAAGAGCAGTTGTCTGCGTGTCTTGTCACTGCTGGTTATGACCATATCATTGTGCTTAATCACCATGTGAAGCCTGTATGCAGCACTTCCCTACACTCTGGCAAAAGATTCTGGTGTCTCCATCCTCTTACCCTTGGTGATGTGGTGCTCAGCACTCCTGGCCACATGTCCTTGTTGCAACTGCTGTTGAGGCCCTGCTCAGGGTCTGACTTGGCTCTGGTTGGAGGTGCTGGCTCTCCAATGAGGTTGCTGGACTTGTGTGAACCACAGCATTTCTATAGCTTGGTGGTTGTGCTGGAAGCCTGGAGGGCTGTGAGGGGCTGGGCCTGACTTACTTGCAAACTTTTGTACCTTTTAAATTACTATAAACAATAAAAAACCCAAATGCAAATGCTTATCTTTCTGATTCTTAACTACCTAACATCAGTCTCTCCTGTGAACAACTTGCAATCAGGTCTGGCATCTTTCTGTGAGGTTAGGGATGGCTTCTGCCATGGTTCATGCCCAGCCATGGTGGCTTGCTCTTGGCAGTACCCTGCCCTGCCCTACTTTGTTTTCTGTCAGCTTCTCTGGGGACCAGCAGGGACTTTATGAGCATGCAGGAGAAATAGGGGACCTTCTCTGTTCCCCTATAGTTTCCTAGTCTCCCCCTGACCTCCCACATGGGAGGGAATGGGATGTTCCCCATCTGCATAGCAAAGGAGAGACTGTAAGGATGAACTCGGAGGCCCTTGGTTGTTCTGAATTGCTATAAAGTGAAAGCAAGTGGATTTTCTTTACTTTTTTTTTTTTAATGTAGTGCAACAGGTTTTGTTTAACCAATTGCCAAAGTGTCTTGGCAACTGTCTGGATTTCCCCTTCCCCAGTTAGATTCTTGGAAACGTGTTAACTCTGCTGCCAGACAAAGCTGCAAGAGGGCTGAACCAGAAAAATTGCTGTAGCAACCTTGGACCAAACTGATGCTCTTGCCTGTGTTGCAAACAGTGGCCGTGGGACTTGCCGAATGGGCTAGAAAAGGCCTCCATTAATGACTTCTGGCTAATCAGTTATGCTTTTGGTTACCCAGTATAGGAAAAAGGCAGCAGTTTCTGCTGGGTTGGTTGCTTGTTTGTTGGGGTTTTTTAAATCTCTTCCTTGGCTGAGCAGGCTGTCCTGCCCAGTTAGGGATGTGCAGTTAAATGTCTGCATTACCCTTGCACTGGTGGTGCACTCCCTGTCCTTCCAGCAGCAACAGTTCCTTTGGGCACTGAACCCAAAATTCATGCATCAGATCCTTGTGTAGGGCTGCAGCACCCCAGTGGGGTGTGGGACAGAGTTTCTTCCCCATCCCCTGGAGCTGCTGTGGAACACAGCTGAGCTGTCAGAACTTGATGCTGTCTGCTATGGGCAGGGGCTGCTTTAGGTGAGATCCTGGAGGAGATGCAAACCAGCTCTTCTAGGCAAGGTGAGAAGGAGCATGGGGTTTGCCATATGGTGATGCTGAGCAGCTATGTAAATTACAAGGACTTGCACAATAACTTACCCTAAATGCCATTCCTCCAGCTGTTAGATTCCTGGTGGCAGCATGACACTGTGTTATAGTGGAAATGTTCAAGGGGCACAGCCAGGCTCTCCCAGAGGTATGTGATGGATGGGTGAAAACAGAGCCTGTTGCCTGCACAAATACTTTCTCTAAATACATGTCTCTGCTGGGGTCATCTCCAGGGCCCACAGGGAGACAGAGGGCATAACCCTTAACTCTACCCATCCTGTCCTGTTTATCTTCTCCAAAGTTTTGTTTGGTTTTGCTGCCTGGACTCTGAACAGGAGATTACTGGGCACACCCAGGCTGTTGTTCTGACAAATGTGTATTTTTAGCAGAGGCTCACAATCACATGCAGTACATCAGGAGGTAGCAATGTATTTATTTTCTCAAGTGCCATTTCACTTCCAGAGGGAAGAAAACATTCTATAGTTGGGCATTTTTTTCCCTTGGGGGAAGATGTGCCACAAACCTCCAGTAGCTCTCTGATAGCAGATATTTCTGTGGTGGCTATAACTCACCTCGATCCCTAATCTGGACTCTGTGCAGGAGCAGAGTTTTATATATTCCTCGTAGGAAGCACTCACAGTTGCATTCTCTTCCTGAAGGTTTGAGGCTCAGTTGCTGCCCAGCTGCAGAACTGAATCCATAGGGCATTTTGGAGGCTTTAACGCCTATGGAATTCAGTTCTCAGAGCCAAGCAGCCAGTGCGAGTCAGCTTCCCCTGGCTCTAGCCTGCTGTGTCTCCATCTGCAAGGGGGAAAAAATAGCAAAGAGCTTGTCATGTCTCTGACACAGGGCAGGCACTGAGCTGACACAGGTTTTTGCAACTGGGACCTGCCACGAGGAGAAGACTCTGGCACCTCTCACCCAGAAGCAGCACAGACAGATGCAGCTTTCTTTGGAAACTTTGCTCAAGTTGGCTCTTATTTTTTTTTCCACTGCTTCAACATATCCTGTTGTTTGGAGTCACTGCAAAGCTTCAGGTCAGCCCCGAGCTCTGTAAACCTGCTGGAGCTGTAAGAGAAACACCACTTCGGGCTGGTATTGGCAGCTATGTATTTGCTCTGTGTGCAGGTGTCACACATCCCTTGGTCTAAACTGTTCTTCCTCAGTGTGTGTGTCTGAGAAAGGGGCACAGCTGTGCCAGGGGGATGCTCAGTGCTGCAGGAGCAGCCCAGCACTCCCAGGCACTGACCCTCTGCTCCATTCATACCAAAACCAATGCCCACAGGAACCCTGCACTGGGAGGTGCCAGCTGAGGGCTGTGGTTTGTGCAGCAGGTGCTACCATGGGTGGACCATGAGGTGCGGGGGCTTTCTGCCCATTTGGAAGTGGGAAGAGACACAGGGTAATTCTGTGGCTTAAAATGAAGAGTGAAAGGCCTTTTCCAGACAGCTCAGAGTAGATTCAGGGAGGGATTGGTCTCTATCTGGGTCAAGATGGGACTTGCTGGTGCTTCCCAGCACTATGCACATACCTTCGCTGCCCACTGCCCCCACACTCTGGTTTGGGCTGCAAAGCTCACATGCATGGAGGGGCAGATTTGAGGGAGATATGGGGATCCCCCTGAGCACCCACAGAGATGCTGATGCTGCCAGCAGCTTTGGGCAGCCTCACCCCTCAGTAGAGATGTTCACTTTCAAACCCAGGGACTGAGCTAATGGCTGAAAGGCTTTTCCTTGGCTCAGCAATGGTTTGGCACAGTTGTGATGACAGTGGCTCAGGCAGGAGTAAGCACCAGCAGAGGATTCCAGCCCTTTGCCTGTATGCCAGCAGTGCAGAACGGGCGCCCTCGGGACAGCAGAAGAGACGGGAAATGACACACACCTCTTTGGAGCACGGGCAAAGATTTCAGTGGGGGAAGCACCGAGCAACTGTCGCACGAGCAGTGAACTCCGCGATTGCTCAACAGCTGGCCCGGGGCTCTATTTTAATCCCTCCGCTGGGAATTAGAGTTCAGTTGCGGCAGCATGAACTCACCATCCTGATGCACGTAGCAAAGGAGCCAAACCCTGTCGCAAAAGCTGAGGAGTCCCAGGCTGAAGGTGCCAGCTCCGGCATATCCTAGGGACCGCAAGCAGCAGTACCACAGGGGCTGCCTGGAGGGGCAGCAGTGGAGGGAGATGGGGTAAAGCAGAGTTTACACCAGGGTCCCCACCCTGCAGCAGGTGGTTGGGGTCAAAGAAGCAGCTCAGGGACCCAGCTGTGCACTGTGCTGGTCTTCAGACCACTGTGACTTGGCAGGGAGTTTTCAATAGCTCTGAGCTCCTCAAACCCCAATCTCCCTCCTCCTTCTCCCCCTGCTCTGCAGCCACCTGTGCAAGTGAGTGGGCAGGAAGACAGTCTGCCAGAGACATTACAGCCACATGGAAGCACCTGCCAGCCTGAAATGGTTGGTACGGTTGGGATGCTTTGGGTCTACTTGTTGTCCATTTCATCCCTGTGGGGTGGTTACCCTGCAGTCCCTGGCTATTTGAGCGCATTTGTATTTCATTTTTTAAGCTGTAAAACTCTCCTCTGAGGCATTCACCTCACATTATTGATGGATGTCTGCTGTTTAAAGTGCCATCCATCTGCCTTCACCCCTCTGCTGCTCTAAGCAACCACTGCTTTCAGAAACTGAAAGGTGCAGGCCAAGGGAAAGCCTTCCTCCTCATCTTCCTCCAGGGGCTGATTTGCAAAGAAAGGGGACGGGTTGTAAGCAGACAGGCAGGTGAGCAGGATGGGGGTCAACACCAAAAAGCCTTCCCTGATGGTCCTCCTTCCCTTGCTCCATGGCCCAGGGAGGTGATGTGGATGCTGGGGCTGCATGGGACAGCCCAGCAGCCCTCTGGCATGAATTCCCCCATGCTCTGTGCCCCGCCCTCCCTGAGGTAGGGCAGGGAAAGCTCCAGCATGATACTTTTGGCATCCTACCTGTGCGTGCTGGGACTGGGGCACCCCATTGCTGAAATGCACCAGAAAGAGTTTGATCCAAGTGCAATGGAAAGCCCACAGGGGACAAGCTGGGAAAGAAATGGTTGAAATGCAAACTCAGACAAGCTCCAACTCTGCTTTCATTCCTGGCTATTCCTGCAAGCAATATCCCCATGGCATGGCATCTGCAGCACCTCAGGTGCTCTGCCTTTGCTTCTTGGTTTTCCTGACTCCAGCTTTGTCCCGTGTTCCTTCACCCCGGCAGAGCCAGGGCTGGATTTGGCCCTGTGTCTTTGGGATTATCCCTTGCCCCGAGGGGATCTGCACTGGAGTGGGGTGCCAAGTAATACCTGGAAGGGCAGGGATGAATGGAGATGTGGGAGCCAACTCTGTGACAGGTATTTTGTTGGTGTGAAGGTGCCCTGCCCTGGCTTGACCTTGTGTTTTCTGAAGGCTGTGTCAGGGTCAGGCCGCAGCACTGCACCACAGGGTGACCAGCACATACTGAGCCCATTGCCCCAGCTCAGCCCCGGGGAGGAATTGCATCAGCCCAGCTGCCACCTGTGCAGGTGGGGGTTTCATAGCCCCACTGCAACCTGCCTCCCCTGAGCCTGGGGCAGGAGCCCTTGGCACCCCGCACTGTTTTAATCCTCCTCTCTGCCTGGCTTGATGCACATGGGGTCCTCATGCTGGTTCTGGTGCACATCCCCTTCTGGTGCACATCCCCTTCTGGTGCCTGCTGCTGTGGGTCTGGATTCGGGAACCTGATGTCAATCCCAACAGCTGGGTGACTGTTGGAGCTGACAGGCATGCCCAAGAACAGGTACCAGGTTAAAGACGGACTACAGTGCAGAAGCCAAAAGGCTGAGAGCTCCTCAAGGCTCCCGACCTCAGCCCAAAATGATGGTGAGTAAAGAGACACTGCAGACAATCAGGTGCCCGGGAGGATACTGCTGCTGTGGGGTTTTCCCTGTGGAGCACAGCAGAAATGGCCACATGAGCAGATTTCCCCATGGCAGGCCACGCTGGAGGCGATGGGAGGACACAGGGAAGCAGAAGCTCACTGACGGCCAACCCTGCTACTGGAGAGCTGCGCCACACCAGTTCAGCCCTGAGCTGCCAGAGGCACTGTGCTCTTTCCGGCTTTCGCCCTCCACTCCCTCCCTCCTGCGGGTACATGGGAAGGTTGAAGCGCTTCCGTCTCCCTCGCTCCTGGGGGAGACAAAGCACAAGCGACTGCTCCAGAGGGGACGTGACTCCTAGGCAGCTCCATCGCTCAGAGGTTAATGATTTATTGTTTTATGTCTTTAAAAAAGCACCAGCGCCCTCCTTTTGGCATTTCCAGCTAATTATCCCGGGAGTTACTGATTAGCTAGGACGTGCCGGGGACCAAGCAGCGGAGTCCTGTGGGTGCTGCACAGCCACCGGCACCGCGCTGACACGGTGGCTGGAGCATTATTCCAGGAGGTTTCACTTTGTCTTCCCGGGAAGTTTGTAAGAACATGCCTCCCGCCCTTTAAAATATGAGAAGCATGAGTCCGGTTTTGCAGGTTACCAAAAAAAGCCACGGATAGAAGTGAAGATGCTGGTGCACACACACGGGGTCTGGCAGCTCCCGTGTCGCTTCCCGCAGCCGGCAGCGGGTGCGTTGCCATCAGCCGTGGGACGTCACCGCGTCCCCGCTGCTCGGCACGGGCAGAGCCGCGCTCTGCAGCGCCCGGGCTGCGGCTTCTTGGGGAGAGCAGCAGCCAAGAAATCCCCTCAGTGCAGCCACACCGGACCCCCCGCTGGGGCGCAGACCCTCCCGTGACCCCGGCACTCACCCGACAGCTCCGGCTCCCGTCGAGGCGGGTCTGCGGGCGGCGGGGCCGGAGGCACTGTTAAATATTGCAGCCGACTTACTCACTTCTCTTCCTGGACGGCAGCGCAGAGTTTCCACCCACTTCTTTCACCTTTGGTTTCCAGGCTTTCTGAGAAAAGGGGAAGCCGTGGGAGGGAGCAACCGGCATCCCCGTGCCAGGGCCACGGCCCCCAGCAGCCTCTCCTTCCCGGGAAGGGGCGGATGCCTGAGGGGGCCGCTTTCTCGGGAAACTGCGGCATGGCTGAGAGTGCCTTGTGCTCGTGGCCCAGCACTCCACGACCCTCCTGGGTTAGGCAGATTTTCCTCCCCAGCCGAGAGGAGGGGGCACCTGAGTGCTGCTTCCCTGGCACAAGCTCAAGGGGGGCTGCCTGGCCAGCTCAGCCTCCTCCTTTGGGAGTGAAAATCCCCCCGGGACTCAGATGTACCTTGGCCTCACCTCACCAAAGCCCATCCAGCTCCTCCTTTAACATAGTGCCTCTGCAAGTGGGGACAGTGCCAGAGTTGGGGTCACATACACATCACTGACACCTGTGATGAGCTATGTCCATCCTCAGCCTGCAGAGCCCTGCCAGTAGCAGGTGCTGAGAATGTGCCAGCCAGCATTCCATTCAGCAGCCAGTGTTTCATCCAGTGGCATGCCCGTTGGGTCCACAGGGAGCTGGCTGCCCTCCCCAGGGACATTGGTTGATGATGCTCCCTGGGACATTATGGCCAGGCAGGTATCCCCTGCTGGCTACTGCCAGCTCTGGTGAGTGAGCACATGTGTCTGGTGGGACTCCTTTTTCCTAAAGTCCCATTCTCCAGCATTCTGCCAGTGCCACCGAATGCCCAACCATTGGTTTTGCTCAGAAGTGACATCAGGTCCTCTGGGGTTCCCCTCTGCCAGCAGTTTGGAAATGAAAATCTGAGGCCCCAGGACTGGCTGTGGCACTGAGCTGATGGTGGGGTGAGCACCACTGCTCCTTCTGTGCCACAGTGAACAAATCCAGAAATAATCTGGCAAATCAACTGATGGGGGATGGCGAGATGCCTCACTTGCCTGGCTGCCTGCACCGCCCTGCCTGGGCTCCAGAGCTGCCCCACAGGTTCAGATAAAATCTGCAGAGTCATTTTGTCTTTTGGGAGCTGCCATGGCAGTTCTGGAGTGGGAAGCACTTGTAAGGCTTTGTCATGGAGGTGACCAAGCTGGAGTCTCAGTTTTATCCATGCAAGCCCCCAAAGCAGGCGGCATCAGCAATTCAAGGCCTAGCAGTGTATACTTCCCAGTACCATGGCCGGCCTGACCACTTCTTTGCACCCTTCTCCTTGGCACATGGGTCCC
Organism: Falcunculus frontatus; assembly: GCA_013398115.1. NCBI lineage: Eukaryota > Metazoa > Chordata > Aves > Passeriformes > Falcunculus > Falcunculus frontatus. Next base: position 4,155,273 of record VZRV01008191.1, read on the forward strand.
CCACATACCCCGTATGTGTCTGCCTGCTGGGAAGGGTCTGGTGAGCTCCTGAGTTGGAAAACCACTGGGGAACAGGGGAAGAAGCAAAGAAGCAGGCAAGAGAGAGGCACAAGTAGGGCAAACAGGGAAGTCACTTCAGGCCTGATGCCAAGGGGACGGGCATCAGGGCAGCTCAGGCCCTGCATGGGTAGGAGGAAGGGAGTGCACAGGTTTGCTGGTGAACAACTTTGCCAGCTCCCATGATGCAGGTTGTGGGAGGAAGAGGAGGAAGAGTGTGCTTGGAGTTGGAGTGACTGCCTGCATCCCAGTTTTTATAGGTCTGGTCGGCAGAGGTGAGCGAGCAGAAGCAGTCTCTGGGGTCACACTGCAGCGTGCAGGACCCATCCCTTCCCCATGATATTGGCACAGCTGAGACCTGATGCTGTTCCTAGTCCGCATTTCTCCAGATTCCCCTGGTCTCCCTTTGGCCAAAGGCAGTGGGTGTGAGTGAGGAGCAGCCTGGCCCAGCCCCCTGCGGAAGGACAGCGGCCTGGCATTTATCGGGGGGAAGTGGGGGCTTCCTGCAGCCTCACTGTGCTGGGAGCATGGCTAGGCACCAGGGGTTTGCCCTTGTTGGGGAGTCCTGTGGGAGAGGAGGCAGGGGAACTGTCCCTGCAAGGCTGGGACTTCACCCTGCGGGGAGAAAATCCACCTTCCAGCTCTGGGGAGGAGGCAGAGGAAGAGAGAGCAGCTGGCTTTTCCTACCCATCCAAAGAAATTAGGTTAAAACCCCCCACCTTTGAGCTCCTGTGACTGCAGAGAAAGCCAGGCAGCAGGACCAGGGTGTGGTTTAGGGCTCAGAAATAAGCCAGCAATTAGAACACCTCACAGTGTTACTGCTGAAAGCAGAAAGTAGCCTCAGGGAAGGGCTGATGTGTGCTTTCCGAGTGCCTGAGCCCCACAGCACTGCGGGGTTTTGGGTGAAAGCTGATGCAGCTGCTCCGTGCCCCAGGCAGGACACTGGAAAGGGGACCAGCGAAATGTCTGCAGCCTACAAGACTGTCCCAGTGCCAGCCACTGCCTCTGGGGCTGGAGTGGGACAAGGGCTTTCACGGCTGTCTGGGATGTGGTGTCCTACTGGGAGATTCAGTCTCTTCCCGGGAAGCTGCTCTAGGGTGCAGCCCCAGGCTGTGCACGGCGAGAAGGCTGCGGCTGGAGGTGCTGGGAGGCAGCAGCGACTGTTTAGCCCTTTAGCAGAGAAGCCTACAGTAGTGCCCAGATCCAGGGTCATGCCCAGCCAGCACCTGCTGCTCCTCCCCAGGCATTTTCTCTCAGGTATAGACTCACAGATGTCTAACACAGAGCTAATCCCACACTTCAGCCTTAGCTGAGGCTCAGTCCATCTCCAGACTTAAACCTGCAAACATCGGGCTTTGTGAGATTTAGTGGTCCTTGTGTGTCTTTCCTCTTCCTTCTCCCTTAAGCCAGCAAACTGCCTGCAAGCCCCGTTCCTCCTTCGAGAAATGTCATACATGAGAGAAACCACATCTTTCAGCCTTGCCCTTGGCATGAAGGATGTGGTGTTAAGGGACAGCTTGGGCTCAGCAGGTGCTTTTTCTCCTGATAGCACAAAGCCAGAGATGCCCTTGCTGAAAGAGCTGAGCAGCCTTGGTTTGTCCACAGAGCCTGCTCCTCAAAACAATGTTTGAGAGGCCACACCAGTGGCCTCAGAGCCGGGGTGGCAGGACAGGCAGCTTGGCTGGTGCTCAGCCTGTTCTCAGCCCCTTTGTTTGTGATGCCAGCCCCGATTGCACACGGAGAGCCTGGAGGGGCCAAGGTGCAGCCTCCGTCACACCAAGTGTCCTGTGGGATGGGCTCTTCCCGCAGTGCTTGCAGATGCACTCGGACCTCACAGCCTTGGGGATGCTGCTGTGGACTCCTGCCCTCCAGGCTCTGCACCGAGCATTTGCATGGCTGCAGAGGAGCTCAGGCATAGTTATAACCATCAATGATGCCCTGCAAGAAACCTCTCCCCACAAAGGCCTGGCCAGCAGCGGGTATTTTCCTGCCAAGGGGACTTGCTCTGCCTCTCTCCCTAGCAGGGCTTTTTGTACACAGCCAGGGTTTTGCTCAGGCTGTGTTGCTCTGAGCTCGGGCTCCCCTTCACCCGCCTGGCTGTTTTTAGCCTATATCATATTTTTGCATCCTTTGAGACCTCCTGCTGTCTGGCCACCTGGATAGAAATTGAATGAGATTTCATGAATGGAAATGAACAGGGGAAATGCATAGAAGTTCAGCTGGTGCAACCACCAGAGACGGTGTTTAGCCCTCTGGAGCAACTCCTTCTGCCCCCAAAGAGATGCTGAAAGCAGCTTGTGCCCCATGCAGCTCCCTGTTAAATGTGATCTGCCAGCATAAACCAGTCCCCTCTGTGCTGGCAGCCCCAGCAGAAGCATGGCCAGGGGGAAAGGGAGTTTCTTGGGATATTTTTCCCCTCAAGGTTCCTGTTTCCCCTCCAGCCCTCGTCCACGGATGCTGGCAGCCTTCCCCTTTTCCATGTAGCTTAGCAGAGGGAGCAAAATGAGTGGCTGGGGCTGAAGAAATCTGGGAGATGGAGGAAAGCTGAGCAGAGGAGGAAGTGGGGAAGCAGGGGTGCCCCCTTGACCCACTGCTGGCACAGCAGCCCTGCCTTCTGGCAGCCCTGAAGCAATTTGGGAATCAAATCTGCTGGCAAGGAAGGGAGGAAAACCACAGGGCTGAGTCACTCCTTGGAAGGCATTTGCATCTGGACAAATTCCAGCCAAACCCCCTTCCCACTACCTCTGTGTGGGGTGTTGGGGTGGCTTACAGGAATGGCCACATCCTTTGCCCCCGGGACAGAGCCTCCCCGGCCGGTCACACTCAGCCAGAAACCGGGCAGCATCCACTGCTGACTTTGGCAGGTTTCCATCAGAAAGCAGGAAGGCTTCCCCGGGGGGGAAAGCTGCGCTGGTGGAGCAGAAGTGAGAGCGAAGGCAAGTGGGGCTGCGAGGAAGCCGAGCCTCTTCCCAGAAATGGCAAAGTCGGGTGTTGCCTTTCAGCGTCTCCTGAAAGAGTCAGACTGGGGCTGGTCCCCCATCCGAGCTTTGCGTTAATAAATGGTCAGGATTTGGGATGACAGTCTGCTCTATGGATTTAGACTAGGAGAGGAGCAGCATGCAAGAAGGATGGAGGATTGGGAGCACCCCAAATGCTGACCCAGCACCCTGCAGAAGCCTGAGTTTTTGGTAGGGCTGAAAGAAGGGCTGGGGGAAAGGTGGCAGGGCTGCAGTTACCCACTGGTGGTGGGAACTGGCAGGGCCAGAGGATTCACCCAGAAGGTCACAGGGTGGGAAAAGCTTCTCCAGGAACGAAAGTGCCACAAAACAGTGTGTAAGAATTTGGCATTTATTTCCCTTCAGAATCATCCTGGGGGAGCTTCTCCCTATGCTCTGCACCCGGGGTCGATATTTTCTCAAAATATGGCGTGCAAAGTCATGTTCCTGCTTGTTCCTTTGCCAGGGTCAGTTGCTGTGTGTGGCTAGAGCAGGATGGGTCCTGGGATGGGTCCTAGCTCAGGGTTGGCTCAGGCACCTCAGGGTGAGATCTCAGTGTCTGTGTCCGGATCTGAGACTCACTGCACAGTGCTGGAGCTCTGTGCACCATCTCGGTGATGTCCAACCTCCCTTTCCTCCCTCTAGTGGCTAAAATCCCGGCATTTCCCGGGGCTCCCAGAGCCCCCGGCAGCGCCCGGGGCTGGGGCACAGGGACTAAGGGGGTTGCCCCGGTGCTGGGACAATGGGCAGGTGACCCCAGTCCCTACCAGTCCTTCTGACAGGGATGCTCCTGCCTGCCCCAGGTCTCGTCTGAGAGGAGATGGAGCTTTGCAGAGCGTTTTTGGATTAGGGACGGCGTTACATGTAAACGGAAGCTTTCAAGCATCATGCTGGTTCCCACACTGCTCCATGCCCACAAATGCGCGATGAGGAATACCAAGGGAAACGTCAGCTCTTCCCTAAGTAATTCCTTTCAGCTAGCCTTGCAATTAGTCCCTTGGAAAAAAAAATAAATAAAGATTTTGAGCTGTGCCAGCACTTCTCTTTGCAAACGTTGGTCTCGCCTTGTAACTAGGGCACAGTGGGAGGCGAGAGCCGGTTAACTCTTAGCGCCAAGCTTTCCTCAGACAGCCCGGGGCGGCTGCGACGAGCCTGCCCGGGGGCTGCGCTCCTGCTCGGGGGAAAGGAGCCTGCAGAGGCTGAGTGGGCCGCGAGGGGTGCCCGGCGGCGAGGGGTGCCCGGCGGCGAGGGGTGCCCAGTGCTCGACAGCTCGCCTGCATCCAGTGACCCGGCTCAGGGCACGCTGGGGCTCTCTTTCCCCTCCACACTCCATAAGCGTTTTGCAGGTGTGCGTGAACCACAGGTTTGCTCCTGCACTTGTGCTTTGCTGCTGGACAGCTAATGTGGAGAAGGAGGTGTGGAGCTGCTGCTCCCTGAGCCTGGAATCGGTGCTGTGTTGCTCCCGGAAATCCAGCTGGGATCCACCCACTGTTTACAAAGAAGAGTGCAGTGAATCATCCGTGCGGGGAAGAAAAACACAACAAACTTGGGCTGTTTTAAGCTTTCCGGGCAAATGAAAGCTGCTGAAAGAGCACCTGACTGGGAGCAGACCAGGTGTCCTGGGAATAGATGCTAGGGCTGGCTCTGGAGGCACCCGTGTCCTGGGACTAGGCACCTGTTTCTCTCCCAGCCCAATAAATATGGGTGGCTAAACCCATCACAGCTGGCAGCAGCGGTGCTCTGCTCCCCACAGGCCAGCCCAAGGGGGCTCCAGAGTGGGTTTTCCACGGAGATATCCTGGCTGGTGAGGAAGAGGTGACACTTGAAAGCAATGCTTTTCTCTAGACATGGAAGTAGGAAAGCACTGATCTGGAAATGGGTTTGCTATAGCAAGGATGGGGTTACTACATCTGCCTCAACAAAGGGACCAGAGCCCTTGGAGATGGCCTGGGGTGCTCCACCTGGTTTGCAGGACACAGGCCTGCTGGGGTCCTCTGATATCTCTGCCAACCTCCTGGGCTCTCTCAGGTGTCCTCTGGTGCTGGGCAGATGCTCAGGTAGCTAAACCAAGCCCTCAGCATCACACACAAGAAAATGTTACTTCTGTGTGAAATAAATGAGGTGAGGAAATGTCTTTGTGTCTGCCAAGAGCCGCATTACCTTCCAGCTGTGGCAGCCAGAGCAACCACTGTCCCAACAAATGTGGCCTTTAAGCCAAGCTGCCCAGTGCTGTGGCCCCAGGTCTGCAGCAGAAGGGGAAGGCAGATTCACTTAGCATCTGGAAAGCCTTTGGGATGGAGTCGTGGCGTCATTAGGATCCATCAGTGGGAGATGGTAAGAGCAGACTGAGGGGGTCAGCAAATAAAGGTCATGGCAGGCAAACCCAGCAGCTTGGTGTGGTTCTGGGGAATAGATGGGTGTCTCCTAGAGGTATACTCTGGGGTCTTCAGAGAGTTTCCAGGCACCGAAAATGGAGGTAAGTGGGGATACAAGGGGAGAAGACCCCTAAAAGCCAGCAGGGACCCTAAAGAGGGGTGGAGACAGCTGCTGTGTGGGTGGAGAAGGGCTGGCCCAGCACAGGGGCTGCAGCCACCTTGGCTGCCAGCTCAGCTTTGGGCCCCTTTGGGGTTAGTGAGGAGCTAGTGCCAGAGGGGACAGGGCAGCTGGATCCTGTGCAAGGTGTTTAAGTGCAGCAGCTGTGACACTGTAGCAGAGACCTCGAGGAAGTGTGGGTTTGCATCCCAAGTCAGAGCTGATGCCCCAGTCCAGGGGGAAATGTTCTGCACTCACGGCTAAGTTAGAGGAATCAGAAAAACATGTGGCCTGATGGGAATGCTGCCCTTCAGTACAAATGCAGATGTGCCAGCCCTGCATACTGAGGGGAAGGTTTGTGGCTGGAAGGAGCTGGAACAGCGGAAGGTACAGGAGAAGAGAGCTCCTGGGCTGACCCTGTACTTGAAGGCAGCTGAAAGCCACAAAGTTAGAATTTTTTTTTTAAAAAAAAGGTGCCCTGGGCCTCAGGGTGCTAAGCCTGTGACCTGCTGCCTGTCAGGCATGGATTCAGGTCCTCATGGCACAGGTGGAAAGCTGTGCAGCTCAGCAGGCTCATGGCCACTGTGGCTGTACCGTGGCTGGCAGTGGGCACTAGAGGGCTGCACACTTCCATCCTTGCTGCCAGAGGTCTCTCTCTCTCTCTCCCCCTCTCTCTCTTTCTCTTTCTCTCTCTCTCTGTCTCTCTCTATCTCTCTCTCTCTCCCTGCACAGCTTGGTCTGGAAACGCTGATTAACTTCTGCCAAACTCAGTGACCCGGGAGAGACGAGAATAACTTTGAAGAACAGCAGTTTGCCACTACACGGCCAAGGTAGTCATTTTGCTTCATTTCAGTTGTGCTTTCCCCAAGCTCTGCTGCTGCCAGGGCAAACTTGCAAGGTGAAAAGAACTAAATAGTGCATGGGCTTGATGCTGGGGGGTGTGTGCTGAGCTTGTCCAGCTCCCCTAGCCCCTGAAAGTTTCTCCAGCATAGCCCATATTCCCAGGAAAGCTGTGTCCTTTGCAGAAGCAGCGGGTTCCTGGGGTTGTTTAGTGTGGGTAAGGAGTGGCTGCGGATGGTGCAGGCATGGCTGGTCCTGCCTCATGTCTGGGCGATCCACTGGCTTCCCTCCTAACATGGATTTCTAGGGAACCTGGAAGCACTGGAAAGGTGTAAAATGAAGGCACACTTACTCTGAGTCATCTAAAGTCATTTTGGAGCAGTGTTCTTGTGACCACTTTTGTCCACTGCTTTATTTTTCTTACCCATTTCTGGCTGTTCTGTTGCCCTGCAGGAAGTCTCTGCTGCTTTGGGGCCAGCTGTGGCCCCCTCCACCCTGCATGGTGGTAGACAGACACGGTTACCGTCCTTTCCCTGCTGGGAAGGTTTGGCCAGGTATCCACTGGTATCCACAGGTATCACCCTAACTCCAGAGTTACCAGGAGTCAGCGTCAGCCTGGAAAAGAGAGAGGAAGTGATGGCAAGAGGCCCTTGCCTCTGGGGGCCGTGGTGCTCATTCCTTCACTGCCTGTGTCACCTACCCTGTGTGACACCACTGACCTCCCATCGGAGGACACACTGGTGGTAAAGGTTCCGGACAAAAATCCATCACGTCCATGTTGTGGGAACCAGAGAGGATGGATCCTGGGAGTGACTGAACATCTCAAGAGTTAGCATGGGAAGAGAAAGTTTTTGTTTGTGTGCCAAATGTGGAAAGACAAAGGTAAAACATTGACAGTATTGCCTGACATGTCCCGTGGCACAAAGGGATCACAGAAAGGACTCCTGCTGAGGGCTGGATTTATGAGGTATGCAGAAATGGATTCAAAATTAAAATCGGCCTGGAACAACACAAAAAGCTGGCCCATCCAGTTGTCAGGAATATTGAGCAGATTGCTGCCTCCCACCCCAAATAAAGATCTGCACAAGCAGCACATTGGCAATGCTGGGCCAAGGAGGAAAATTTGGACAAGCAGTATGAGGGGAGAAAAAACATAAACAAGTTGATTGGGGAGTATATTCCATCAAAAACCATGAAACAGATAAGTGGCAAAAGAAAAGTGTTATACAAGAGCCCAGTGAAAAAGAAGAGGAGGGACCTGGAATGGGAAACGTGTTGCTGACACTGAATCGCACGCAGAAGGGGAATTGAAATCCCATTATGGAAGAGTTGTTGCAGGCTGGTTATCCCCTGAAAAGCTGCCTATGCTTTCCAGGACCCCTCAGAGAGTGATTTCATGAAGTTGCTACTAAGTTGCATAGCCCTGTAACATCTTGCTTGTATGTAATACTTTCATTGTAACATCTATTTAATACTTGAAATATAATATCAATTGTGGCTTAGCTAAAGCTGTCCTGCCCCACTGTTAAACGACATATTCTGGATGCATTGGCCACCACAAGTCAGTTTCCATTAGGGACTGTTGGTAAGTCCTAAGGGGTTCTTAAGCGTGGTGTGTCACCTGTGACATGAACTTGAGGCATAAACCACTTGTTTTGACTAAAGTGAATGGGCCACCTATACTTAATCCAGAAAAGGAACATGTATAATTTATGTGTTTGGTAAATAGCACATGGATAAATCTTCAGGTCCCTCATGAGAGACGTGGGCTATCCTCAAGTATACAGCAGGGACAGCATGAACTGATGCACTCTGCAGGTGTTTGTACACTGACAGAGGTGGATAAAGTGAAACCCCTGTCCTCAAAGCTGAGAGCGGTGTGGAAGGAAGGCATTTGTCAGAGATGGTCTCCATATGAGCTCATCAGGCTGAGTCCTGCCTCATCCTACCTTGTAATAACCACCAGGGTGGGGAGGGAAAGGAAAAAAAAATCACTGGTTTTGTCCCCAGAAGTCTGATATAAATGGAGTGTGAAGAAAGAACTGCAGGAATATGTGGGGATGAGGGAATGTCTGCAGGTATCACTCAGGGCACTGATAAAGCGTAAAGATAAGGAAGGAAAAAGCCAGCACTTGCTTGGGAGATTAGGTAAAAATCAACCTGCTCCAGTTGCTTTTGCTGGGAGAGTCCAGGGAGAACATAGCTGGGTCAGGTGGGAGATATTTAAGACTGGTATTTTTTTACTGCTTGGTAGATGAATTGTGATGTGGCTTTATAGAAGTACTTGACCTCTGTTTTCCTATGACATGGTGACTATATTTACTTGGCAGTACCGGTGTTGGTGGGCAGAAGGTGTGCAGAGATTCCACAAACACAAACCCCTTCCCAATGCTAAACTTTCTGTGAGATGGGCTAGCAGATAGAATGGTAATGGGAGCGTTATGAGACACAATTGTCCTCTTGTACAAAAGGCATTTGATTTTTCTAGGTAAAAACCTCAGATTTATTGCCTAAATTTGTATGCAATAATGAAGTTCTAACAATTTTTGTGATGAGAGTATTTTGCTAAGACATCTTGAAAGATGCTGTGATCCCAAGGAGACTGGTAACAGACAAGTATAATAGAAGCTTAACCGGAGCTGGAAAGATTGCTACGTGGGGCTGTTAAGGAATATGGATGTTGGGCATGCTGGAATTCAGAAAAAGCAGGTTTGTCAAAAGGCTACTCAGACCTTTCCCAAGTTGCCTGTGTATGCTGCCTGTTGGTTACCTTGTCCCAGCAGCTGAGTGATCAGAGAATAGCTGGAGGGGTGTGGGAGTTACTAGTCAAGATTTGCTTTGTAAAAGCACCTTACTGATTCTAGTGGGAAACAAGAGGCAAAGACAGTATTTTGCTGCTGAACAAAACATTCTTGGTGTGGTGATCTAAGTAGGGCCCCAAAAAGTGACAGATAGTTGTGGGTTCCTTGTCTAATCTGACTGTCAAAGTATAGAAGAAACTACATAAAACTTGTATTGTCCTAAAAGAGATAACGGGATAGTAAAGAGGGATAATGTGTGTAGGACACCCAGGATCTGTTTTGTCCAGGACACTTGCTTGGGTGGAGCAGAAGGGAGAAGAACCTGAATTTTTTTCATGCCCTGGAATGAGAAAAACAGAAGGGCTGGGAATTGCATGGGACACGAGCTGGCATGTGGCTCTGAACAAGCAGCAGTGTGGGTGCAGTGGTCAGCAGGGGAACACCCCGTGTGGGACTGAATACCAGCTGCCTGCAGGAACTCTGCGGGTGCAGGATGTGTGTGCCTGTGGATGCAAAAGAAATCCTCTATTTCCTGTTCTGGAGTTCAGCTCTGCAGAACTGGCAGAGACCATTAGACCCCATTGAGTGACCTCCCATCTTTCACAGGCCTTGCAATTTCTTCATGTTTCTCTTGACATCAGCCCACTGATTTATGCTGAACTAAAGTACATATTTTTTCCAAAAAAGACAGATCTGAAGACATTGGGAAATGAGAAAACCAACATTTCCCCTGATAATTTGTTCTACTAGTTAACCACTGCCACTCTTTTCCTGTTTTTTATTTTTCATTTCAGTCTGTCTGGTTTCTGATGCTAGACATTAGTTCCTGTTATAGATATCAGGAATAAATCAAAATGCCCTCTAGAACAGTACCTGCTTTCTTTTCGGAATGTGGGATATAGTAATTAAATCTCTTCAATTTGTCTTGGTTTTGCAGAACACTGGGGTTTAGTGCTATTGCTGCTGGGGAAAAAGCAAATCCCATCCTTCCCTCTTCGCTGGCTTGTGCCCTCCCACCCACACCCTGTAATGCAGCAGGGCAGGGAATCAGTTCTGTTGAAATATATAAACCTTTTGTTGCCTTGGGGTTGTTTGGAGTTTTCAGTCTGCTCACCACAGGGCTGTAAAGATGTCTGGTGGCACGGTGCTAAGCCCAGCATGGTGAAGAGCAGGCTGGAAGAGTTCTAGGTGCAATGTTTTTGCAGCAGAACCCACTTGGAGGTGTCACGCTGCCACCAAAGACTTTTGCTCAGGGATGCTTTTCCAGTCCTCAACTTAAAAGGAAAGCAAAAGGCCACTGTGTTTGACCAGTGCCAAGCACAACCAGCCTTGGGTGCAGTGCTGCATAAGAAACAATAACAGAGCAGTTACAGATGATAATTAAGCAGTCAAGCTTTTTTGAGTGTATGAATATGAAAAATGCCTTCCTTGCCTGTCAAGATGATGGTTTTTCTTTCTTGCCTTTGAAAAGCCACAGCTGCTCACTCTGAGGGCAGAAATATAGGAAGAGCAAGCACGTACTGCAAATGTACACCCTGATCCTGTTCCCATGAGAGGGAACATGGACAGACCATTTGAGATGTTTCTTGCAGGATCAACCCAGCTAAGGCAAAGGTGAATTAACTCACAGAAACTCAGTTAATCAAAAGCACATATGAGCTAGAGCTATTGGTGGGAAAATGCAGGGAGATTTTGTTTCTACACACACATGCTCATTTCAGTCAAAACAATCTGGATTAGCAAAAAGTCTATTTAATAATCCAGGAAAAACTACTTAGATGGAAATGGGGAAGGTGTGCTTACAGTATCAGGAAGGAAAGCTGAGGAAGTGGTGACCTTTAACAGAGGGCAGAGAGCAGTGAGCTGTCTTGCACAGCTGTGGCTCATAAGGAACATGGATGAAACTAATTGATTGGATTGATTATAGCCTTCCTGTTACAAGTTAAACTCTTCCCTAAAAAGGAATTAAAGGAAATTCCTTTGGCAGAGTTGAAGGAAGTGTAGGAATACCTGCTAAGTTATAACCCTTTCTTACATTTTTGTGGCCCATTTAATGAAGCTGTAAATTATTCATGCTTTGTGTGACTCAACTCTACCATCTCATAATTTTAACAGAAGAAATGCTTTCTAGGTGAGTTCATGCTGTGTCATGCTTCGTGTATTTTAAAAATCCTCAATTTCTTCAAGACTATTGCATGAAAACAGATTTTAAAGAGCTTTTCTTTTATGAATATGATAAACAAATGTTAATAATTACAAGTCAGTTATAAACTGTGGCTGTCATACAATACAAAATTAAAGGCACAGCTGAGCTCCAAACCATTTCTTTATCAGAGATGATATTTAGATAATCAGACTCAGCTAACCTGTTGCAAATACTGACCTTGTACCTACAAATGAAGTTTCTAAGGATTAAAATGCCAATGGGTGTTTGGAAGGTCACTCATATTTCCCAAGGCTTATTTTAAAACCGTGCCAGTTTGTCTTAGCTCAGGGTTTGACCTCTGGATCATCACAGGCTGTTTATGTAGATGCCAAAGTCAACAGCTGATCATTAAGTGACAAGTAAGACACTGAGAAAAAGGCCTAAGGGTGTCCCAGGGTGGCTCTTCAGTGTCACTCTGGAGGGTTTGGTAGGAAGCAGGAAGCTCTAGTGGAGAGAGCCTGTTTTAGCAATGCTCAGAATGATGAAAATATGAAGTAGAGCATGAGGGGAACCATCTCTCCTTTTTAGCTAACCTGGGGATACAGAATGCATATATATACTGTATATATATATATATAGTGATAATGTCCAACAGTGGGAGAATTATTGGCACAAAGAGTGCATGTTGCCTCCATATTTCTTCTAAATTTTCTCTCTGATAGGTATCACCTGAGATTTAAGTGTTTGATTTCTCATTTTAACTTAGTTGTCACTATGCCCTGTAAATCCAACATTTGCAAAGAGCAGGTTTATTTCTTTGAATGCTGTGCTGCATTTTGCTGCCTGATTACCCTGTGATTTGGTCACTACAGTGTATTTACACATAATCACTATGAAGTGTGACTCCAGCTGGCATAAGTACACCTGAAACCACTTTCAATCTACACGCTCAGAAATCCTTAACAGTGTGCCCCTGTGGAAGAGAATTTGGCAAGGGATATTTGCCTATTTGTGTATGTGCCTTGTACATTTAGGTGCCTGTCTGTCTTGACTTGTAGCCTGCAAAATTGACATGAGAGCTTTTTGCAGCAGTTGGTGCACCTAAATTGCACCAGTTCCTGGCCACCTGTGCCTCTCCTGTGCTCACTTGTACTTAGGTGAGTTACTGAGGGTGTGTTGCCAGAAGAGCAAGATTTATTGCCTAATTTTTTCCATGAGCCTGTCCAGTGTCCAAGGGCATTCAAATGTTTAATCCAGAGTCCACACAGTGGCCTAAAACTATGTTTGTGGAGTATGTTTGTTAAACTGTTGTGAATTTGGGAGGGATGGTGAGCACTGGAAAACAGAGTCAGGGTTAAAAGTTCTCTTGAGGAATAGTCTCAGGAATGCATTGATGAATGGCACAAAGAATTGCAGTGAGTTAACACAGTGCATTGCAAGACTGTCAGATGGAGAGCGACTGTGCAGCAACAGCTCTGCCAGAAACGATCTGCAGGTTATGTCAGAACTGTATGTGAGGGGGGGAACCCCCTCTTCCTCCTGTGAGAACAGAAATTTATCCTGTGGGTAGGGGGATAGATATTTCTGCTGTAATGTGGCTCCTGTGAGAATATGGTGAAAGGGTTTGCACTTTATTCTTCAGGAAAGCTTGGAATTTCTCAAGGGAATTCAGAGAGCAATTAGTGGTGTGCTGTAGCAATACCTGATCTTTTTAAGTGGAAATGGTTCTGGCCAGCACCCCGTGCTGCCCAGTTTTGTGCATTTCTAGCAGCGATTTGGCTTTAGATCCAAGGAAAAGCTTATGACTCATCCCAGCTATCTGATATCAGCCAGGATGGGGGAGCTGGCTGGAGTGCTAGACTGGGAGTGTGTACTAAAGCATACAAGACTCTGGGAAGATGAGATGTGTGCTGCACTTGCTGCCCTGTGCCTGTAAAAAAAATTAATGTAACAAGATTTAGTGAGAATCTTAATGAAAAGGGAAGTTTAGTTTAAAGAGAACTTATTTTCCTAACTCATTGTCACATGTTTTACTCACGTTTTCAACCCACGTGCTCGTGGATTCCAAGACACGTGTGAAAACCCATGAGGACTACTTGCATAACACTAAGGATGTGACGTTGGCTTTCAAATCCTTGTTCCATATTTTGGGTTCCTCCTGATGATGCTAGATCTAGTTTTTGAGCTGGTTTGAACCAATTTTTAGAATGTTGCTTACTTCTTTAAGAAGTCAAAGTTATTGCACTGAATTTGTCCCTCTAAGAATCTTGCTTCTTCCTCCAGAAGTCTTGGACGAGGTGGCAACAACTTTTCCTATTAACATCTAACTCTCTTCTGCTTTTTCAAAGCCTGTTCCCTTCTCACCAAGCTATGATGATGCCTTTTCCTCACTGAAGTGACACCTGTGGGGCTCCCTGGCTTCTAGGTGAATTGGCTGGTCCTGCAGACTTATTTGGTTACCAAACAAAAAGCCCTTTATAGAAGATTTGCTAGTGCAGGCCACTTTTGATATTTAGCCTTCCATTTGTTCACTCACAGATGTGAACTTAGATTAAAAATAGTAGGAAGTCAGTGTAAGGGGTTTTACTGACTGATTGCATGTCTAGCTTTTGAAATATAACAGTGTTTGCTCATTTTGGCCAGACACCACGTGTCCTGTCTGCTTACCTCTGATGGAGGCTGTGACTCTTATTCCCCTGTCCCAGTAGACATTTCCCTGCTAATTATTCTAAAGGCCGAGCAGTCCCCAGCTTCATCAGAACTCTGATTGTAAAACAATTATAATATTTAAGGCTGATTCAGGGACTGCCTCAATCTCTGCAAAAGAAATATCTTGGACAGAGCTTGATCACAGCATAACATGTAAGTGGAAGAAGATGAGAGAGGTCTGGCAAGTTGATTAGCTAACTGAACCTACCAACTAAAATTTCTGCTGCTTGTTACGCTGAAAGCAACATGTTCATGTTGTGGAGAAAAAGTCAGAGAAACAGTGATAAGATGCTGAAGGAAAGCCCTTTTCGTTGCCTGCTAGCAGTGAATTGCCCCTCATCTTTTCTTTTTGTGTTTGACCTTTGTGTCAAGAATGATTAATTTTTGCAGAAACAATCAGCGATTAACAGGAAGTTTACCCAGAGACAGCCTCCATAGAAAGGGAGCACCAAGGACAGGGATTAGCTTTGGTGAATGTTAACGTCACAGATGTCTGCTGAAGAAGCCACAGGTGAAGGCCATTTCCATTTTTAATTTGCTTAAGCTATAAATCAGACTTTTCCTTGTAATCATGACAAAGGAATTTTGAGTGTGTGGTTACATGGCTCTTGCCTATGAAACTTTAAATATTGAGAGACCTAGAACTCACAACTTTGCAATACTTGAATAAATAAAAGGTAGGGAAGAGAATAGATGGAATTTAACTGACCTAGACTGATTTGAAGTTTTCCGTGAAAATGATTGTGGGAATGGGTATGCCAGGAGAATCATTAGTGTGAGTTAAAGTGAGAAACTATGTAGTGATTAGTAAATGTCTATTAATGTAGTAGAATTATGATGTACAGAAAGCCATGACAGATATTTTCTACACACTGCGTCCCCTTGACACAGCTGTGCAGTGCTGCCAGCTTTTTGTCCAGTCAAAAAAAGGAACTGGTGTGCTAGCTGAGTTCCACATTACAATTCCCTGGGTGAAGCAGGCTCTGAAAAGCTCAAATACTTCACAACCTTGAGATACAAACCCTCTCCTCTGATTAAACTGTTATTGCAATTGAAAGTGGTACCATAAATATTCTCTCCAGATGTTTACCTAAAGGAAAGTTTAGCCTTCTGCTCCATGAGCTGCATGTCAAAGTATCAGTGTCTGCTTGGTACAGGAGGTGTAAATTGGCTCCTGCAACGCACAGCAGGGAGTATCTGATCTGATAACGTCTGGGAATTAGTGAGAAGGGGAGAGATTCTTCAGAAAGACGGAAGGAAAGGAAACCAGAAATGCTGGGAAATGTCTGTATCTGAACTCTACCGTAATTTGTGGCTGTGCCGAAACCACAAGGCAAATTGGTGATGAAGGGAACAAAGAGCAGCTGAAGCAAGCCCAGCCAGGAAGCTGAGTGTGGAAGTGCTTGGAAGAGTCCATCCACCTGGTAAGTTTACACAGGCTTGGCTCAGACATGTTCATGTGAGGGGCTACTATGCTTCTGGCTTTGTGCTCAGGTATATGATTCAGTCAGAGGAAACCTAAGTCTAAAGAAAACATTCTTATTCTGCTTTCACGACTAAGTGTTTTTCTACTTAAAAAACCCCAACCTGCATGGCATTCAGGAGTCCCCTTTACATTTGCAGTGCAAAGAATAATGGCTGCCCATATCAGAACACTTCCACATGAGACTGGGCTTTATCCCTTCCATCAGTTCCAGAACTTTTTTTCAGTATCCATATTCTCCCAGGAAAACCAATGAAAATCTTTAAACATTTCTTGTCTCTTTCTGAGCATTGACCCTGAAGCCAGTGGCACATCAGTGTGTATCTGAGAAGACCACTGTGGTCAGCTTTTCCTTCCCTACTAGGTAACGATGAGTGATGGCATGTGTGTGAATCATGACAGAATAACTGAATTTACTGTCTGGATAACGATCTGCTATTAGTCAGTCAATTACAACAACTTAATAAAAAGTATGCTAATAAATATTGGTTGATCTGTTTCCACACAGACTTGGTCCTGTATCGGGAAAAAAGTGATTTACAACACTTAATCTCCAAGGGGGTAAGACTTATGAGGATACTGGTCTTTGTCCTTACCTGCCACTCCCTGTGGTTTCTTAGCAAAATCTTCCTTTTGCAGCCTCACTGCTCATGTTTGCTTTTATTCTTGTACAGGCCTCTGCCACTTCAGAAATCCATCCTTACTTCTTATGATAAACAGCTTCACCTTGCCATCACCGATGCTGGAACTGGATGTTCTGTCAAAGCTGCTCTGTATCCAACTCCTTTGTTGTCTTTTAGAAATTCTTTACAACTCCAGGTGACTTAACTGTAGAAATGTCTCTACGTCTACTGCAATTTTCCAGAGTTAAAGTATTAAATTTGAAAGATAAAGCAAAGGTATATAGGACTTCAATTTCATCTGGTCCTTCAATGTGTTATAAAAATATTTCTGGAATTCCTGGCTAACACCAGGCATGAAACTTTAACACTTTATTAATGGTGCTTCAAATATACACTACTGTCTTTTCAAGCAAATCTATATGACAGCAAGTCTAACTGTTCTTCATTTGTTGCTCAAGGAAGTTACACCCAGCATAAACATGGATTTGTTGTACTGTTGTGCATAGTGGGTTTAGAAGTGTGCTGTCAAAGAGTGGGATACACTCCAGGAAGGTTCTTTACAAACATAATAGTCATAGGTGGTCCCTGGGGCAGAGAGATTGCAGCTGAAGGCAGAATGTGTGTAGGACAGGCTCGAGCAAGGAAGAAGCAAGGTGCATGTTGTGATGGCAGCCAGTGTTTTACGCTTTTGAGGCTGAGTTTAAGAGATCAGAAATTACATGGCACAAAGCTTTTGAAAAACAGAGACTGAGGGATGGGCATAATGAAAGGGGGTGGAGTGCATAGCACAGGGCAGACTCAGATATCCAGGTGCTCAAAAAACACTTTCTATTTTGTCCTGTGCTTCCAGTTCTGTGTTACAGTGACTTCTGCTTTGTAGCCTTTCCCTAGGCCAGCCTAAGATAGGGTGTGAAAAGAGATGTGGGGTGGGTCACTCCTTTTCATTTGAGTCAATTGTCTTCTGGTGCTTCTGAATCCAAGAAAAACATCAGGAAAACAGTGGCTTTGGTCATTTCCACTCTTAGGCAAAGTGCTAAACAAAACCTCCAACAAAAACCCCAACAAATCAGATTCCAGCACAAACTGTCCCAGAGAGTTTTCAGGACATCTTAAATGTCTTTTCCATCCTAAACTGCCTAAACGAATCTGTGATTCAGTGATCTCATATTCCTGCAGACCACAAGCAGGGAATACCTTGTATCTGTGCAGTGCCTGCTTTGAACTGCTAAAGCAACTGCTGTGGGAACATTTTGATATTGCTAGTTTCTACAGACTACTTATGTAAATTTGCACAGAATATTACAGATAGCAGTACTGGCACTCTCTAAGCTGGCAGGTCTGGTTCTTCAGGTTGCCTAGTCCAAGTTTTTGTCCAAAATGTTTGCTAGGTGGTGGTGCAGGACACGGGATTACACTAAGGATGCGTTTTCTGGGGGAGGTCCAGGCACAGAAGGAATCTTGCATAGCAGGCTGAGGACGAGAATACACAGGGTTTAGTGGCGATTTTGTGGGTGATTTTGAAAAAGTTAATCCCATTCCAACTTTTTAGCCTCCCCACCTTGTCTCGCGGCTCTGGAGATGGCTGTGCAGCCTGGATCTCCTCCCAGACGCAGTGCCAGCCGCACGGCCTGCAGCTTGCTGGCGGTCCGTGGCCGCTTTCCTGGCATGACGCTTCTGCTCGTGGATGACCCCGCCATGAGTGTCCCCGGAGTGTCCCCTCAGTACCCTCGGAGTGTCCCCTCAGTACCCTCGGAGTGTCCCCTCAGTGCCCCCCGAGTGCCCCCGCCTGGGGCGGCGGGGAGGGGCCTCTCGCGGGGGGGCGGGGCCTGCTCCGAGAGCACCAATCAGAGAGCAGCAGCGCGGGCGGGGGGGACTGGCACGAGACCAAGGCGCCAAACAACCCGTCCTCCCTCAGACGCGGAACGGCGCTCCCGCCTTCCGCTCTCCCAGCAGCCAATCACAGCCGCGATCTGGCTTCCCGTCCCGCCCCCGGCGGAAATAAACCAGTGGAAGGCGCGGCTGCTGCAGCCGCTCAGCCAATCAGCGGCCGAGTCCATTAAAAAAAAGAAAGAGCGGAGCCCGTTAGCTCCCGCCCGTGACGCGCGGCCGCGCCGGGCGTTCCGGCCCTGTTCGGCGTTCGAGCCGCGGCTCTGGCGATGCTGCCGGGGGCGGCCGCTCCCGCCGCTCCTCTCGGCCGCTCGGGCTCCGCCGGGCCGCCGGCGCCATGACCCGACCGCTCGGCGAGGGGCTGCCGTCTCCGGGCCCGCCCTTCGCCATGTCCCGACGCCATGTTACGCCGGCGGCCGCGGGCAGAGAGGCGGCCCAGGACTGCAGGTACCGGCGGGGCGCGGGAGAGGAGCGGTCGCGGTCGTCGCCGGGCACCGAGCCCGCCTAGCGGGACGCCCCGGTTGCTGGCGTTCGCCGCGCTGCCCAGGGCGGGTGGCAGGGGTCGGCTCGGCGGGGGTTACCGACACCTCCCCGGGAGCCTGCCCGGGGTGTTCCAGCCGGGATGGGGCCCGGCTGGGCCCTCCTCGTCGGAACTGGCACGTGGTGCTGGTGTTCGTTGGTCAAGGGGTCTGGCAGCGTCCAGGAGACTGAGGGGAGTGTCCAGCTAAGTTCTGGCTGGCATCTCCAGCGCATCCTTCAAAATCCCGGAGTCGTTCCCCTTGTGCCCTCCCAGCTCCTGCCCTGGCGTTACCCAGCCCACCTGTAGAGGTGAGCGGCTTCAGCGGTTCGGCTCTAACCGAGAACTTCAGGTGTCGGTTCAGCTTCCAAACTGCTCCGGCCGGGACCTGCGCCGCTAACGGTACTGGAGGACACTGCCTGCTGAAAGCGGTGGCAGTCAGTGACCGCGTTTAGACTTGACAAACTTGTCTGCTAACTAGAAGTCCAAATTCTGCCAAAGACTTGAGGTTTTTCAGAGGCTGCCGAGTTCTTTCTTGCAGAATGAGACAAGTCATAATTTTCTTATGCTATTAGTAGTACCTTATTTTGTTCAGATCTCGTGTTTTGATAGCACTGTCATTTAAATTAAGGAGACAGAGTAAAAGTTCGCTTTTTCGATCTTACTTTTTGCCCAAGAAAGTGAAACGAAACTGTGCAATTTCGGTTTTATTGCAGTTGTCTAAAAGACTGAAGTTTTCTGTGTGAGTTTCTGTTTTGGCTGGTTTTGTTGTGACTTTTTTTTTTCTTTCGACAGTGCTTTTCAAGATGCTCTATTTCGTCAAAGATGTTGCTTTCGGTAGTTTATTCCTATGTTACATGGAGTTGCTATCTTGGAGCTGTTGTTAGTATTTCCATACAGCTTTTTAAAAGAACAGTTTTTATCCAGCCGGAGATAACCACTAACATGGCTGTAAACACTAACTACTTTTACCAAATGCTCGGGGGGTTGTTTTTTAAGACAAGTGAAAGTATTTCCTCTTTCCTTCTTCTATGCAGGCTGCGTCCTTAGTTGGGAAAGGCCTGGTAGGTCAGTTAGGTTCATGCTGTGTAGCTTTTTTTCTTTTGTCAGGTGAGGTCATGTATTTATGGGTTTTATGTTTTCTTTTGGATTTTTAGTGGTCTCCCTGGTGTCTCAGTCGAGCTGAGATTTCACAAAAAGTGGTGTGATAATTTTATTTGGGATAAAAGGTCTTGTTGAATTTATATATAGTGCTGAAAAGCGTTAACTAGAGCTGTATAGTTGTTGATAAAGATACATTAAATAACTGTGATTTTCATGTTAGCAAAAGAGGGAAACACAGTAACCTCCTACTGAAGGATGGAGATTCTCCTGTGAATGGCTTGGGAATGGTTATGGCCCCATTCACACAGAAAGTCACATGTTCTCTTTGTACTTTCACATGTATGTGGAAAGCAGGTTGGAAGGCCCAGTTCTTTTTTCGTGTTCTTCCTTGTACTGTATTACATTAGTTCTTTTTTTCTTTTCCCCACCCTTTGCTTTCTTCTGAAGTTTCTAGTACGCTTCCTTGTCTGAGACACAATACAGAATCTCGGCTGGACAGTTCCTAGCCCTTGCACTCCAAAAAGCAGAGTTACAAATGCAAAGGGGAAAATATTGGTGGATAAGCACTTTCAAGCAATTAGTCTAAGACAAATCACTCGCCATCTCTCCATTCAAATAAAACTTGAGGGAGAAGGGAAGTGCCTTCACTCCCTGTTATTTTGTACAAGGCTTTGTATAATTATGGAATAAACAGAAATTTTGTTACAAAGCTCTCTTGGATTTCAAATAAAAGACAGCAAAAAGAACAATATGGGAAGGACACAAGTAGTCATTTGGAATCAGTGGCTGTGGAAACAAGGACAGAGATGGCAGAAGGCCTTGGTTTTAGTTTTCTTACAAGCTGCACCTGAAGGCCAGAGTAACTGAGGTTCTTGTTAGTAGGTCCCTTGGGGCGGATTAGAGAGAAGGAACACTGAATACCTGGTGTTTATATATATACACACACATAGGGCTTATTTTAGAATAATTTGGTTGCAGTGGAAATGAGGTATGTAGCCATTTTGGTTATTATCTCTGGTAATATGACAATAGAGAAGTATGAAAATACCACCTAAGAAAATATATAAAGAAGGAAAAAGAAAGGCTAAGATTAGATTGCAGAAAGATATCACCACCATGGTTCCAGTGATGAGACTTGATTGTTGCAGTTCGGATGTCTGCTGGTCAAAGTGGTGCTTGCAGTTTTGATTAGTCGCGGGGGGGGGAAGTCCCCAAAACATAGAGTTCAGTGGGTTAATAGATGTTCAGGTTCAGGTGGGAATGCCCAGGTACCTCCCTTGGAGAGGGTGAGTTTAACGCTGTCTGTTGCAAGGCCCCAGAAATGAGTCTGGGGGCACTTAGGGGGTCTTTGATGGTTTATGACCCCATCTTAGACTGCTGTTTCTCACATCATGTTTTCTCACGTTAGGCCTTGTCAGAAGGGATAAATACCTTCAGGCCTAAGAGTGAATATCCCTCTCCCTGAGTGGAGGAGGTGCTATTTTACACTTGAGCCAGTTGTGTAAGAGAGGACATTGGCATGATAAAAAGCATTTTCCCACCTTTGAAGAGTCTGTGCCTTGTCCCTTATCTGGCTCAAACCCAGGTTTACTTTGTCGTGGTCATCCTCCGGGGGTGGGTGTACACCCCCTCTTGTCTTTGGCAGATCAGAGGTTTCACCACCACACACAAAAACCCTCTCCTTCTCCCCTTCAGCTGGGGGGTGCAAATCTGGGCCTCAGCCAATACTGTTTGAGTCAATGACCTTTAACATTTCAGTCTCTCACAGTTTGTCTTCAAGATTTAGGTGCAGAGAGGAATCTGGGTGGTAACTGAAAATGAGATGTGGCCTGCCAGCAGTGCTTCGTGTGCAGGTGGGGCTTTAGTGGGGAAGAAAGAAGTACAGTTGCTTAGTTAGGAAAATAGAAAGGGTTTGGAAGTGTGCAGTGTGGAAAGCTGTGGGCACTGGATGATTCTGCAGCTTGAGAGCAGTCCCGGCAAGCATCGGGTGTGTCCTGAGGAATGCGAGGTGGAGAGGGCTTTGCTGTGAGCAGGTGAGGCCGGGGTGGAGTGTGAGGAGGTCTAGGGCAGAAAAACAAATCGGTCAGCAGCAAGAACAGTGAATAAACTTGCATTTTAGCCTTTGATTCTTCTGCTGAACTGAAATGTGGGGAGCCTGTGTGCTGAAAACTTTCTCTCATTTGAAAGTAGCTGAGTAATGTAAGTAGCAAGAGTTGTTAGGCCGCAAGTAGAACTTTGCTTGAACTACATGGCTCTGTTGAGTAAGTCAAAGATGGATTATAATAAAACCTGGGGCTAACAACCTGAATATTAACAGTAGTTAGACCAGACAATGTTAATGGCTTAAATATTACTTAAAGATTAATTGCTGGAGTGGTCACCCCATAAATATGGTACACGAGCAGTAACAACCATATTACACCATGGACCACAGAACCAACTGAAATTCCCCCTGAAACAACCTAAGAGGGTGGGAATACAACCACAGAGCACCACTTGGTAGCAAAACAGTGAACTGGTGAAGGCTGTCAAGACTCCAGACCCTAAAATCATTATGTCTGGACTGCTGGGGAGTTCAGATTGTAAGGGTGTAATTGCCCAGGGATTTCTGTTTGTGGTCCCTTTTTGAGGCACCAGCTTGAGCTACCAGGTAACTGATTTGTGCCAGTAAACTTGTCTAATGGAGTTGAGAGCCTGGTGTCAAAAATTTCTTTAACACCATTGCTGTAGCATGTGGGAAGAACACACATATTTTGGCCTATGTCAGACTGAGCTGGGACAGGTTGGAGGCAGCTGGTCTTTGACAAGTAGTTTCTCTGCTTTCTTTGGTAAGCTAAAACCACAGTTTTGTGCACTCACAGATTCTGATTACAGGGGGCTTTTCACTGAGTTATAGTACCTTCAAATATCACTGCTCACCAGTATCCTGATCTAAGAAGTATCAGTGCATTATAAACAGCTTTTTGTATTTCTGTAGGTGCTAAAAATGCAAAAGCCATGTGAGAAATGCAAAAGTGATGGTTACAAGCTTAAAGAAAGATTCAAAATTAAATCCAAATTAATATTGTACAAGTGAGCAGTGGGTTCTTCTGTCCTAAACTTCAGAAATGGTTACTGAGTCTGTGGGGACACAGTCATGCATGGATACTTGAATATGTTAGCTTAGATTCCGGAGTGAGTAAGTTTTGCCTCGGTTACCACTGTTGCTCAGGCAGTAACAATGTAACTTTGTCTTGAAGGTACAGAAAGACAACAAAACGTGGAACCAAACTCTTCTGTTCTTGCAGCAACGTGAACAATTGTTCTAACTTCAATACTTTGTTTGAACTTCGAGACACTTCCAAAACAGGCACTAAGTATAGCCTTAAAGTCATCGGCAAACTGTGTGGAAGAGGATGAAGACACCAAGTTCAGAGATTCTGATGTATTTTATTGTTCAAATTGCACGTTGTTCAGCCAATCTGCCCATTTTTAGAAGCTATATTCTTCAGTGGAGAATGCTTTGGTGTTCTCATGTCCCAGTTGTTCTTGCCAGAGAAAAGACCTCTGATTTAAAGATAATTATTATCTTGTAGGTGGTCGTAGACTGCTGTTTCTGTTGGAAGCCAGATGAGATGCTAACTTGAGTTAGCAGCTCAGTGATAGTGGACATGGGGAGGCTGTTAAATGTCATAATGTCATCACATAATGTACTGTTGAGGTCTCATCTAGAATACTGGGTGCAGATGAAGTCAGTCCCACTCAGGAAAATCTAGTTTAAGGTGGAAGGGTGGTTAAGATTTACTAGTATCATAAAGAAAACACTTTGAGTGAGGAAACTGACAGGTTAACTTCATTAGCCAAGTGGAGTGAAGGCTAGAAGGTGAAGAGGATGATGATGCTTTTTCTGATTTATCAGAAATAAGAGCTGCTGGCATTAAAAAAAATGTGGAAATAATTTACAGTATTTTAATTATGTCAATATTCACTGAATGGGCATTTAGGTATTGTTCTTTTAAAAAGATAAAGTTATGTTTTCTCTTCAGAAACCAGATGATTACAGAGTTCTTCAAACCAGTTTTAAACCAAGGTAAATATGTTTTTTTTAAGTGGAAGATATTTATATGAATTTTAATTATGTAAGTGTGCAGAATGATAGTCCAATCTCATTCCATACTGGAGCAGCAGCATAATGAGTATAGCTTACCAAATATGTCAAAATGAGCACATTTAAATGTTTTTTTCTAATAATGTAACTGAAAATGTCAATTTCCTGTTTAAATTAATTTCTTTAAATAGTGATGTAATTATTATTTCAAGTTATGTCTCATGCTTAAGCTTAAGATTGTTTCTAACAACTGAAGCTGCATCATAGGTCATGTGATTCTTTGCATGGCAGTAGCAAACCTGGATGATTAAATCAATTAATTTTGGATTACATGTGAGAGAGAAAATATCAAGTAATACAATATAATAAGGTTTGTTGTTTTGGGTTTTTTTTCCTCCAATATAACTTTTGTGAATAACTGGTCTTTTCTTTTCTCTCTTAGACCACAGCCATAAAGACAGAACTGTGCTGTCCTCCCCAGACAAAGGAAATGTAAAAGATGAAGGACTGAGTCTGTCAGTTTTACGCACTGAAGGTTTTGAAAGGAATATATCTTCTCCAAAGAAGGTCAGAAGAAAAAGATGCCAAACCAAGCACCAAACAAGTCCTGTGGTAGGTGTCTTTTGGAAAAGAATTGAGGAAAAGGACAGAGTAAACATTTCAGGGAATGGCAGAATGTGCAGGGCCCTGGGTTCGTTGTACCCAAAAGTTGTGATTCAGAAACTCCTCATTACTGCAGGGTCTCAGAGGCATTCCTTGACCAAAAAGGATAAGGCTGCCAAGCCAGAACAGGGAAGCAATGAGAAATGTCTGGGTGTAAGGAGAGCACCACTGACTTATGGAAATAGTTGGGAAGAGAAAAATGACTATGTGGATCTCACAGCTCAGACTCTGACAAATGGGTTTCACCACCAGAAGCTGATACTTCAAAAGCCTGGGCTGGAAATAATGGCACTGTGAGCACCACATCTCTGTGCTCAAGCCAGGTTTCCCCATTGCCCTGCTCTCCTACTGATTCTGCATTTAGGTTGTCACTGGAAGCTCTCTGCAGAGAAAGGGAATGGGAGAAGCAGAAATTGCAACAATCTAAGCCACATCCTGTAAAGCCATTCTAAGGAATAAATGTTTTGCATCAGGTGTATTTAAAAGGGTTATTAAAGGTGGAAATCACTGACCCATTGAGCATATGAATTTTTTAATTTTTAGATTTTTTATATTTTACACCGTAGGATCAGATTCTTGATGCTGCCTTTTTCAAATATAACAGAAGTTTGTTCTTTTGCTATTCCTTTGTAAGTTTTAGGTCATGCTTGGGCTCTTAATAGTTTTACAATAAGTGAAAAATCCTTTTTTAAAAGCAGGAGAGAGATTCTGGGCTAGATGCAAGCATAGAAATGCCATAGAAATTGTAACTTGAAATTGTATTTTGTAGAAAAAAGATGCCCTTATTTTAAATGCCTTATAATCTTGTGTTTTCTTACAATGTAGTTTAGGGAGCAGACTGGAAAATTTCTGCTATTTAGAAGTTGCAGTTAATAGCAGTTCAGATTTATGCATTTAAGCCACAGTATTTAGGTAGAGATGGGAGTGGTCCTATTAAAAGTATTAGTATTTCATTACAGGTCACTTTTAACCTGAAGAAAAAAGATATAATTTGGGTTCTGGAGAGTTCTTTTTTTGAGATCTTTGCAGCTGTGTTTTAAATTTGTCTTGAAATTAGGTCTATTAACATATTTCTGGGGGTGTGTGGAACTAAGTCTGTGCTGGATTCAATATTGGTTTTAAAAAGTATACAATTAACTTTTTTTTCTTCCTCTATCTTTATTTTTAGGGAAATGGATGTTCTGTAAGAAAAATAATGCCTTTTGGTTCAAGGGAGATTGCCTCAGGTATGAGCATTGCTGTTAATATAGAATTAATTAAACAATCAGATTCTTCACTTCATATCTCTTTAATGGCTTTTTCCCCTTTAAATTATGTTTTCTATTTTCTTTTACTAAAACAATAATTACTGCTGTATAGTCAATGTTATTTTTAATATATGACAAGTTTGAAGAGTTTTAAAAGTAATTTGCGATTTTTGTGTAAAACACATTGATTGTAACTTAATTAGAATTTGAGGTATTTCATTGTCTTAAAACCTTGATCCCAGATTATTTTTATGGTTTCTCTTGTGCTGTGCATAATCCACCTTTTCTGTGGAGGTTAATAAATTTTGCCTTTCAGCTTAATCCAGAAAAAATATTCTTGTTGAACCAACCACTAAAGTTTAACTGGTGTTTTTGCTGCTTTTTGTCCCTTTTAACCACATAATTTTGTTCTATGTGAGGTAGAATGGAATCTAAAAAGCTTATATGAGTAGAAGCTTGAGGTAGGTCAGTAGGAAGATAAAAGTTTTTTTAAAAGAAGGGGGTCTTTGGCTGTGGAAACCCATCAGACTCTTTGCTGCTCTAGTCCTAGTTGACTTAAAAACAGAAGTTAGTTTTTTAAATGGAAAGCTGTTACATGTTTGATTTTTTTTAAAGTTATTATTATTACTGTTTTTATTTTATTTTTTAAGCATGGTAACAATGTTTTCTTTTTTTCCCTCTAACACTTCCTAGATGACCCATCTCAACCAAGGCTAACACAGGTTTTAGAACATGAAGCATCTCCTCCACATGCATTTAGAACGTCATCTGAGATGGCCTCTGGTGCACCGAAGAGCCCAGCTGTTCCTTCACACTTCTTTAAGGTGTCCTTTGGACTATCCAAACAAAGAGACTCTCCTGGGAAAAGAAAACACACTGCCATGAGTGTGGATGTAGATAGTTCAGACCAATCTGAAGTGAATGACCCTGCTTTTAGTAGATCTTCAAAATGCAAAAATAGGAGGTCTGACTTTGTAAAAAATATGTTTTTAAAGTCTCCTTATGATGATGTTCTGCAACTCAAGGAGCCTGCTGCCCTGTCTAGACATGATTTGACTCCTTCAGAGGAATTCCTCAACTCAAACAATGAAAAGGAGAAAAATAATTTCTCCACTGTAGGTTTATCATCTTCATATTCTGCACACAGTGCTGCTAAAAATAACCACATATCTGTTGTGGATACCAAAGAGAATCAATTGCAGCTGGCTAACTCATGCTTTCTCTTGGAAAAGTCCCTTCCTATTTCTCAGGAAAAAAGTACTGTGTTGCCTTCTCCCCACCACTTAACACAAACAAAAGGCGTGAAATCCCCTCTCCAGGTTGCTGGCTTATCTCAGGTATGGGATGTTAAGAAAGAGCAAGATAAAAGACCAGAAAGACATGAACGGAATAAAGGATACAGTATTCAACCCAGCATCAGTATTTCAAATACAAACAAGATTTCTGAAAATACTCCTGATTGTAGTAGAATGGAAATCTCTGGGAAACTTGGACTGTCCCCAGAGACTGGTAAAAGTGTTCCCTCTTCATTGCCTTTGAAAGAATCTTTCATGGACAATGCCCACGAGTCTTCACAAACCTCAAGAGAACTAGAAGTTAAAAGGAACTTTTCAGGCAAGTCCAAGCTGAACAGAAATTCGCAAAGCAGCTCTGAGAGTGAAGATGACATTTTGGAATCCATTCTAGATGATGATGATGAAGAAGAAGATGTATTAATGCCACTGCAAAAAATGCTCAGTTCAAGTCACAAACCACAGGCAAGAACCCTGGAAGATTCTTTTGACAGTTTTTCTCAGGACACCGTAACTCCATTACTGAAGCTTCATGTAAGTGGCTAAAAACCAAAAAAGCATGTTCTTTCAAGTATTCTTTTATAGAAGTTATCTGCAAGAAAAATAATATAGATTTTAGCACAGTGCAAGGCCCAGTGGGTGCTAAGTTATTACCACATGTTTCAAATTTTAGGAGAATGAAATTTTATATAGTAGGTATCCACCAAAACACAGACAGAGTCCCTGGTGAATGGAGACCTCTCATACTCAAAAATCAAATTGCCTCCAGCCTTCCGTGTTCCATCTGGCACATACAGACAGCAACTTGTTCAGGTGTTCTAGAGAACTAATTTCTGCCGTTTAGCTCAGTTTTACAAACAAATAACGAGTTGTTCCAGCAGCTGAGATGTCCAGTAGTTTTCTAGTACCTATTCCACTACCTTGCAGGGCACAAACTGTGGCTGTGTCTTCTACAAAAATTGAGTAAACCTTGTAGACTCAGTCAAGTTTTTGTCTAAGTGGTGCCAGTACAATCCCTTGCTAACAACAGTCAGGATGTGTGTGACTGGTTGATAATAGTTGGTTTACATTAATTTTAGTCAAAAATGTATTCTACACCAACACTCTTGACACCTCTTGCTGATTTGCTTTACACCCATTAAAGCTACAGCATAGTGTAATGAGATAGCAGATAATCAGCTTTGTTATGTTGTATTTTTATATGATTTTCTCCCTTATTCATATTGCATGATAATTCAGAATTACTTGCCTGCAAAACTGGTTACTTGGCTTAAGGGTCCTGTGCTGCTGTACAGTTACAATGTAGTTGGAGTGGGGATGTGCTTGTTATTGTGCTTGTCCTGGGAACGGCTGAAAGATGGTTTGCGCAGCCAGATGGATTTAGCTGTGTGCCTTCTGGTGGTTTTTAGGAGTTCTGTTTTTACTTTTCCCCTCCCTAAAGTTAGGAGGTTATGTTTAGAAGATGTGTGCAGTCTAATGTTTTTGTTTTCCTAGTCAGGTAAGATTTTTATGAGCCAAAGTTAACTGGAGGAAATTGATGTAGACATTCAGAGATCTGTGTGCTAGACTCCAGTCATATATCCTTGACACAGTCTGTGATTGTCAGAGATCTGCGTATGAGTAAGTGTGGTGTTTTCTTTGAGGTTGTATTTCATGGAAATTGGAAGTATTTTAGGATTTCAAAAAGCTGAATGAATTCTGATTACAAGGGATAGATGACGTGTTTGAATCCCTGTGTACAGGATATTATGGTGATGAATTGGTCTGTGTTTTTAAAAATTAGCTCATTTGTTCAATAAGAGCTTGTCAAATAGGTAGTGACTGTGAAGTTTTATTGTAAAATAATGTTTTAATAGGGAAGGTCCTGCAGTAGGTTTTAGTGTGGCATTCCTGACAGTTGGAACAGGTTGGAAATTATACAAAGAGATTTCGTCCTGAGCCTGGCTGGGTTGGAATTAATTTTCCTTGTAATAGCCGTATGGTGCTGTGTGTTTCAGACAAAAATAATGTTGATAATAGGCAGTCTTCTACCTATTGGGGAGCAGTACTTGCACAGCATCAAGGCTTTCTCTTCTTCCCATGCTGCCCCCATAGAGCAGACAAAAAGCTGGGAGGGAACAGAGCCTGGAGAGCAGGCCCCAGGTGACCAAAATTATTCCTGCCACATAATGTCATGCTCAGCAATCAAAACCAAGTGGGGGGAGTTGGTCTGGCATGTAGCCATTGCTCAGAGTAGCTGGGCATCCCTCTGCTTGTGAGAGGTGCTGAGTGACTTCCTTTGAATCACTTATCTTTTCTCACTTATCCCTTTTCCCTTATGTCGTGGGTTGAACCTGAGTTGATGGACAGATCTTTCAACCAGTAGCGCTTATTGAAATTTACATATTTAAGCCCTGTGGAGACACAGGAAGTGCCCTTTTCGGTTTGAGCTTTCCTGCGGGGAGGGGGGGGAATATGGGCACTGGGCTCCGTTCTTTGGAGTGGCCCCGGGCCTCCTGGTCCCGGCGCTCAGGCACAGGCCCCGGGTGCCTGCGGGAGAACCTCCTAAGAGCTGCAGGCAGCTGAGGAACAACCATAATGGCTGCACAGCCGAGACCTCCTGGAGCGGCTGCTGAGGAACCCCCCTCTCCCCCCATGTGGCCCACACAGACCCAGCGGGGGCTGAGCCTATATTGAACTGCAAGATAACATCAAATAACCAGCAGCATAAAGGGAGCGAGGCTTTCTCCATTGTAAAGCCCGAGTAACGGAGACCACTCATCTACACAGCGTCTTCAAGGTCAGAGAGAAAGTGAGTGAAGCTGAAGATGGCAGCGGGGAAAAGAGGGAGGAGTCGCGCCTTCCGCGCGCAGCTTAAAACTGCTTTCTGCAGACCGTGGTAAAAACTGTAATACCACAAACTGTTTTTCTCTTTAATCCATTAAAGACATGGGGGGATGAGAATTCTGTGTGCAGCCTGTGAGAGAAACAAAGGTGACCGCACCACGTTACCCAGGAGCTGTGAGAGGTTGTGAGAGACTTTTAAAATTTCTGTGAAGAAGAGAGCTGTTGTTTCCCAGCTGGAATTTATCTATCCTTAAATGAAAATAGCCCATGTGTGGCCCATGCTAACAGTGTGGAAGAGACTGTGATTTCTTTCCATGGGAGAGATATTTTTTACGGTGGCAGATATTCCGGGCGCGGCTGTGGCTGGTGCAGTTTGGGAACCACGAGAAGCAAAAGAGACCTCTGTTTCCTCAAATAGTAGAGAGACTTTTAAGAACTGTAAATGCTGACCAAGAATCATCCTTTGTTATCCTTTGTGTGAGTTGGATAAGAGGGGGTGCTCGAGAAAGGGGGGTTTTGTTTTAATTTCTTACTATTTCCTTTTACTCTTAATTCTTTTAATAATAAACTTTTTCATATTCTTTAAGTTTGAGCCTGCTCTGCATCTCTCCAAATCTCCTATCTCACAGAAAGTAAAAAATGTGAACTAAACCACTACATTAATTGGTGTTTCTGCCTGGTTAACGAACCAAACTCGCTACACCTTATTAAACTGTTATTATCTTGACCCATGAATTCTCTTGCCTTTGTTTTTCTTGCTTTTCTTTTCACTGCCCTGCACTGCTGGCTGGGGAAATGATCAAGCTGTGTGGTGCTTAGCTGCTGCCTGGGGTCAGCTCGTCACGAGTTTCTAGAGTGGAAAACAAACAGCAGAATACCTGTATAGATTCTCTCTTCTACCTCCCCCTCTCCTCATGTTTTTCAGTCTCTGATAGGGTTTATTTGTTGACTGAGTTGCTATCTCCATGGGCAGATTTTGAGCAGCCATAATTGTTTAATCTGTCTTTATGATTCTGTAATCAAGAGTGTTACAGATCAGACTTGTGTGGTTTCTTTCATACGTATTTCACAATCTCAGCCAAAATGAATACCTAATTAATGGTTAAGCCTGATAAACACTTACTGCCTAGATCAAATGCTTGTGGGACATGTGTGTGACCGCAACGTTTGGCCTGGCCTGTTCCTGGTATAATTATTGGTCAAGTAAGACAAAACAGTTAAGAACTGTCCCAACATTTCCGTGACCATGGTTTTTGCATATACTGACATTCTTCCCTTGTAAGAAAGGGCGTACGTGCACATTGGAAGGAAGTTTTGATTCCTCGGTTTTTCAACAGTTACTTGACACATATTAACCAAATATAAAATAAGCTGTCTTCAGCTTTCCTACAAGGTTTCCCACATAGACATGCTTGTTACTTTTAAAAGGTAGCTAAATACCAGGGTGGTATCAGAAGGGCTGTGCTTGTCCAAAGAATGGAATCATGGCTGTAAAAGATTTCAAATCTGTTGTCTGCTACAAGCTGAATAAAAGACTGGCTAGTGAAAAAAAAACTGCTAGCAAAATTTGTTAGGACTTTGTGTGTTGTTTGTTTTCCTTTCTTTTTTTAATTCTGTTTATTAGCTCCTTAATTTGGTTTTGTATTGGGATTTTGACTGGAAGCTTTGTTTTGTTTGGTGAATTTAGAGGTGATTTAGCAAACACTGGAATTTTGCCATCTAGGGACTCTGAAAGTGAAAAAAGGCACTGAATAATTCTTGGAGTTTCTTGTCTCATGCACAAGAATGGGGATTCCCAGGGTCTCAGTGGATGATAATAATAGTAAAGTTGTGAGGTGAAAGGCTTCTGATGGTAGTGCCCTTTGTGAAGGTTAGATGAAGGTCAGGCCCAGACATGCAGAGACTTGATTCACTGTTCAGATCCATTGTGAAGCAGTTATTGCTGAATTAGTCATTGAGAGAGATTTGACCATTGTGTAAAATTTTCAAGGGACTGAGAAACATAAACTGTTAATCATCCTGTTTTGCAGGGTTTCCTTTAGGTTTATATCTGCATGTAAAATATCATTAAAATTGGAAGAGGTTTCTAATTCGATTATGTTTATTGTCTAATAATGAATTGATGGCTTATGGTGTTTTTTCAATGTCTTACTATTTCATTTACAGCTTTCTAAGATTCCTATTATAAGCAAGGTGTCATATGTGAACAGCTTAGATCATCTCTTGAAGGAGAAAGAAGAATCTAGAAGGTTTGTTTCTTAAAGCGGGTTTGAAAAATGTGGGATGGTGTTGTAGAAGCTTAGATTTGCCTTGTCTCCCCAGAACTGATGGAGTTTGATTAGCAGCAAGCTAAGCTTTGCCTGCTGATGCCACCAACATACAGCTGAACTGACAGGACCTACATGTGTTGCTTAAACAGTAAAAGCTGAATGACAGGCTCCTTCCAGGCAACAAGGAGTGATTTGTGATACATCTGTTTACCCCTGAAGAGCCAGGCTAAATTTACTGATGCCTTCGTTTTAGGTCACTGAGCCAGCTAGCAGCTGCTGGTCAGGCATGAAATAGAAATATTTATGTGGACTGACTGTACTAGTTTTTTCAAAGGCATTTGTAGCTCAGTTTTGGTTCCCGAAGTTGTACAGACTATTGGTGTCTGAGCAGTTACACAGATCAGTGAACAGAACTAATGAGTGTTCTTACACGAGATCATTTGGGTAAGAAGTGAAATGTGGTTTATGTGTTAATGGCAAATGGTGGTGATAGGTATATGTGTGTGATTAACTGTTTTGATTAAAGAATCTGACCCTGGTAACTATGGGCTGACTGCCATGGAGTAGAAGATACTCCAGTAACTAATACTGTTTAACAAGTAAAATACTTGTTTGGTACCTAAAAAAAAATAAACATTCAGCCACAAGATTGAAAGTTTTGTGCAATTACAAAAACTTTATCAGAAGTTGGTTGAGTGTATTCGTGTCTGACAAAGCAGTGATTGATTGTGCTATTGGAAATTCATTATGTTTTGGGGAACATTCACTTTGTGTCTTGGAATAGCAAGATGCTTGGGTTTTACACAGATGGAATATCTTGCATGCTTTTGCCTTGTGTAACTGGCTCTTGACTCCAGAGTTCACATTCAGAGCTTGGATTTTGTTGATTTTGTTATAAATATTAAATGGTGATGATATGCTCTGCTGCTGCTGTTATTTCAGGTTAGAGGAAATAGAGAAACGGTTACAGGAAGACATAGAAAGAGAGGACAATGCTTCAGATGGAGAAAATGAGGACAATGCCAGTGGAGACGATCTCTCAGAAGAACACAGGTTCTTGCAACTTCAAAACCAATTAAATCTTGTTCTTTGCTTTTCTAGCCTTTTTTCCCCTAACCTCTCTCTGTTTCCAACAATTGTTAATATGTTTAACGAGAACCATTTTTAAATCTTTTGGGGTTGGGTGGATTTTCTTGGGTGTAACTGTGTTCTAACAATTCAGCTTTCACATGAGACTGATGTGTTCATCACCTGCAAGTAACTGTCTCAAGCAGCAAATAGCTTCTCAGTGTTTGAACTAATAAAAGCAATTTTGAATTTTACAGGGCGTTTATAAAGAGATTTTCAGTAGCAACTTATGTCATACCTGACAACCACCCTGGAGAAGAAATATTTGATTTATCAGCATCTGGGAAAATCTTCACTCAACATAGCCTTGACTTGAGGAATTTTCACTTAATCCCTCAAAATCCTTTAGAATATCTGCTTCTTAAGTAAGGATATCCTCTTCACTTTGTGGTGTTTACTTTTACAATTTTCTTTTTCCTTTTAGCGGTTTTAAGGTACTATTTTATCTTTGCATGCAAATGAGCTCTGTCTTAATAAATAGGCAAGACTGACTGCCTTTCCCTGAAATTTTCCTTTCTGGGTTAGCTTTACAGAACAGTAAATTGTAACTTGAAGCTTCCTTCTTTCCTCCTCTGGAATTCTTGAAAAACCTCTTAAATGAGACATGAGAAAAAACAGCTGTTCTGGCCTCTTCCATATTTCTGCCACATTGGGCTATCGTTGATAACCTTACCATTTTGTGGAAGACAAATGCGGAAGTGAAACCTTATAATGAACACAAGCTTAACTACCTCCAGACTGAAGGACCTTTGTGGTTACCTATTTGTGACCTTCTAGTGTTACATTATGTCTGCTGGAAGACTTTTGGTGCTTCCGTCCTGGATGGGCCTAAGACTTGAGGCTCCATCCAAGGAGGATTGCAGAGAGTCAGGATTTCTGACATCTGTTCAGTTCAGTCACTGAGCCACCAGCGTGTCTGTGTGTATATAAACAACTGCTCTGTAACCCACAGGCGTTTTTGCTCTGTATTTATGAGGCTGTTGGACTACAAATAGCTGGACAAATTCTTGCTTAATGCCACAAGTGTAAATCCTGAAAATTTCTGGTTATTTCATTTGGTATTTTATTCCAAACATGCATCAGAGGAACTGAGAGAGTTCAGTTGCTCTTAAAGGATTTTATATACATGCATATGTGCAGTTGTGGGTGTGAAGAGGAGGAGAGTGACTTTTCATCTCTTGAGGAAGTGGTGTTTGTGATACACTCCTTTGGCTTCAGGCCTTTCTATTAATATGTTTTGGAGATCACAAGGATATAAGCTTCAAAAGCATCTTGTAAATCAGTGACTGGAGGAATGAAATTAAACTAATCATCCCTTGCAGAAGGCAATTATGATTTAATTGCTTATGCATTCTGCCCAGTTGGCACAGCTGGCACATACTGGCTGCCCAGTTGGCACATGGAGGTCTTACCAGTCAGGCAGGTAGAGGGTGTATGTCGGAGTTAGGACACAGATCTCTGGACAGAGTTACCTGATTTAGTAGATAGAGAGAATAGAGGAGACTAAAGAAGGGTATGTGGGAAACTGGATATCTTTAATTCAGCTGCTTATGACATTCCTAACTTTCTAAAGAAGAATCACAGAGTATCTTGAGTTGGAAGGGACCCACAAGGATCATCAGGTCCAACTCTTAAGTGAATGGTCCATATGGGATTTGAACCCTAGAAGTTGGTGTTCTCAGCACCCTGCTCTGACCAACTCATCCCTGTGACTAAAGCTACAATAATTCAGTAATAGCAATGGCACACTTTCTGTTCTTTCAACAGCTACTGTTTGCACCCCACGAATTCGCACAGTGCCATTAGCCTATTGGATTTTAATTGTTAGTTTGCTTCCAGACCCTTTATTTAAAAGGGTATTTAAAAATTTTTGAAAACTGTGGTTTTTCTCTCTTGTTCTGAAAGTGTTGCTAAAGGTCATTGGATGGTTAAAAATCTTATTTAAAAGTCGCATTGAGCATAGCAGCCTGTCCGTGTAGTCAGGCATACTGGTTCATAGTACAATAGTGTAAATTAATGTTTCTTTGAAACTATTATTCCCTAATAATACAGATGTTTCCAGACTGTGTAGTATGGCTTTCTAGAGAGAAAGGTAGTTTTTCTAAATGACATTTGTAAAATTGATTGCTATTAAAAATTGAGGTTTGATTACTATGGCATTTTATATAAGTAATAGCATGTGAATAACATCTGTTTTGCATATTCAGATCTTTCTTTGCTGTTGATGATGATCTGAGGGGTGAGGAAGTTCTTATGTTTTTGTGAAAGTGATGAGTCAACCACTAATTGATTTTTATCCTCTTTCCTTGCCCACGTTTTTCTCTTACAGTTCTGGTGTAACGCAGCAGCTTTCTTTAGCTGTTAATAGTTTTCTAAGTTCTGCTTACAGTTGTATATTGTGTCCTGTACCAATTCTAAAGTGGCTTTTCCAGGTAAGTCTGTGCTATTCATACAGTTATAATAACTTTCTGTGTGTATACTATTTTTCCTGGAAGCCAGCTGAAGAAGTTTGTGAATCTGTTCCATTAACAACTTTTAAATCAGATATTTTTTTTTTTTTCCCCTGGGTTCTGATTTTTTCTCTAGTCTGAAATACTTTGATTGTCACTAGGGGTAAAACAATAGAAAGCCTTTTCTCCACACTCTAAGTCCATGCAAAGCTGTATGTCCGTGTTCATATGTGCTACTGCATTGAAAAAGGACACACTAGATGAGGAGAGATACTGTGGGCCAAATCATGAGCAAATGCTAATCTTATTTGCTTCCAACCTTAGAGAAACAATACATGCTGCAGTGTGCAAAAGTACCATTTTTTACATATATCATCTTCTAAATCATCAGTGATACCAGCATTATCAGATAATTTTCATTTGGAAAAGGTACCTTATGGCTCAGGAAGAAGCCTGGAGTCATTCTCAAAGGAAGTGTGGTTACTCTCTCCTTTCAATATGTCTGTGTCAGTGTCTGAATCCCCGGGAATTTACAAAGTGCTGTTACTCACAAAAATGCCCACCTCCAGGCTCCATTCTGTTGTTATTTGCCACATTCTAACTGCACCTGAAACAAAAAAGAAATCTGGATGACCTGGGAAATTGCAGCTTCAGTCTGTTGACTGGCTTCCTACATTTGTCAAAAGCAAAACATTTTGCTTTTCCGTGTCCTTCCCTCCAGCCAGTAAAAAATTGTTTTCCCCCTTTCCGTGAGCTCTGGTGTTCCTCTAATAAGGAAGAAGTGTGAGCCAATTCAGATCACTTACAGAGCAGGAAACTGTCTAGCACTTGGGGGAGAAAAAGAAATTTTTGTTGGGCCAGCGGAGTGCTCCAAGAATCCTGAACTGTACTTCATAGTCATGTTTTTGTAGCTAAGAGTTATGTGGAAAAACTAAGTATTCATTGTTTGGGTTTAGTATTGCATATGCCCAACGTGCATGTGACTGGAAAAGGGTGTAGTTAACTCTGTTGCCTCCACTCCTGGTCACGGAGCTCAATTTGATCACAGATGCAAATGGGTTCCAAAGGGGTACATGATACTTTCTGTTCTCTTAACCCTCAGAATTTTTTTATAAATCAACGTGGGATTACAGCATTCTGATACTGTAAATAATTAATTTTAAAATATTCTTGTCCTCTTTTCACTGTTTGAAATAATCAATATTCACAGTATTCTGTTCTCATTGGTGTAAATTGCTTTAGAGGCTTTGGGGTTAGGTTTTTTTGTTTGTTTTTTTAATCTGTTACTCATTTTACTCTGCTGAGAAGTTTGGTGTTGTTTTTGTTCTGGTTTGATGTGGGGTTTTTTTCTAATTAAAAGAAAACTGATGCCGTCATGCAGCTCGGTTTTTGATGTGTAGCTTCTTCTCTTTTCACAGGTGATGTCTATTCATCCTGACTACTGTGTTTCCACCCAGATCTTAGACAGATTGATGGAGATAACACTAAAAAACTGTAAGTATTTGAAGGATGGAAAACTGATCACCTGAATGAAAGCACTTCTCTCTTCAGTTTAGAAAAGTATTAGTGAGGAAGTAAAAGGCACTAGTTCTGTGGGGTGATTTTGGCATGAATTTGGGCTCTTTTCTTTCTACTGTAATGCAGAAATGCTGGGGGTTGGTCTTCACTGAGTGTGTGCAACCTAAACCACACAATATGTGGTCCTGGCACGTACCTCCAAAGCAGTGCATCCAGTACAGAGCCTTTTAAACTCACTTTTGGTATTTCACAAATAGAATTGACCTGAAGAGAAGCTCAGTCTGCTCAAAAGTTTGCCCTCCTTTCCATCTTTTACTTTGGATGATGCGGACATTTGTAGTTTAAGGACTACAGTATGTTTTTCACATTGTCATACCCAGTATGTAGCAATTCATGATTTACTTTCCAGATAAATGACAGAAGTGAAGTGAATCATACACCTGCACAGAAACACTTTGAAGGATCTGCTTCAGCCCACAGTGCTGCTAATGTCTTCTGTGTTTTGTCTTCTTCCTTTGTCTGTACTCAAATATTGCTCTACTACAAATTCCTTTGTATGTTCCCCACGTCTTCATTCAGATCCATCAAAAATGACATTCATTTAAGGCTACCAGTTACCATTGTTAAAGCAATGTCGTTCTCTTGATGTATTTGCTCAGGCTTGTCCAAATTGTACCCCATATTTTAATTCTTGTTTGAAATCAGAGCTGATACAAGAGGGAATGTAGACTCCTTTATTTTGTGCCTTGCTGGCATTAGGCTTGATTCTGAATGAACAACTCAAGATAATGAATGAGCATTCAAGCAATTAAGGCTGGGAGTTCCTTGTTTACCACTTCTGTTCCAGAAACCTTGCCTGTTTTCAAATCTTACTTAGCTTCACTTCCAGTCCCACTCTGATAACACCCTCTTACCTTTTTCTACCCAGGCAGTAATTTATGGGTTCTCTTAGAAGAAAGTATTGCCTTGTTGCTTGTTACGCTGTTTGTGATGAAAGAGAGTTGTGATGGAAAATGGGTGGAACTTGAAAGTAATCGACCTGTTATATAGGCAAGATGTTTCCCTAGTGTAAAATACTGTGTTAGACTTTTTTTTCCCCTCCCTCCTTGTTCTGAAAGTAAGCTTATTCAGTGTACTAACTCCTCTGAGATGAGAGCTGGTAGAATTGATGAAAACTGCTAAGCTTATTTGTTTCCCTTAAAAGGAACTAATGCTAAGAACTAAATTTAAACTAATCCATTCCATGTCTTTTATTTGTAGCTTCGATCAGTGATGAACAGTTTAAACCATGGATTCCTTCAATAGCTGATGTATCAGCTGTTTTTGTCAATATGGGTGTTGGGTTCAGATCTCTCTTTCCATTGCAATATCTTCAACCCACCTTCAACGAGCATGATATTTTGTAAGTGTTTTCCTTTTGATATTTATTGCCTAGGTCCTGTGAAAGCAAGTCTTGTGCTTAGAATGTAGAATCAGAAGGTTCTTCTTTACTTCCCTTACCATATTCTAAGTTCTTGTCTCAGGTCTTAGTAAGAGTGAATAATCCTAGAAGTCAAACAATGCATTCTAGGTAAGGATTCAGCAAACGAGAGCGTTGTCCTTTGTCCTGCATCTTCCTAATGAAGGTTTGCAGGAATATTGGCTAAATAGCTGGGCAAAATAATTGGCTACAAGTTGAGTTAGATGTATGTGTTAGATGCTCTGTAACTAAGGATTATTTTGATTTGAAGGCATTTTGAAACATGCAGGTTTTTTTCAGTTTTTCTTCAGTTTGATGTCAATAAACCTTTGTGGGCTTTTAAATCGTTCATTTTTTGCTCAGATTGTGTTTCTTCTATTAGAAGTCAGATGCAAGAAACAGTGAGTCAACAACAGCCAAGAGAAGCCATAGCCTCTGCCAGTCCAACTTTCCCCAGTCTACTTGAAAACAATTTAATTAATGTGATTAAGGTGAGAAAACTCCAGGGTTTTTGTGGGTTTAGGTTTCTTTTTCTGTGTGTGTGTTTTCTTTTGAGAGGGAGGATTGGGTTTGCAATCTAGTCCTGAGCATGTGTTTGAGTAGATGCTATCCTGAGGCTTCACCTTCACACTCAGCAGAGTTTATTGCAGGCATTTTGCAAACTTCAGTTTCTTGACTTCCACTGGCTTCACTCACAACTGCAGAGTTTTGCTGCCTCCCTTTCCCAGCTGTGGTGCTTTATAGAACATCTTGCCTCCCTCACATAGAAGAAACTATCTACTGATTTAAGTTTTCAGTATTACTGGAGTATTTAGAAAATCTTTTGGCCTTTCCTTCAAGTAAAGGAGGATTATCTGTGTAGTAGAGAAAGATCTTTCCTGCTCCTGTAGTGTCTGGGGAATATTGCCATTGCTGAAAAACAATGAGTCTCCAGCAGGTATTAAAAAAAAAAAAAAGGGTGCTGTTACACTGTTAGCACACAAGTGTTGCCAAAACAGTATGTCATTTGAGGTACATTTTAATGTGGGTGTGGAAAACTTAAGTTCTCATCATGCTTCAAAATAAGCTAAAACAATTCCAGATTTTAATGCTTTGTATTTCTTTTAAAGTTTCTAGGTTTCTGTACATCAGTAATTCAAGATGGATATACTGATCGAGAAATATGGCTGCTGCTTATATTGCTATTTAAAATAAGCTTGGAGAAACAGTTAAAAAAAGTTCCTCTGATAGATTTTCAGTGCCTTTTTGTAAAGCTTCTGATGAATATAAAAGACTGGGAGGCAAAGGTAACTTCATGAATTTTTTGTACTGGTTTTGTGAAACTGCAACTTTTGTTTTGAAGTTTTCTTTTTTTTTTTTTCTTTTTTGACATATCAGAAAAGTACTGTCTGAAAATGGAATACAGAATTTTCAATAATAGTATTTATAATAATACGAAAAATTCATAGCTTTGTGTTTGTGTGAGATTTAGGAAGTCGGTGGGTATACTGAGAGGGATTTTTTTGCATAACATTGAGTTGCCTGTCCTCTTCTACAAGAGTTTGTTTATCTTAAGATTATGTGTGCTAAAATAGCTGTATGTTTAAAATGGCAGTCTGAAAGGATGAAGAAATTATTGCACTATGCTGGTAAGATGTCATTAAAAACATTCTGATCTCAACTACTCTACTTTAAATAGCATTTAGGAGACTCACCTTCAAGTGCAATGCAGAAATCTCTTTACGTACCTCATCTTTTGTTAGATCAATTCCTTTTATCACTTATGTTACCTGTGTTTCTAGGGAGTAGATGTGTGCTCCTTTGCAAATAAAGCAAACTGCCATTCTCCAGTTTCAGGATGGTTTGTTGTTCTTTTAAAGATGCCTGAGCTGTGCCTGGCAGTGAGTGAACTCTCCAGTAATCACCACAACCTCCTGTGGCTTGTTCAGCTCGTGCCCAGCTGGATCGAGCGTGGACGGTAATGACACTGTAACATCAGAAATATGTAGGATCATTAACAGCTGGTTTATTTGTATAAGCTCAAAGTCTAAAAAATGCATTATTTATTACATGGCACTTAAAAAAAAAAGCATTTATGTTTTCTCATATGTTACAGATGTGTGTGCAATTGTTGGTGTGCATGTATAGATTCCTGATCACTTCTGCTGTGAAAAAGCGTTGTTAAATCTTTTATGTAGTTTCTGGGCTGTGGGTTCTTGGTACCCTGTAGCAAAGGAAGGCTTAGCTTCAGGTTCTGACATCCATTGCTGTAATTCTTGTCTGAATGACCAAAATTTAAATTTTCTTTGGGTGATTCATGTCTGCTTCTAAGCGTCATTCTGAGTTCTGTATCTTTGAATTAATAAATTATAATGTAACTGAGCAAGGAGGATTAGTTGAGTCACTAACTTCAGGCTTGGAGACAAGTATCTAGTATTGTTTACTTGAGCAGAAGCTGAGCTGCAATGAGATTAAGGGTACTTCTGTTTTACTAGCCTACTTATTGGTTTATATAGCACTTATATTCAGAAAATCCAGTTTAGTAGTTGCAAGCAAGTTTATGTCTAGGGAAGCCATGCATAGCCTCACATACTTTGTAGAA
Source organism: Falcunculus frontatus (assembly GCA_013398115.1). Classification (NCBI taxonomy): domain Eukaryota; kingdom Metazoa; phylum Chordata; class Aves; order Passeriformes; genus Falcunculus; species Falcunculus frontatus. Next base: position 4,196,489 of record VZRV01008191.1, read on the forward strand.
ACTGTGGATTTGAGAAATTCTATGAGATGTAATTTTTAAAAATTGTTTTTCAGGGAAGTAAGAAGACGTCTTAGCCTAGTGATAATTGCAAAACTTCTTCATAAAAAGCATGTAGAAATACCTGATGACAGTGACAAACAGGTACTTCTTACATGTGTTGTCTTTGTATAATTTGGAAGTTTAGAAAACATATATATTGTATGTTTGTGTTTCATGTTTTAATATTGTAAGCCTATTTTCAAGAACCTTGCAAAATGACCAGCCAATAATTTTCTGTTTAGATTAGTATTTAAAGTATATTTGCACTTGTGTGTAATCTGCATGTTCTGCAGCTTGTAAGTGCTTGTTTATGTTCCTAGACATAAATTTTAGACTTCGGAAAGACATCTACACTTCTTTGAGTCTTCCTTTTGTATTCATGTGGAGACAATCTTTTCATATGTTTGATCTTTTATTGAGGGAGTGTACAAACATTGAAGTCTGTGAATAGTCAAAAATTACTCAAAGCATGAAAATCTCCTTGTTAATTAAAAATCCCTTTTCTGTTCTTGTCTTAATGGACAACTAATATTGTAGTGGCACTCAATTTCCAATCTTCTGTTCTCAGTAAATTGGTCCAATTTGTTAATGCTTGTATCGGTAGATGTTACTTCTGCATCACTTTCTGGTGTGTATGAAACCTTCTTACCTACTGAAGAAGATAAGAGAGATGAGAGAAGGACTGAAGGAGCAGAAAGATGATCAAAATCACCTTCATGCAGAACTAGAACATGAGGTATATAGCCAATAGGGCTTTTTTGCTTTTGTTTTTTTATGCATCTTTTATGTATTTTATATATTATATATTTTTATATTTTATACAATTTGGGGAATGTTTCTTTTGCTTTTTGACTGTGGACAGTTCTGTATGTGGAACTGTAAATCCACTGCTTTGTTACTGTTAATCTTTTAAATATTATTATTTTTGGTTATAGTCATGGAGGAAGGAAAGAAGTAGCACGTGGTGGAGGAACCTGTATTGGGCTGTTTCACAAACAGGGAAATGGTCAGATTTTCTGAGTCATGGGGGTGTCTTGAGTCTCTACTTCTGTAATCAGAGGACGATCTTCCCTCCCTTCTGATGTAAACAGTGAAAACTGTTTGGTGCTGAGCCAAACCTTCACCTGCAGGCTTCAGAAAAAGATTTATTAATCTTTTATTAATCTCTTCTCTCAAACAAGTGTTAGAAAGATGTAGTATTTCCATCCATCCAAAAATTGAATATTGGTTTGGTTATTTGAGTGGTTATCATGGAATCTCTCATCAGGTGTTTTGATCTCGAGGTAGATGATGGGAAAATAAAGCCAACTGCTGAATTTAATTTTCAGTTATTAAAACCACAGAAATTTTTATGGGTTACTTAGGTTATTTAAAACAATGTAATACTGTTTTAAAATGTTTTTAATATGTGAATTTACTGTTTCAAATCAGTTACTTAGGCAGATATGTTGATACATTTGTCCATTGGCCTGGCTGTTGGAGGATTCATTCCAGAAAGCAGATATGGTGCTGTTTCTAGATGTGAAGAATTATAATGGTGCATTGACTGCTAAAGTTCTTTTGATTTCTCTCCAGGTGTACTACCTAATCTATGTGCTCCTTCATCTGGTCAGTGAAGCCAGTTTCCTTGATGTTGTAAATTCCAATCAAAGGGTAAGTAACTTTAGTGGCTAGACCTTAGATTTTAAAATATTATCGTGCACACTCAGGCTGTTTTGGTAAGAGCTATCATGTGATAGAAGATCACCAGTGCATAATAGCACTGGGGGAAACTTTTGTTCTGGGGCAAGGTAAATGCAGAAGATCTTGCCTGTGTTTACTGCTGAGAAAGGAGACCTCTTCTGCACTTCTGTAAATGGAGCTACCTTCAAACATTAAGCTGTGGATGAGCTTGCAATTGCTGTGTTAGTCTTTCTCAGAAAGTATCTGGAGATAAACTCAAAACAGAAATTCTTAGTCAAATGATCCTATCAGCTTTGGAAGTAGGATTGACATTTTTCAGTCTAGGAGAAAACCACTTTAAAAATATCCAGTAAAATATTTTCAAGCACATTTCAGTTTCCTGTGCTGAAGTGCAGCAAGAGAAAGCAAGGACTGTAGCTCTTCTCTGTAGTGGTAGTTCCTTTGTGCCACGTGATGTGAACATCTCCTAAGTAATACCTTCTGCTTAGCTTTGCAGTATTCCTGTTCAAATTTCTGTGATCATTTGCTGGGAGTTGCTTGCTGCAAGGTGTTTGTGTAAATCTTCTGCCCTGTGGAATCACTCTTGGCTTTTAAGAAATTTGTCATACTAATTGTTTGAGAGACATAAAGCAATTATGTTTGGTTACATTTGGAGGTTTAAGTGTCTCAGTTTACAACTTAGATTTCTGGAGAACTTGATATTTTCTTTTTTTTTTAAATGTCTCTGTTTCTTAATGAAGAAAAATTCTATTATTCACTGACCTGTTAGCCATCAAGTGGCAGGAGGGGTGTGGTGTAATATTGTGCAGGCTAGACTTGTGTAAAATCAATCTTAACTATTTCATTTCTGGCCCTCTTCCAATTAGAGGGGGTAAATTGTGGTGGCCTTGAGACACCAGAAAATGTTTATAAATAGAATTTCGGCATGTCTCACCTGTTCTGCAGAGCGGAGCCTCTTGGCAGCTGTTCAGTGAGAGATTGAAACCAGGAATTTTATGAAGAAATTAACAGAATGTGAAAGACCTTGGGAGTCATTATCGGGAGATTATGAAGTGCAAAACTGCTTTATTAAAGTAATGAGAAATTTAGAGAGAAATAAAAGATCAGCGCATAAACCTTGGATATATTTTACCTGCTCAGCCAATTCCTACAAAAGAAATTACCCGAGTCATCATTACTGAAAAGCTTATTTTTAGTTATTGTAGCTTCAGAACTTTTTTTGCTGCTCAAAGATGTGAGTGGCATTGCACTGTGTTTGCTTCTTTGGAGACAGAAAGGATTTCCAAATTAGCTACCAGGAACTTTAAAATTTGTGTTGTATAGCCCTGCTATACTTATGAAGCTGCTTTTAAAAACTCTTGACCTGGTTTACCAGGAGCATGCCAGCCACAGATAGAGGATCTTGTGATGTGATCTTGTTTTCTTCCTTTTCCCTTTCTTTACTGTGTATTTCTGAGAAAAATTCAAACTGAAGCATGTAATTTTTAAATTGATAGAATGTTTGCATAAAGCCTGTAGTTTTGACATGGAGGATTTAATAGCTGTACACTTTTGTCTTTATTTAGCAACACTTACTGAAGCTTTGTCGTGCCTTAGATAAGCACGTCAAAGGTGATATTAGGGAAGATGCAAGGCTGTTTTATCGGTCTAAGGTAAGAAGCAAAACTTGATTTTTCTGTTTTGGTTTGGTTTTGGGGTGGTTTTTAGTGTTTGTGGTGCATATTGTTCCCTCATCCCAGCACTGGAAGTTCTAGGAGTTCCTCATGGGTTTGGGGTTTTTTTCCTGTTTTTTTTCTGTCTGCATCATGTCTTTGCATTGGGAAAAATACATGCCCATTTTAATTCAGTGAAAATACTCCTTTTGCTAATAGCAGGACTCTTTAACAGCTGTAAAATGTGACTGGTCTCTGTTTTAGCCAGGCATCTCCACTTTTAGGCCCACAGAGTTGCTCTTTCTCTTTGTGGCAGTCACTGGTAGCTGACTTCAATTGTAAGAGCAGGGCCTACATGCAGGGCAGGATACAGAGAACTGAAAAAGTTGCCTGTCTTCCACGAGTCTCCATTTTATTTTCCAAATGAATGAGTTAATTAAAAATGCTTTGGATTTAAGCCAACAGTGTGTGTGACAGTGTCCGAGCATCAAGCTCGGACAATTGCCTTTTGTTTGCTTTGTGATGTGTGCCTTACTACTGGTAGTCCTAATTTTGTGACTTTCATGCTTTGCATGCTGTTGTAACAAACCAAGTCAGCTCAGTGACAAAGTGACCAGCCCCAACTTTGAAATGCCTTGGCTTCTTCAGCTTTAAATCAGACATTTGCAGTTGTGTGCTTCCTTACCTCTCAAAAACATTCTTCTTTCCTTACTCAGCCAGATTAGTGGAGCATGAATGCTTTTAACAAGTTAATTACTCTTGCCTTGGATTGTTGTGTCTCTGGTCACTTTCACTTCTGTTTCTATTTGCCTTTGCACTGAGAGAGGAAAATCTTACTCTGTTTTTCTCCATTGGTTCATTTGTGTAATACAGCAGTAACTTCTAGAGGATGCCACTGTGCTGGGTTTTAACACAGCATATGAAGCAAATCTCCATGTGAATGGCTTGGATTAAACACCTGCTTGTGATTGGTTATGAAAAAGCACAGTTTTATGTACAAGGAATTGGTTTCAGAAGCAGCCGGTGCTGCATTGTTGGCTTTTGAAGCCACAGTTGCACCTGTTCTAGGTACATTCAGACTTGTGTGACAAACCTCATTACCCAGGGATGAGGTGGTGTTTGGAGGCCAGAGGTTTGCATGGTGATTCCAAACATTTAACCTGAGGAGTCATGTGCCTCTGATGTGTTTGTGGAGTGCATGACTTTAAATTCAGTCACGAGTTACAGGGATCTGAAGTTGAGGTGATGATGCTCAGTGACAATGAAACTGTTCATTTCCAGTAAACCTTGTATGTTGGGTTATCTGGGTTTTTTTGAGTTTAAAGCTGTGGGGAGGAACACAGGGTATGATTTTGTCTTTTTTAACATAAATGACTGAAGTAATCAGTGTGAATTTGCAGGTAAAAGGCTTGGCTGCTAGGATATATGGCAAATGGCAGGATGTGATACAAACCACTCGGCTTACTCAGGTACTGTAATGAAACCATTTTCTCTCTTCCCACATGGCAGGGTGCATTTAACTCATTTTTAGCACTTGAAAATAGCATATTCTTTTCAAGAGAATTTTTTTTTCTTCATAAATGGCGTGGGTGTGGAACACACTTAGATGTATTAGAATAGATTTTAATAAAATTCTTACTTTGCTGGCTTCAATAAAGCCAAGATCTCCTCTCCGTCGTTAAAAGCACTGTTTTTCTAAAGGTGTGTGTAATACACTGAAATCCCAGTTCTGAGTCGAGTCACAGTGCCTGTCTCTGATTACAGCTGTTAGCAGATGCTTCCAAAAGGACACTGGGGCAGGAATGCAGTGAGGCACTTCCTGCTGTGGTCTGGCCCTGTGTGGCTTTGAGACTTCTTGAGTCCAGGGCTTTATTCATGTACAGTTTAAGGGCTCTTGACAGCTCCTCCCCTTTTGAATATGTCAAATTTCATGCCATGATTAGGCAAAGCCTCTCGTCTGTAAAAGTACACAGTAGTAAATAATGCCATGATAAGTCTCAGAAATATTTGCCTTTGTGACACCTAGCTGGCCTTGGTGGAATAGGTGGATATTTTCTATTGATACCCAAAGTTCAGAGCTGTTTCTTCCAGCCTTGGCTTGTAAGGTTTCTGTTGTAATGTCATCAGACCAACTGTTTGAGTCCTGTCTTGGAACATAAAGCTATGTCTCTTGGAAAAGCTTAGCTTTCCAGTAATGCAGAGTATAATTTACATAAAATTTAAGTTATACATATATGCCTAGTATTGACTGCAGTTAAAAACTCTGTAATTAACCATTTGTAAGGACTATTAATCACTCCCAACCATGTGCAAAAAAAAAGTTGTTTGTCGTGTGTGTGATACTTCATGTTCTAAAGCAGGGAGCAACACACGTAACACATGGCTGCAGAATCTGCCTAGCAATTGATGAAAGTTCATGAGGTAGCTCTTTCAGAGTTGTTTTTTCAGATGTTTGGAGTTGATTCATGTATGGGAAACTGGCAAGTGTTTCAGAATAAAATTCCGGGGACTTTTTCTAGCACATTGAGGTGCTCCCAAGCTAAGCATGTGCCTACTCTACTCAGTTGTTCAGACACTGGATTTCTGACTTGTGTACTAATTTGTTTTTACTCTTTAGGGAAAACTGCATGATTTCTGGGAGCCAGATTCATGAAATCTCACCTAGTTAAGGGAAAATAACAGAGAAACTGAAATCAAGAAAGATATAGAATGAATGGAGCTTCACCTTGTTTGGAACAGAAGAAATCAGTCACCTGAGTTAGAACTTGATTCAGACAAGTACTGGACACGAGGATTTCATTTGACTAACATTGGTTTTTACTACAAATGCTCTACTTTTGAAAAATTGAAGGGGGTAAACTGAAAAAAACCCAGCCATTCCTATAGCCCTATCAGAACTGGCTAGAAATATTTTACCGTATTGAAAGCTGAGGGAAGTTTTCTTGTTTCCCTTGCTAATCACAAGACATATTTGAAAACAGTGTGTATTCATTTTCTTGCCAGCACATACCTGCAAGCATTGTTTTAGGTTGGCTGGGGAAGAACTGCCCTGTAACATGAAATGTGAGTTCAGAAGCAGTATTAGACCTCCCCTGTTGTGAGCAGGTGAGGAAGTGGTTCAGATCTGAGCTGAATCATGGTAATCTGCAAAGCAGAATTGGTATGAACATCCAGTGTCTCTTAAAAATACAAAATACAGCAGCTGGACCTTCTATAAATGGAGAAAATACTAATCCTAAAATATCATCTCAGTGGAGATTCGAAAAAAGCTTTTGGCTCACCTGTGTAAAGACTGTGAAAGCCAAATGAGGACTGAATTCCTTGGTGTGAAGTCCTGCTGCACACACAATATGTGCTCAAAGCTCCGGGAGCTGTTTTTGAAATGATCAGAGGAAGGTGTGATCTCCTTTTGTGCTCTCTGTGCAAATGCTGCCACTTAAATCTTACATTGTGGTTTGTCTGTAGAATGGGTGTCTATAGGAAGAGAAAGTTTAGGTATTGGGTAGCAGCACCAATGGGGATTCCCATAATAACAGATTTTTAATAACATCAACGTGTGTTTTATAATACTGTTTTGTTTTAATTCTTGTAGATTACCCTGTCTTGTATGATAAGAATGTAAAATAACGATTAAAAAACCTGCCAACCACAGAATCTTCAAATTTAGTTGTGTATATTACATATAAAGGAACTGCTATAGAATGGACACATCTTAGAGGAAATCTATTACATTTGCAAATTCATAGTAAATGGTTTTTTTTCTTTTCAAGTGTTACATCATTATGTCAATGCCATCTTTTGCTGTATTTGATAGCTCATCTGCCTTCCCTCTCATAACAGTTGCTTACTCTGTTGAATATATTGTATGTAATTTTATTAATGTTTTTATTTTTTTCACTAATATTGTATAAAGGTAAAAAAAATGCAGAATGTTTGCTGTATTTAATGTGTATATATTTTCTTACCGTGTAAAGTTGACATTGCTGGCCTGTATATTTTGAAGGGGAGGGGTTTAGATGAACAGCTTTTGTACTGCAGTTCAAAGCATGTTGAAACTGCTGAGGTTTGGGTTTTTTCCACACAAAATAACCACTTTGATATTTACTATTATTTAACAGAACAATGAAAAAATAAAACCAGACACGCCTTTCTAGTTAAATGTCCCTGGACAAAATGGGCTCTGTTTCACAATAAAAAAAAAAAAAGGCTGTAGGTCCTATTTTGTTCTTATGGCACATGTTACAGTTCTTGAGCTCACAGCTGATTAGCTCACTACAGATTGAGATAGTCTTGAAATCATTCTCAGCTCAGCCAGTCCTGTGTTTTCATGCTTAATGCCCAAGTATACATTCTAGCACTTTCCCTCTCTCCCCCACTCCTGCTTTGTCTGGACTTCTCTTCCATCTGTTGTAGCTGAGGAGTGATTCTCCAAGTGCTGAAGTCTAGATGTGGGTTGAATTGATGCTCATCAGCATCCTTACAGAGATGATCACTACAGGGTCTTTCCAAGGGGCTCCTGGCAGTGAAATAGCAAAGCTGCTGCTCTTGTGTTTTGCCAACTCATTTGCTGTCCCTCAGCCAGGACTTACATGCATTGGAAAAGGTTGTTTGCACACTAAAGGTCTTAACTGCTTTGGATGTCTTCAGAGAAGCATTTTGCACTGAGATCTATCTTTTGATACTATGTTGGCTGTATTAAGAGCCAGATTATCACATTTCATGTGGAAGTAGGTGCACTTTATTGCAGTAATCACAGAAAAAATTAAAGTCTGATTATAAAATAAAATACGTGTTTGTAGCTCCTTGCTTTTTTTTTTTTTTTTTAATTTCTGACAAGCCTCTCTATGGCTTAAAATACCCCAAACACTTCTGGTTTTAAAGCTGAAGAAACCTGCCAGCAAAACTATTTGTGCATCTCATATTCTCACTGTTCCTGTTGTAGAACTCGGTAATGGATGGGGATTTCAGAAGTGATTAATGACTTGCAGGTAGGTCTGGCTGAAGGTCAGTAGGACACTTCATTGATGCAGCGGCTGCAGGAATTCTCTGAAATCCCCAAAGCTGATGATTTAGTTGAGAATGTCTTTGGGAAAAGCAGGTGACCGGAACACCTGAAGTCTGTGGTTATTGTTGGTGGAGCATCTGGTTGGATTGCTGCAAAGGCATTTTAGAGGCAGCATGTCACTGTGGAAAAAGACTTTTAATATGGAGGGGTGGATGCTGCAGTGCTGGTTTTCTGAGCACAGAAAGCCAGGTCTGTCTCCATTAGAGGTGCCTGTGCTCAGCACTGCCCAGCACCAGGCCTGGGGGCCTGGGGGCCAACACTTGGGCACAGGGGCTGCAACCGAGACTGTGCTGCTGTGGAGATTCAATCAAGTACTTCCAGGTCGTTGGGTTCCTCTGCTGATCCTGTCCCTAGCAGGAATACTAGAGCTACAGTACCAACACTGCTCTTGTATGTTTGTTTTCTTTCCCGGGAGAACTGTATGTGTAGCACAGTACCCCTGGCTTGGGGTTTGTATTTTGGTTTTTTCTTTGTTTGTCTTCCACTGGTTTGTGGCGGTTGTGTGACTTTTTGTTGTACTTAAAAGGGCAAATCAGAAAGGTTTCTGCTGGAGATGACCCTCCTAATTTTTCTGGGGTCTTGTTCCTTGGGTTTGTGAGCTTTTGGAAAACTACTTCTTGCTCGAAGTTCCCCAGTGGGAACCACCGCCCTCTGCCAGAGGGGCAGCCGTTACCACTGGCATATCAGTGCTTGTTTCTGCATCCAGAAAGAGAGAAAAGGCTCTTGGGACCGGCTGACTTTGAGCAAAGGGGAGGTTTGATGAGCTTGTGGGAGCCTAAGCAGCTGCTGAGGAGCTCTAAAGGAGCTGCCTCGAGAGGTCAGACAATCATTAGTGGATTTAGCTTATTCCTTTCGGTTTAACTTATCAGAATTCCTTTAATTGCCGTTTTCCCATGTTTTCCCCAGGCTGTGAAATACCCTCATGTTTTGTCTTGTGAATATTTTGCCATCTTTACTAGCAGGGCCCCTTCTTATCATGTGTTGAAAAGGGCTTTCAGTGCTGGGGAACGGGCGTGGGCTGCTGGTGGGGAGGATCCTAGAGAAAGTAAATTCCTCGAAAGGCTTCTCTTTGTGGAGAGGCTTTTAGTTTTGCCTGACTGATGCTTTTTTCAGCCAGCGCGTCCTCATCTCTGCAGTCAGGAATTCAAAAGGGAGTATTTTATCTGGTATCAAAAGCAAGGCTAGGTGGTGAGAGAAGAAAAACAGTCGCGCCTTCCCATCTTGATATTTTGGTCTGGATGGAGAAAGCCAGTTCTATACTTTCAGGCTGCTTTTAAGTGGCATTCGGACATGTTGTACTTTTTTTGAATGCCTGCCTTGTCTCTGCGTGGTGAGCTGCTGCTAATGTTTCACCTCCTTCAGCTTTCCTGCCACCTCCCAGTTCCCTGTAGGGAGGTCACAGGGGAGGGGATGGAAACTCCACTGGAATTGTTCCCTTCATTGTCATCAAAGTGCCTTTGCCATCAGCCTGGGGGGAAACCTAAAGCTTTTCAAGGCAGGTTTGGCTCGTATGGTGTGTAGGGGTGGATGAAGGGGCCATTTTCACACACCCTTGTCCCAGTGCTTCCCTTTGGGTTTGCATTTGCGGCTGAAGCTGCCTGAAGCCGGGTGAGCGATGCTACTTCCCTCTCACAGAGAGAAGCAGAAAGGGTAAATGGATTTGTGCTGCTTTTGTGCTACGGGGCGAGTCCTTCACCCGAGCAGTGAGCGCTGTGAGCTGGGGCTTGGCATGCAGGCTCCGGGGTTTTGCCTCTGGCTCTCAGGCTCTCTTCTCCCGAGGCTTGATGACATTCCTGGCTCTCGGAGCAGAGGGTCCCTTTCCTCTCCGACTGACCGCCAGGCTGCGGCTGGAATAAAAACAATAGCTTCAAGCTGCCAGGGGCAGTGGTGGGGAGAGGGGGACAAGGCATTCAGTTTCACGGTTTATGGGACAAGGCATTCAGTTTCATGGTTTATTCACACTGCGGGCTTTTATAAAGGGAGCGTAAATCATGCAGGGCAGCCGTGGGCTCCACAGACAGCATCGTTCAGGCTCTCAGACACATTGATCTTCGTGCTGGAAACTGAGCCTGTCCCCTTTGCTCTAACCAGGCTGTGGGGAGAGGCCTGCCAGGTGAGGATGCTGAAATGCTGCACTGCATATCGGCTCTCCTCCACCTTTGCGGAGTGCTGCCTGCCTCCCCTGTGTGCTAACCCATTTTTTCCCCCCACAGTATTTTGTGCTCCAGCATTGTTATGGTAAGGTTTGCACAACACAACGTGTTTTTCCCTCCAGTTGATTTTCTCTGATTAGCCCATTTTTCCTCTTGCCCTCATTCTGTTTTTTCCCGCAGTATGCGAATGCCGTTTGCTGAGAAACTGTGTCAGCCTTCCTCTAATTAAGAGTCTGGCAGGAGCCAGCGCAACAGTAATTTTGGAGATGACGCTTCCAGTTTGGAGCTGACAGTAAGCTGAGGTGCTGCAGCAGGGGCTCGTGCTGGAGATGCGGGAATGTTCTCCGGCTGAGCAGGACAGGGGGACCCACGAGGAGCCTGGTGCAGGAGCAGTGAGTACCTGGGTGTTTAAACTGTGTCCTCTTGAAAAGCAGCTGCAGGAATGGTTAAATCTGTGGTTATGTCACAGGTTTAGCCCTTTGTGAGGGAGTCTGTGTGTGTGTGTAAGGGACAGGAATAAATTGCAGGGGCCCTAAGTCGGCTGCATGTCTCTGAAATAGTTGTAATGTTGGGAAGTAAGATGGAGAGCTCAACAATCAAACGGCCTGAAAAAGGGCAAATAAGGAGAAGCCATTCAATGGCGCTCTGTAATATGGCTTCAGACTCCATAGTTCTTTTATTAGCAGGAAAGCTCAAAGCAAACAAAAGGAGACAGGAGCTGGGGATTTGCTTGCCTCAGGATGTTGTGGATGCTAAAAGCTTAGAGGTTCAAAGAGCATTTTGTGGCAGAAAAATGCAGCGGGGGTCTATGAAATGAAAGTGGCTCTCCCTGGCTGAGAAAGCTTCAGGCTGCCGATCCCTGGAGGGTGGAGCATGTGCTGGGGAGATATCCCAGATGTCTGTCCTGTTCCTTCACCCCGTGTGAAGTGCTAGGATTTGGTCCAGTGTGGTGTTACTGCCCGTATGCTTTACGTGACAGCTGAGGGATTTCATGTCATGTCATGTCATCTCTCAGTTTCCAAACTGTCTGTTGTGTCCACCATTGTGTCTCTCCATCCACTCCTGAGACAAAAGTTGCTGTTGAAGGTGGTGCCAGCCCTTGCTCTAAAGGAGCCTAGAGAGGTGTATGGGATCAAATGTTTCATTTGGCTGAAGAAAACTCAGTGTCATTTTTTGATCTTTCTAATGACCCTGTGAGTGAGACTAGGAGAACAAGTTGTGTGGTTCAGGAGCTTCAGCAGAACACAGCCAACCACATGCCAGAGCTGACCTCCTTCCTCTCCCCTGCCACCCCATCCATAGATGTTTGCAGCTAGAGAGAAGTACAAATAGGAGCAGAGGAGGAGATTTTTTAAAAAAAATCCTTCCTGAGTGGTACCTCTAGAGCACAATTCAACATTTTTCCCTCCCTACTTGCTGTGTCAGATTTGCCTCTTGGGGGCAACCTCACCCCGCTCCGGCTGAGACCAAAGGGAGTTTAAGTGCTTGAGGGGCGATGATTCACTGCGCATCCCTCTCTGCCTTTGAGTTATCTGATCATTTTTAGCAATCGAGGTCATTATTTGCTGAAAGGATTTCAGGATTTAAGCCGTCGAGGCTGACTGTTGGTGGCTTTTCAGAAACGATGCGATCAGCTCTTGAAGGTCCCTTTCCAGGCTCGGAGTCCTTCAAAGTCTTTTCCTGCCATGGTGTCCTTCAGAGAGAGGAGGGTAGCATGGAAGGACATGTGTTTTGTGGTTCTGGTTTAATGGGCAGAGCATAAATCTTTGCGAGGAAGATTTACGGTGTTCTCCCGGCTCTTTTGCCTGGGGTTGGCTTGGACTGTCACTAAGCCTATCAGATAGTGCTGCGGACACTCTGCTTGTCATAGGGGAGAGAACAAAATTACTGCTCCAGCTCCATTTCAGCCCCGAGTCTCTGAGCAGGCGTCTTGTACAAACCTTATCCACAAAAAACCATTTGCATTTATTTAAAGGGTGTTGAGGTATATGATGGAATAAAGGAAGTATTATTTATGCTTAGTGCCGTGGTTCCTAATGGTACTTTACGTGCTGCTATGACCTACAAAGCTTGTTGTTTTGTGCCTGCAGTGCTCTGATGTTCTTCCTACCCTGAGGGTCAGAAATGACAAGAATAAATGATTGGGACGAGTGTCTTGCAAATCCTTGCTCCCTCTCCTTGGAAGTGTCCTTGCCAGGGCACGGCTCAGTGACCCTGCTGGCACAGGCAGTGGGGGGGCAGTGTCCTTGTCCGGCCCACGGGAGTGAACAGAGAGGTGTTCCTGTGAGACATGAGGGCAAATCCATTTATCTATATTCATGTTTCACCTTCTCCCCGAAGTGCAGGGATGCAGCTTGGGCTGGGCAGGGGGCTTTGGAAAAGCCTGGGAGGAGGCTGGAGCAAGTGAGGTTAACCATGGACCCCAAAGCATAGGGACTACTCCAAGAGGGGTGCAGGACCCTGCAGCCTGTGTCTGCCCAGTGAAGGACTGAGTCAGCTCTGCTGGGGCAGCAGCTCCTGGCTCCAGCCAGCCTGGGCACTCGGACAGCAGCAACCACGCAGCTCATTAACCCAGCCCTCCGGCACTCGCTCTGCTGGCCTTGACACTGTCCTTCTTAATAGCTCCTCTTCTTTCCTTTTTTTTTTTTCTTTTAATAAAGGTAAATGAACTATATGGATATGCAGGAACATGAATCAAAGGAACTCAGCTGACTCTTGAACGAACCTTTCGTACAGAGATGTGCTAAAAGCACCAGGACGTGACGGATGCAGCCCGCTCAGAAAACACCTAAGGACAAAAACTGCTTGTAAGGCATCTCACTGCAGCCTCCAAAAATCTGATTATGTAGGGGGAGGAAAAAAAAAAATCAGGTTTTGGAATACATTAACTCAGTTGAACAGCACAGAGAGAAGGTACCAGCAAGAAGCAAATCAATTCCTGAAGGCTGCTGGGAAATTTCACTGAATTGGAGCTTCAGAGTAAGGCTGGCTGCACTTAGAGGAGTTATGTTTCACCTGAAATATTTAACACTGGGCATTTGAAACACTCTGTGTGTCCAAAGAGCCCACCAAAAATATGCTTACAAGGAGATTTTAGAGGAACCTTGGGCTCATGCCATGCTGTTGATGGGTGAGCCCAGATACTTGGGTTGTCCGGTTTTGTTGGGTTTGTGTTGGTTTTTTTTTTAAGAAAAGCATGGGAAGAATAAGTCTCTGGCCTTCATCACAGGGAAGCAAAAACTACCATGTAATGAATGCTGGTCTGCTTTTGGGACACGTGCTGACAGATCTGTTGTTAGGAGGGAGATGTTTCCATAGCAAAACCATCATCCTAAATGGCACTGTAATGCAGCAGAGATGCTGTGGTGGCCCTGGGGACCATCTTCCTGGACCATTCTGAGCTTTCTTCCAGGGAATATGGGAGAGCAATGGCAGGGGGGATCAGAGCAGCTCATGGTGATGCTCCCCAGAGTGCTGCCACAGCACCAGGGCTCTGCTGGCAAGGCTGTCAGCTCAGCGTTTTTCAGTCCTTTCTGACTTTAAAAGAAAACTACAACAAAAGGCAAGCTTGAAATAGCTCATTTTATCTCAGCAGACAAACAACTTGCTTTGAGCATCATTGTCACTCAGGCTAAATTAGTTTTAGATGTTTTTAATGACTGGGTAACGTTTTTCAGCTGTTCATTCTGCAGCACCCTGCTGAGGGACAGTCCATCTGTAAAGACCAAGGACTCCAATATTGTGGTTGTTCTTTCTGACATTCATTTGGCTTTATTATTTGATACGTGATTCCCTGTGGCAGAGATGTTTTCAGCTAAATTTACAGCTACAAGCTCTTTTCTTTGCATAAAGAAGATCTGTTTCCTAAAGGGCTGGAAGGCTGGCAATGCATGTTCCAGTGGAAGGTCAGGGATGTAGAGGAGAAACTCTGGGAGATTGAAGGTGACAGTCCAAATCCTGTCTGCACTGAGGGTGACATTACCGTTGGGCTGGAGGGATTTTAACTCATCATTTGTTACCTCTACCTTTCACTTCGCTTGTAATGCATGGCACGGAGAGCTGTGACTTGCAAAATGATCCCACCAGGGACGTGGTTTGTGACATCAGCCATGCAGGTCTCTCGAATCCCTCTTTCCAAGGCAGGCGCAGCTTTTGCATTCGTTTCTAAAGGCAACTTCTAAGCCACTCGCCTTCGCCATCTCTGGGTTTTGCAGTGCTTCTGGGAGATTGTATTTTTAAATCCTAGCTCATAAATTTTGGAAGCTACTTTCCTTCCCCACCCCCTCGCCCCTATCAAAGTGTCAGAGCTGAAGAAAAACTGTGAGAGTGATGGATGTGCCCGGCTCTGCTTGCCAGTGCTCTGCTGTGTGTGCGGGGTGTTATTTACTGCGCTGCTGGGGTTGTTTTTTCTTTGGTGGCAGAGACGGCAGTGTAGGGGTTTGGTGCCTGGGAGGGAGGGGTAGGATGCCCACGGGTCAGCCAAGCATTGGGCTGGAGGAGGCAGGGCTGAGAGAGAGGTCGCTTGGGCACAGGGACACGGAGAGCCAAAAGGTGAAGCTGTGGGGACATGGATCCTATCTGGTGGCTTGGCCCAGAGGGGGGATTCTGGGGGCCATAACACCCTCCTGGCTTTAGCTCTGGGGGCTGCAGGTTGGCTCCCCCAAAAGGGCAATTTTTAAAAGCCACCAGTCTTATCCCAGCCCTCATGCACCCCCAGGTACTTGTGTTGCTGCTCTAGGAAGCGTGTGGCAGGGAGCTGACCTGCCATGCAGGAGAAAACACAGGGGGCTGTGCCCCACTGCAGAAACAGAGAGAGACACCCCTGTGCTCCCTGACCAGGCTGGAGCCTGCCTGCTTTTACTGGGAGCGTCTGGGATGATGGGCAGAGGGGTTGCCAATGTCCAGCCCAGCCAGTCACTTCTCCTGGAGCTATGCATCTGCCTCTTCCCTGCCTGCAGCCACCATTGTCCTGCTCCTGCCCCAGAGCTGGGACAAGGCCCCACTGAGCCCCAAAACTCCATTCTCTAATGGAATTCCCAGGGGCTGCTGGCATTTCCCCCCCCCATGCTGCAGGAGCATCCCAAAGCAGCTCTGCCTGGTTGAAAGGCAGGTCAGGACCCTGCCCTCCCGCAGTCTCACCATCCCTTCCCTGAGGGCACGCTGCCGACAGATCCCGAGCCAGGGAGATGCTTTCCGCTGGCTCAGAGAGGTTTGCAGACAAGCAAACCAAACCCTGCCAGCTCCCTGTGTGAGCGCCTGTCCTCCGTGAACTCCCGTGCGTCTCTTGCAGCCGGGCTTGTGGGAACGGATCGGAGGCTGCTGTGACTCAGCTGCTTCTCCCTTGAGAAAATCTGCCCTGGCACGGTGCTTGGCTCTGCGGCTGGGGCTGCCGGCACCTGGCAGCCTTCATCAACAAATGGCCTTGGGCAAAACATCCCAATTTCCCCTGCCAAACATTTATGGGAGGAGAAATGCAGCATGTGATCTCGCAGGAAATCGAGGCAGCAACTCTGTGCTATACTGAACTGGGGGGAAAAGTCCCATCCCTCCCTGAAGCTGAGCCTTGGGCTGGAGGGGCTGCAGCACGGGCTGGCTCTTCTGGTCTGCCCCAGCCTTTTTCCATCTCCTTATAACTTTCTCAGACAAATTCTTCTGCAATTGTAATTTTCCCCGCTGGCTCTCAGCCTGGAGAAACAGTGGTTTGGAAAGTTTGCTCAACGACTTGAAGGGAAGAGGCTCCCAAGCCTTTCATGCTCTGTGCCCACTGGAATATTTTTTTTTCCTGGGGCTAATCTGTGGAGCATCACGCTTGGCTTGACGAGTCCATGACGCTCTCAAGAAACAGAGCCAAGCCTGGTGAGTGTGTACTCAGCTGCTGGGAAGCCCCAGGTGCTGCTGTCAGAGTCCAGGCAACACCATCGGGTCTTTTCTGTTCCTCTGCTTCACACAGCTCTGCCAGCCTGGGATCTGGGCAGGCTGCTCCTGCGGTGGGCAAAGGAGACTGATGAGATGGTGGGTGCTGGAGCAGTGAGATTCCCCCGTGGTGTGGAGCTGGTGGGCTCCCCACTGGGCTTTTTTTCCATGGAGGCAGGTAAAGCAGCAGTGCAGGTCTCACAGCGTAGTTGAGGGATGGAGGGGCCTAGAGAAAGGCTGGTTTGCTTGTTGCTTTCTCACGTCAAAAGGGGAAAGTACCCGTTTTTCCACTGGTGGTTTTGACTTTATAACACGCCTCTTGCTAAGGCATGGCCTTAGCTTGAGTTTCACAACTCTTTTGTGGGTTTCATAAATCCCCAGCTGCTGGAGCACCGTGATTTTGTAACTCCCAGCTGGCTTTTAAACCAGCCTGGAGAGGAGCTTGAAATGGTTGGATGCCTGCTGCCTCTCAGACCACAGAGGCTGGCAAACCAAATCCCAGATCTGGAGTTTTATCTCACTTTTCTTACTTGAGGCAAGGGAAAGGCAGGCTGCAGGTACTGCTGAGCAGAAGCCAGTCCTGCCTTAGGAAGAAGTTTCCTACCAAAGACTGGGGATCCTGGTCAACCCCATGGGTTTGATAGGCACTGATGCCCCATTAGTGCTGCAATTCCAAAACAGAGCCCTTTGCAACAGGCTACTCCCATGGTGTGCACCCTGCCAGTGTATTTCTAATTTAATCCTGGCTGCTATTTGATCCTGCTAAGTTGTTTGTATTTACACCTCTATGATTCATAATGAAATCCTCTGCCTGACCAAACCTGGGTCCCAGTGGTGGGAGACAGGACATACAGCAGTGGGGAGTGTGGGGGTCTCCTGACAGTCACCCTGGGCACCCCCGTGCGTGGGACATCCACTAAGGTCTTGGCTGTGCACGATAAACGTGAGAGGGGGCAAGAGGACTGGAGCAGGGGTGCTGGCATGTTTTGGGACCACAGGCAGATTGAGGGTCCCTCAGGGTCCAGGGTGACGATTGGTGCCGAGCTCCAACCAAGCCAGACAATGGTTCATCCCCCGCAAACCTTAAGGCAGAGCAATGTCAGGCATTAAGCACCTTAAATCACGTTGCCGTGCACTCTGACGGGGTCCCCACGTCCCTCCAGGGAGACTGCAGACTGGCGGTGGCCGGGAAGCGTCTCTGGCAGGGAGCAGCCGGCAGCGCTGCCGCCCCGGGCACTGAGCTGCAACCTGAGTGCACGCAGGCCGCCGTCTCCCAGGCTCGGGGCGAGCGCAGCATGTGGGCTGGGAGAGCTGATCCGCGCTAATCCCATCAATATTTCACGGTGTCGTGGCCCTGTTATAATTCCTCGCATCATTTGGGATGCCGGCTGGGATGGGGTTGTGGTGCCAAGTGAAACATGAGAGCTGCCATGGCTTTGCCCTGGCTCCCTGGGCATCTGAGGGGTGAAAGGGGCTGTCTGCAAGCTTTTCTGCTCGCTGTCATGGGTAGAGTTGTGTGGCAGAGACAGGTGAACCCAAAAATGCTGGCTGAGTGTCGGCATCTGCCTGGTTTTGCCATGTGCCGGAGCGGTGGGGCTGTGCTGTGCTGGGCAGCTGGCCCATGGATGGATGGGGCTGTGACGTGGCAGAGCCTGCTTTACCCGGTCCTCTCTCTGGGGGACACAGTGTGTAAGTAACAACAAGAAGAAATTAAACAGTATCCAGTCTCTGGGGTGGTGATGAGGGCAAGAAAGCATTTCCTTGTCCTAAAGGCTGTTTGGAGTAACAGGAAGAGAGCACTACAAATAAAATCTTTCATGGTTTTGGGGAGACGGGTTTCCCAAGGCACCATGTTGTGACTCAAAGGGTCCCCTGCTCTGGGCTGGCCCCTGGGCTGGGATAGGGGTTGTAGGGCTGTAAGTCCTATGAGGAGAAGATGATGGAGCTGGAGCTGTTTAACCTGGGGAGATGGACGTTCTGGAGAGACCTTGTCACGCTCTACAATTGCCTGAAAGGAGGATCTAGCAAGGTGAGGGTCAGTCTCTTCTCCCAAGTAACAAGTGATAGGACAAGAGGAAATAGCCCCAAGCTGCACCAGGGGAGGTTCAAGTTGGACATCATGAAGAATTTATTCTCTGTATGTGCGGTTAAGTATTGGAATGGATTGCCCAGGGAAGTGGTGGGGTCACCATTCCTGAAGATGTTCAAGAAATGACTGGACATGGCACTTAGTGCTGTGGTTTTGTTGACCAGGTGTTGTTTGGTCAAAGGCTGGACTCAATGATCTTGGAGATCGCTTCCAACCTTAATGATTCTATGATTCTAGATCTGCCCCAACAGGAAATTCCCCTTCCAGCACCTTCCTGGCTCTGGGCTAGAGTTGAAGCAGGAGCCAAACCTCCCTGTTTGGCAGAACCGATCCGTGGATAAGAGGGATGCAAGTGCAGGAGAGGGTTGGGTCTGTTTGGGCTCCTGCTGCCTGGAACCTGCCCTGACTCTTGGGAAAGCCATGCAAAGAAGAGGAAGGCCCTGGCCTTCAACCTCATGGAGCCCTAAATTCCTTCAGTTAATCTCATGGGGGCAGCAGAGCAGGCAAAGCTCTGAAAATAGATCTGTTTCCAGCTGCCAATGACTCGTGTTAATTAATTAAAGCCTCGCAAGCTCGGGCCTGTAAAAGTGCAGTGCTGGTCGCACCAGGCTCGGCTTGCTCTGTGCTCACGCACTAATTATCCTACTGCAAGGCCAGCAGCTAACGAAGCTCCAATTTGTGCTGGGTTCGGCTTCCAGTCATGTGGGAGGCAGGGAGTGCTGCTGCAGGACGGGACGGGCACAGTGCCCTGGATAAGGGGGAGCTTCGGGCAGCCCTGTCTCAGCCCTGGCACCCCTTTCCCCTGTGCTCGTGGACCAGTTCTCCCCATAACAGGCCCCACAGCCTCCAGCTGTGCCTCTGCTAAGGTAGGGAATGGGGTTTGGAGAGGATGTGGAGGATCATCTGCCTTGCAGCACCTAAACCCTGCCATACCTGGGTAAGACAGGCTGGCCAAGGACATCCCTGCCTCACATTCCTGCCTGGCTTCCAGGGCGTGGGCATCCCACTTTCACAGGGTGGGCAGAGGGGCGAGGCAAAGCGAGGTGTGGAGACGCCAGGGTTTTGCCCAAGGAGAGAAGGAAATGGTAATTAGTCTCTGGAGCACACAGGAGGTGAGGATGGGAAGGTAGGGAGTGCTCGAGGAGGTGGGTAGTGTCTCTGGTCTGAGAACGGGGACAAGGAATGGGTCTTGGGATATCATGCTGGGAGAGGGGGTGGTGGCTGCTTGGTGAGTGTGTGCAACGGTGACAGAGCTGTCATCAAGAGCACTCAGATGGGTCCCTCCTCAGCTGAGACCCATCAGTGGGTGAGGACTGGGGGGATTCAAACCTCTGTTACCCTCTCTCCCACCCACAGTGTTTGTAGGAGGCAGGATCTTGGCAGTCAGAAGCCTTGAGAATGGCACGTTAGTCAGGCTCCCCATGGGAACACCCTGCCCCTGCCACCTTTACTGACCCTAAAGGTCCAGAAGGTGGTGGAATCTCAGCTGGGGTTGACCCTCATCCCCAGACAATGTTCAGCAACTGCAGCACAACCTGCTCAACCCTATGCCCTGCTGCGGGTCTGGGTCCAGGTCTGCAGGGTGTGGGGTTGGGGTGGCCTTGTCCTCCTCCTGGAGACCTTACCCCTTGGAGGGGTTGGTGTGGAGTGGAGGGGGTGAGCTGGAATCCAGAGGTGATGGTGCTGGAACTGGGCACTGCATGGCTTTGTAACTGTAGGCTGGCAGCAGCTGGTCAGGCTGCCAGCTCCGAGAGAGCTGTAATCCAGCGTACGCAGGTACAGCATTTCCCCACCTCCTGCTCCAGCTGATTTCCAACTGCCCTAGATCCAACCTGCTGATTACATGCAATGTTGGCTCAGAGTTTTGCTTTCAGGAGGCCTGCTGCTGCTGTGAAGGGTGAGGAGGGAGGGTTGGCCAGATGCTGGAAGCTTACGAAAAGAAAGCAAACACAGGCCTGAACCTGGCAGCTCCTGCACATGGGGAGGAGCTGCAGAAGCCACCCAGGATAAAAAGGCTCCACACAGGGCCCCAGAGAAACCATTACCTGCTTGTGTTTTCAAACAACCTTCCGCCATGCGTGAATGGTGAGACTTGCTGAGAGCAGAGAGAAGATGGGGCACGTTGCCTGACTCAGGCGTGCAGGGCAGGGTGCTGGGCTGACTTTGGGGAGCAAGAAACCTTAGTGAGCACCACGGCATTGGCTGGGGGCTTTGCTGTGCTGACATTGGTGGCTCTGACTGGGGTCTGTAGCGTGATGGCACTGGTAGCATGTTCTTGCTGTGTTGGCAGAGCAGGATGACACTCATCCCTGTTCAGTCACGCTTTTGCACAGTCACAAGACCACAACATCAGCCCTTTGCCTCCCTGACTTTGCAAAGGGCATCCACACGGACCTTTTGAGGGCTGCATCACCCAAGCCTCCTGTGCTGAGTGAGCCCCTGGCCCACCCCAAGTGTTGAGGGCCGACCAGGGGCTGCACGGCAGCATCTCGTCCCTGCCTGCCGCGGCTGTGCCGAGGGACATGCTGACACCTGCTTCCACGCAACGCAGGCAGGGGCGGCCCTGCTCCGCTCCCCTCCACCTCCTCCTCCTCCTNGCCCCCGCGCACGGCGCTGCCGGCAGAGGGCGGAGCGGGGCTGGGCTCGGTCGAGAGCTGACGAGCCGAGCTGAACAGAGCCGAGCCGAGCCGAGCCCTGCGGTGCCGCCGTGCCGAGCCGGACCCTGCGCTCCCCTGCCGTGCCGCCCGCGCTGCCCGCACCTGCTGCGCCACCGCACCGCGCCAGGCAGGTACCGAGGGGACGCGAGCAGCCCCAGCCGGGGCGGGAGCGGGTCCGCAGGCCAGGGGGGTGCTGCGTTCGGGCGCCGCGTCCGCAGGCGGGATCCGGGAAGCTGGATCGTGCGGCTGGGTGCGGGTGCTGCGTGCACACGGCTGTGGCTGAGGCTGAGTGCTCAGCCCACGGGCAAGATCTGGAGTGCTGGGTGCGGGTGTTGAATCGCTTGGTAGGTCCTGGGGTGCTGGCTCAGGGTCGGGTCTGGGTCTGCAGGCAGGGTTTGGGGTGCTGGATCCCAGGTGTTGAGTCTGCGGGCAGGTTTAGGGGTGCTGAGTCCACAGGAAGGGTCGGGGGTGTTTGATCTGAAGTGCCGGGTCTTGGTCCGGGTCCATAAGCAGGATTGGGAATGCTGGTTCTGTGTGCTCAGGTGCTGGATCCGGGTGCTGAGTCCACAGGCAGGATCTGGGGTGCTCGGTGTGGGTGCTGCTCATAGGAAGGGTCCAGAGACAGAGGAGCAGAGCTCTGACCTGCTGTGATTGAAATCCAGGGAATAATGCGTTGGAGGAAACAAGAGGGGAGAGCCTTGGAAGCAGGGTGGAGAGGGGTTCAGGGTAGGTCTGATGCAGGTGAGGATTTGGGGACGAGCAGGAGGGGAGGTGGCATATGCTGGATCTGGTGGCAGTGCAGGAGCTTTCTTTGGGGACAGGTTTGGGGCATGGGGTGAGGTGGGTCTGGGGGACCTGGGTAGGAGTGACAGGGGAACATGCTGGGGATGTGAGGGAACACGATGGTAGGAGTTGTGGACAGACAGGGCACCAGCTCCGGGCAGGGAGGGCTGGATACAATCCTTCCTTCCCCAGCAGGCTGGGGGGATCAGGGGTCTGCAGGGATGAGAACTGCTGGGGGTGTCTGGGGAGGCTGAGCATTACCTGGGGTCAGCTGATGTTTCAGATGGCTGGGATGAGGTACTAAACCTATGCAGGTGGTGCAGTACAATCTCTGCCCCTCTCTCCTTCCCTTTGGAAATCAGGGGGTGGTCATGGAATGTGGCTTGTCTGAGCCTTGACTCGTTGAGATTCATTTCCTTGGGATGCATTGCTATGGGGGCTGCAGATGCCCCCCAGGCAAAGCAGACCAGCCTGTGCTGGGTGCTTCTCTGCATCTTTGTGCCAATCCAAATGTAGAAAGTACCTGCAGCACTGGAATTTGGGGCTCTCTTTGCTCTCTTCGTTAGTGCCCAGGTGGACCAGTGCCTGGCCTTTAAACCAAGAGCGTGAAGTGGGAGGGGGAACCATGAAAAGGCTTTTTGGGTGCCAAGAAAAACAGTCTCCAAAGACAAAGAGGCTTCCCAAAATGGATGAGGAGTGCAGTTCTGCTCAGATGCAGGGAAATTATTAATAACAACAGCGGCATTTTTGGTGCTAGTTGGCCTGCCACTGCGGGCTCCGACTGCTTTGCCTCCCTCTGCAGGCGCGGGTTGGGGCCCCCCCCACCTGAACCCCAAACTTGAGCGGGATGACCACGGCAGCCGCAGATGCTGCATGCGTGCCCTGCAGGACAGGTCTGTGCCTCATCTTGGTTTGGCCAGGCTTGCTCTGCCCAGAGGGATGAGGGGCAGGGAGCTGCCCCCCAGCAGGAGAGATCCCTATCAGGACTTTGTTTTTGTGTTGCAACCTGAGGGGGAAAAAACCCCAAACCCCAACCCCCCTTTCAGTTCCTGTAGATGAGGCTTTGTTCTCCCCCCCGCCTTTTCCAACATCTATTTGAACCTTTCACCACTTTACTCACCAGGAATGCAGCGGGTTTGCTGGAGCTGGGAGGTTTATTCAGCAAACCTGGCAGGTCATGTGCCGGGAAAAGGCATCCAGGTGTGCTTAGCAAGACTGACGCGGGGGGCTCTGCCGGCACCCCATGCAGGAGGGCAGCGCTGGGTGCAGTGGAGACGTGGTGCCAGCCTCGCCTGACCGCGTGCGGGGAATTTCCCTGCACTTGCCCGCCGGCTCTGCTTGGCATCTTGACGAGACTTGTTGGGAAGCAGCTCATGTGATGGGTAGTTTTGTGAGAGGGGGCCTGTCCTGGGGACCTGCTGCTTCTCAGAGGGGAGGGGTGATGCCCCCAGACTTTTCTATGGACCCCCCCTGAGAGTGGAGCTGGGTGGGTGCCTGTTCCTGTTCAAAGGTGAGAGCTACCTACCTGACTGGTGCTTCAGGAGGAAACGCTGCCGTCTCCATCCCTCCCTGGCTGGCTGTGGCACCAGCTCCTCGTGATTTACAAGCATGAGGGCTTTGCCATAGCAAGGTCATCACCAAACCCATCCCCTCCTTCTTCCTGGGGCCTGAGCTCTGCTGTTCAGAGACGAAGGAGGCCGAGGGTTTCAGGCACCAGGTAACTGACCGGTGTGGGGGGCTGGGATGCAGCTTTGTGATTCAGGGTGTCCTCTGGGTTCTGCTTTTCTTGTTGCTTAAGAGCTCCCTCCGGGTACAATCCCACCTCCGTTACCTGATGGAGGGCGACTGTTTGTGTGTTGCAAAGCCCAGCCCATGTAAATAATGCGGGGATCTGATTTTGGGGCAGCAAAGCTGGCGGTATGCAAACAACTGTGGGAAAGGCCAGATGTTACTGCTTTAAGCTGTGCAGTTTTGAATGCAAAGTGGAAGATCAAAATTGGGTTTGACCCCAAACTGAAGCTTTGCTGGAGGGAAAGCAAAGGAAACAAGATGTTGTTGAAGCTGGAAGCCCTAAAACTGCTCCCGTCATCTGGTTTTGCTGGACTTTGGAAAAGAAAACAGTTTATCTTTGGAATAAATAAAAGGGAGAGGAACAGGCTTGCAGCAGAAAGCCCCATGTTCACTCCAGACAAGTTGGGTTGTGCTCCACCTCTTGCCCCCTCTTCCAAGGGGACCCCGGGTTGTGTGTGATTTCTGAGCCTCTGTTTCCCCTTGGGAAAGCCCCACACCATCCCGACGGCAGGAACCCCAGGCATTGCCAAGAAACATCTCTGAAACTCAAACCTGGCTTTGGAAAAAAACTGGAAGACAAACCGGCTCTAAACAAACACCCGAGTTCATTCCGTGTCTTGCATTGTATGAGCCCAGTGAAATGAAACACAGTGCAGCCACAGGGACAGGCAAATGGATTCAGATGCTTTAAAAAGCCCTGAAATCTGCTGGCTTTGAGATGTCCTTTTACATTTAGGGTCGGGATTTTTTTTCTCGTTTTCTTTCTAATTGTTCTTGGGAATTTAATTCTACAATTATTTTGCTGCTTCTGCCGAGGAGACAATGTACTTCAGCCACAAAGCCTTTGAAGGCTGAATTGCAGATCACATCCAGTGCTGAGCCACTTGGATGCAGACGCCCCCTTGCTGGGAGAATTTGCTGTGATGTGGAGGGCTGTCTGTCTGTTCGTTTGTCCAGGCTGCCGAGGGGCTGCCGGCCAGCGGTGAAGCTTGTCGTGCTGCAAATGAAAAAAGGATGGAACATGTTCGGTTTGGAGGTGATGTTGCTAGCACCGAGCCTGCCTCTTCCTCGTGATGGAGGAGGTGGAAGCCCCAGGGATGTGCACCCCACATCCCAGGGCTCGATGGCTGCACTCTGCCTTCCCCATGTCCTGGACTGGAGGCGTGAAGGTGAAGTCAGAGCGGGGCCACCGAGTCTCGGCACCATCCGGTTTCACTTCCCGGTTGTCGCACGACTCCCTGCTGTACTCTCAGGTGCTCCCAGGCTGTGGGGTCAACCCAGGGCTGCTGCTGTGGTGTTTCCAAAGGGGAGATAGGTGCTGTGTGAGAGGGAAGAGCCATAGGGACTGTGTCTTTACTGCTGTCGCGCAAGAGGTAATGGCCTCCAGCAATGAGGAATTGTGAGGGGAGTTTTGCTGCTCTGTCCAGGGGTTCTGGGTCTGGGCTGGCTGTGGTATCCCTTGGTGCAACCACTGAGCTGCAAGGGTTTGCCCTTCAGCCTCCCCTCCTTTCACCCTTCCAGGCCAGCTCTGGGCAAGGCCTCTGGATCCAGGCTAGGAACTGTTTCCACTAACAAACGGTGTTGGTGGGTTTTCCATTAGGGTGGGCAGTGGAGGAGTGATCTGTTCTGCTGTACTGGGCACTGTGCTCTTGCTGTCTGCTTGAGTCGTGTCAGGAGCAGCTGGAGCAGAGCTGTCCCTGTGCCTGGCAGCCATGGCACAGGGCAGAGCAGCTTTCCTTATTTTCTCAGTCAGACTTTTTTGGGTGGGTTTGGATGGGAATGGCTGGAGAGCTCTCATGGGGACTTGGCACTGAGCTCTGTTGCTGCCTGGCAGCCCCTTTGAACCTCCTGCTCCACATCAGACCCGACCTGATGGAGGAGAGGAACGAGTTCTTGTGAGATTAGTGAAAACAGGGAGCTTGGGAGAAGCTAACACACCCTGAGCCCTGCAGCCGTGCAGGGGGGACACCGTGTATCCCTGCCCCTTGTGGGGTGGGCAACATTCCCCACAGAAATGCAGCAGGGGGATGGTGGTCAAGGCGTGGTGCTGGGGGGAGCAAATGTGTTGGAAATTGGGCTGTTAGTTTTATTGCTGGCTGCTCAGCTTGTCTTTTCAGGGATGTTTGGCTCCTTCCAGCACTGGTGCCCCTTAAACTGGCCCACATCCCCGACTGTCCCCACTCGCTGTCCCATCCATCACTTTGCTGCTTCACATGTGTCCTCCCCACCGTGATGTTTCTGGGATCAGAGCTGGGTGCTCTCCTCTGCTGGATGTGCTGGGCTCTGCTGGTGGCTGGTGGGGACTGTGCTGTGGGAATTGGGAGTCTGTTCCCATGGCCTGCAGGAGCCTGCCACCCGCCTCCCTGGCTCCATGATGGCTGTGCTCTGCGTGGGGGCTTTGCTTTGGGAGCAGGGCAGGATACTCTGAGAGGAGCTATGTTGCAGCTCTTCCTCCCGTTCTCTGTGCCCAAATCCCAAATTTGGGTAAAGGAGGAGTACATCTGCTTCCTGAACAGCGGAAGCTCTAGTGTGTGTCTGCTGAAGCACCTCAGGGTCAAGCATGGTTTTATTTAAAGAAAGCAACTAAAATAAACCCAGGGAGGGGCTCCCAGGAGGTCACTGTGCTCCTTCTCTCCCTGACCCAGCATGGGTCCCCTCTTCCTGGAGGGCTTTTGGCAAGTTTGCATTTTTTTTCTTGTGTTGTTGACAAAAATCCTCTCTGGTTGAGAAATATTTGTGCATCAGTGCCAGCCCAGTCCCACGGGTCAAATCCTGCCCCTGCAAATCTGTGCCGGGAACAGTGGCTTGTTTTGGGCTGGCCTTCGGGGATGCTGCCACGGGAGACCCACACCCTTGCAGGGCAACCCAGGCACGAGACCAGGAGCAAACTCCTCGAACAAATGGATGGACAGATGGACACTATGGGCTTGGGGTGGATCTGATGTTTTATTATTTGCTGGTTGGGCTCTGCAGCAGAAGCAAAGTGCTGGAAGTTCGTCAAGGGCTGAATTAAAGTTGCCTGGCAACCTCCATCCTGGCTCCTCTTCCCACATCTCGCAGGATTTCCCACTCAAGGTCTGCCGCCTCCAGGGAAGGGGGGCCTAAAACGCATTGCGCTCACATCCAGGCTGGGGCTAGGCTTGTCTCCTGTCCCTGGATGGCTCCTTTCCCATAACTTACTGGTTGTTCCCACGCCTGGGAGCCGGGAGCTCTCCCCACCTCATCCCCTGGGGCAGGTGCCTTTCCCCCCACCTGTGCCAGGAACGGGTCAGGCTGTTTCAGCTGAACCTGAGGGCAACTTGAGTGGGTCTCCTGGAGGGTAGAACAGTTCAGTGGCAGTGGGAATGTGAGTGGCTGCAGGGGGATGTGCCAGGCTCGGCCCCAGTGAGTAGAGTGGAATTGGCTGCATGGGGTTTGAAGTGCCCGGGCTGGGCTGCCAGGAAAAAGCAAAGTGCAAATGGTGTCTTCTGGTGCAGTCCTTGATGGGGGTTTTGTTAAGGCTGTATTGCGGCTCCATAACCCAGAGAAGACCTGCTGGAAATCCCTGGCTCCCACTG
This sequence comes from Falcunculus frontatus, assembly GCA_013398115.1. Taxonomy (NCBI): domain Eukaryota; kingdom Metazoa; phylum Chordata; class Aves; order Passeriformes; genus Falcunculus; species Falcunculus frontatus. The sequence continues at coordinate 4,223,871 of VZRV01008191.1, forward strand.
GGAAACCAGCAGTGCTTGCTTGTAGTAGTCTGTGATGCCAAGGGGAGCAGCTCCTGAGAGAGGAGAAATGTCCGGAAGCCACTCCGGGAGCCTGCTTGAACTTTGCTAGGTCTTAGTGGAACAACCACAAGCTGTCCGGGGAGGGGTGGGATGGGGAAGTGTCTTATCCCACTCTGCAAATCTGTCCTGCCATCCAGAATGGATGCTCCCACCCACCACTTCCATTCTTTCTCCTGAGTTCCTCTGAAATGAAAAAGCTGGCATAACTTTTAGCTGTGCTGATGAGGAAACATCCATGGGGCATCTGTAAGATCCCGTCTGTGGTCTCTCCATGTTTGCCAGCCCCACAGACAGCGCAGCTTCCCTGCACTGCAGCTTGCAAATAGCTTGTGCTCCTAGGTTTTGCTGCCTTGTGCCTTTGACGACCACGGGGCAGTAGAAAGGGGCCCTTATGTCCACAAATGTCCTGCTGCAGTGGCTGCTGAGGTGTGTGGCAGCTTTGGCTGGTTTACTTGGCCAGTTTCTTTGGCCAGATCCAGGTTGGTGAGACTGAAATTCACTCATCAAAAGCTTTTTGCTCCTCCAGAGACGCTGGTCATGGGGATTTTAAGGAGGTGCCGACTGGGCCAGCCCGTTTGGGTGTGCTGTGTGCTGGCTGCCGGTGGGAGGCTGAGGCCAGCACAGTCATGCTCACACAGCTTCCGTCGTGACCCAGTAAACCCAGTCAGACCTGACCGGGGCTCACTCGCTCCCCTGCGCGCTCACCCACGCCTGCACGCCTCTGCCGCCCCGCTGCTTTCCTGGCGTTCCCCAGGGACCAGCAAACACATCCCACTGGTGAGAGACGGTACCTGGGTCCGGTTCCATGCTGGGAGCTGTGGCTGAAGTCCATAGGAACACTGATAGCCAGTGGTAGGAGGGTGGGCTTTTGCCTCTGTGGATGTTACATGTTGTGAGTAGAGCAGCTGGTTCCTGGCTTCGCCCCTCTCAGGGTGTCCATCAGCCCTGCAGCTGTGTCCTGCCTCCACCATCCTGCTTCTTCAGCGTCGCCGGCCGGCGTGGGAGCTGAGGCTGGATTATCGGGTCCTATGTCGGCCCCCCCCGTGCTGGGAAGTAGGTGAGGTGCCAAGGGGATTGGGAGCTCACTCCTGGGGATGGGGTGGGCTTTCCAGGCAGTTTTTCTTTTAAACTCCTAGTTTCATTGGAGCTGCTGCTGCCTTTCAGCCTCTTCCTCTCCTGTTTTTGTTTCCCTCCCCCAGAGAAAACTCTGGCATTTCCATTCCCAGCTTTTTTCCATTTCTCGTTGAAGTGCTGCACTTGTGTAATCCATCTGCCCCCAGCCTTAGTGGTGGGTCCCACAGACCGCGACCTTTTCTGCTTCCTGCCTGAGCCCTCAGCTTCACCCTGAGCCTAGAACTTCCACCCTGACAAGGGGGAAATGATGGGTTTGGGGGTGTTTGCTGTGGCTGCAGACCAGGGTATTGACCTGAGGGGAGCCAAGGATGGTTTCAGTTCCTTCTTGCTTTTTCTCTCCCATCCTAGGAATGAAAAATCAAAACTAGAAAATAAAAAAAATAGGGAAGCTTGGAACAGGCTTCTCTTTGAGTAAAATATTAACTGGCTCTTACGGCATAACTGATTAAATGTTCTTTAGGACAAAGTTACATCTGATCTCGGGCAAAGGAGCCTTTGGAAATGGGTGTAGCTGCTTCCCTGGAAAAAGCAGAAGAGCCCAGCCCTGACAGCATGGGAGGCTGCTGCCCCCTGCCCGGCTAGGAACCCTGCACAACCCCCCAGCCTAATTTATTATTTTGGTTTTCCCCCTATGCTGGCTCGGTGCTTACGATAGTTAAATGTTAGCCGGGGCTGGCTCGCAGCGCCGTGCTGGCCCTGTGATAAGCACCATCCCTGCTGCACTCCCGGCTCCAGTCCCCAGCACGTCGGGAACCAAGCAGCAGGCAAAGTTCAGGACTTGTTTGTGCAGGGGAGATAAGGCCAGGACGCCCAGCAGCATGCATGGCTGTTATTCATTTATGAGAGATCATTGTTTGCCTTGTTGTAAGGAGGTTTCTCCCCTGCTCTCCTTTCCCATCCCAAGTAGAGCAGCTCTTGTGGCTTATGCATGATTCCAGACTCATGTCTGGAGCCATGTGGAGGCTTGGCGAAGGGTCCCTGCAACTTCCAGAGTGGTTCTGCTCCCACTGGCAGGGTGGAGAGCTGTCAGCATAGGGCTGGCCAGGGTGCTTTGGTGCTCCAGGTGTGACCCCACTGCTTGCTTTGCCCAAAGCTTGGTGGGTTTGGCTTGTGCTAGATATGGTGCCACCAAAGCAAATTCTTTCTTCTTGACCTCCACCTGCTTTCATCTGCCTTGCATTGCTGTGCCGTCATTCATGGGCGGACCCTCGGCCTGTACAGGGCTTGTCCTGGAAACAGGAGTAACATGGAGGGAGCCTGCTCTGGGATCTGCTCCCCAGGGAGCTCAGCCCTGCAGGTGGCACCCTGTCTGCACCCAGGGTTGGATGCTCTTTGGGTGCTCAGTGCTAGTCTGGAGCCTGGGGGACAGTGAGGCGGCAGGGAGAAACATCTGCCCCATTCCCGGAATGCTCTGGGGCAGCAGCCAGTGCAGGTGTGAGGTTTGTGTCTGAAACCCCTTTCAGGAAGCAGCACTTTCTTGCAAGTTCCAGAACTACGGCTGAATCCACATCCAGCCCCTCACTTCTCCTTTTCAGCCCCAAAGCCCTTTTCACTTTGGTTTTACCTCCCCTCTTCCGGGGACCTGGCGAAGTATTTGCTTCAGGGAAATCGTCTGCAGTGAGCGTGTTTGAGCAGCTTCTCTACAGGGTCAGGTATTTGGTTTATATATATATTTATAAACCTCTAAGCAAATATATGGGTGCTGGTTACTTACGGGGAGCTCTCCGGCTCAGAGATATCCAGTCATCTTTTTCCTCCTTAATGCCTGCAAGATGAACTAGTGGCTTTGCTCAGTGCAGTTGGGGGAGGTGGGGGGTTATTTGTGAGGGGTCGAATGCATGAAAGTGAGAGCCGATATAGATGCAGAGCTTCAAGGCAGCTTGGGATGAAAGAGAAAGTGAAATCTCGTGGAAAAACACCGGGGGGAATACTTGTTTCTGCTTGAAAAGACTTGATGAAGAGGCCAAGCAGTTCCTGTATGGATTTTACTTCACCTTACATTGCAACCTACCTGGAGCATCCTTCCCAATGCTTTAGTCCTCAGGAGTCTCATCATTTCAGGAGGGGCAAAACTGGGGACAAGTATCTTGCACGGCAGGACATGATCAGCTGGGCTTTTGGGAAGGAGAGGAGACCTTGGGCTCCCCAGGACTCCCACTGCTGCCATTCCTGCTTCAGCCGCTCTGGGGAGTGGGTCTTGGGGTACCCCAGTGTGCCAAGAGACCCACAGAAGGACTTGGCCCTGAGCCCCTTCCTCTGCTTTTGAGGGACAAATGTGCCTGCTCTTTGGGTGTGAAATGCAACGGGGGATCAGCTGGCTCTGCTGAAACATATCCTTCAGTCAGGGGGATCTGCAGGAGCAAAAGACTGGGAGTGAATGAGGGATGAACCCAGAGAAGACTTGGAGGAAATGTACCTCCAAGCAGCTGACTCGAGTGCTCAGCAAGCAACTCACTGCTGTGACAGAATGGTTGCTGACCCAGGGGGACGCTGTAGAAGGTCACTCTGCTCAAACTCCCCTCCATGCTCCATGATGGCTGCAGGCTCCATGCCTTGTGCCATGCCTTAGTTTCCCCTTTAGCAAATGAGGGTTTGTTTTTCCCTGAAGCCATCCCTGGTCTCAGGCTGTGCTGGGTCAAGCATCCATGCGTGTATGCAGCTGGCTCCTTCCCAAGCCTGCTTGCTTGTGAGTTGCTGGGACAGCAGGAGTGTCTGACCCAGTGCTCTGTGTTTCAGGAGGGTTTGGTGGCCAGCCCTGTCCCAGAGAGCTGGAGAGCCCGTGCCGAGGGTTGGCTGTGCCGGCCCGGCGGCAGCGGCTGAGGCGGCTGCCCTTGCCGAGAGAGCAGGAAGATGAGCGGAGGTCCGGCACATCTCCTGATGACTCTCTTCATGGCGGCGGCAGCCATGGGCTACCCATCACGGCGCTCTGCCACCGACCTGGATGCCACCCCCAGGACAACAGTCACCTTTGATGGTAAGGGGGTGTGGGTCCTGGTGGCGGCAGTGAGGTTTGGGATTTTGCTGGCACTGGCCTTGGCGCATTGTGACTGCAATGATGCAATCCCCTTGCCACCCCCCTGGAGCAGGGGGCTCAGCATGGGAGGGTGGCTGTGTGTGGGCATCTGATCCCCTGGGCTCCAGAAATCAGAGCTCACATGCCTGTCTGGTACTGGGTGCCCCAAAGAAGGGAGCATGGCAAAGTCATCTCCCCAAAAGCCAGACGGGGACAAGGATGTGCAGGGAGACAGCTCTGACCAACCCCTGGCCCTGCCCAGCAGCCCTTGGAGGGTGTCCTGAGCTGGGCATCACACCTAGGCTGAGATCTCATGGCCCAAATAGTCAGCAGGAAGCTTTCTTCCATGATTTTCTCTAATTGCCACTGGGCCCTTGGCCTCCAGCCTCCGTGGTGTAAGTGAGCCCAGCAGTGTCATTGTCCCTTGGGCATCCTCTTGGCTTCATTGACCTCATTAGTGAGGCTCAACTCAGCAATTGATGGTGGGAGAATTTCATTAGCATCTGGGGTGCCCTTTTCTCTCCAGGTGATGCCTCTTTTCTGGGAAAGGGGGGGAATCATTCCTTTTCCAGCTCCCTCCAGGGTCCCAAGCCTCATAGAATTTTCACTTCCTGCTGGTCCCTCTGGCCCGGGCTGAGTCCTACCTCACACTTCTCAGCACCCCAAATTGGATGGTTTCATTGGTTTGGTGGGCAGGAGCACTCAGCCCCACTGCAGAATTGCTCCCCTTGCATGGCAGTTTTGGTTTAGGTTTTTTTATCCTTCCCTTTGGGCTGGCTGGCCTCAGTTCAGAGCCAGGGTCACGGCCAGCATGTTTCTGCTTTCTTCAGCAGTTCCCCAAACACCGTGGCAGGTCTATGTCCAGCATGGACATTGCAGCTCCCACCCCTGAGCTGTGCTTTAATTAGCAGAGAGAAATTTCCTCTGTGAGCTTGAGCCAAATTAATGCCTTTTGTCTTCTACCAAACCTCCTCCCTGCCTTTCCTCCTGCGGTAACTGCTGTCACCCAGCACTGTCTGCCTGATAACCTCAATGAGTGCCATCCCACCCACTTCCAGCTCCATTCTCTTGTCTTTTCCCAGTGGCTCGCGCTGTGCCTGCCCCGGGGTCCCCCTCAGCCCCCTGTTCCCTTTGCAGAGCTGTCGGAAGTCCGGCGCTTCAACGCGCACACCCTCAACTACAGCACCCTGCTGCTGGAGGACGACCGGGGCATCCTCTACGTGGGCGCCAGGGGAGCCATCTTCGCCCTCAACTCCAGTGACGTGGCCGACGGCTCCCACCACACGGTGAGCCCGGCCTCTGCCTGCCGCCAGCTGCTTGTCCTCTCCCGTCCCACGCTGCCCAATCCCCATCCTAATCGTGGCCACTCTATCCCTGCTCAACCTCCCCCTAGCCATCTCAGGTCTTGCCTGGAGGTGATGTCTCCAGGTCTGTCCCCTGTTGGACAGCTGGTCCTTCTCCCCAGCCAGGCAGCATAGGGACAGCGGTGGGAGACATCCCCAAGCTCAGCACTGCCTGCTTCAGGGGCACCCCAGCAGAACGAGGGGCAGGGGGGGAATCACACTCTTTTGCTCCCCCAGGGAAGGATATCCCAAAATCCTCCAAGCTCCTGTAGTGCCCTGGGATGTCTGCCCACAGGTTGGAGTGTGGGACCACTCTTGCCCCAGGCTGGTGGGATGTGTGCAGGATGCAATCTTGTGCTCTGAGCAACCACTACTCCTTAAATAAATAAGGATTTTATAATCTCTGATGGCTCTGATGAAAGCTGGAGCTTGCAGGGGGACCGTGCAGCGATGGGGGTCATGCAGTAGCAGTCTCTCTTGCCCTTGCAGATCCACTGGGAAGCGTCCCCGGAGAAGCAGATGGACTGCCTGCAGAAGGGCAAAAACAACAAGGTAGAGCCGCTGGGTGGGTGCTGGGGAGGGGCTGCCCCCGCTTTTCCCGGCTTGTAACGCCTGTGCTCCCCCTCCGCAGACCGAGTGCTTCAACCACGTGCGGTTCCTGCAGCGGCTGAACAGCACCCACCTCTACGCCTGCGGGACCTACGCCTTCCACCCGCTCTGCGCCGCCATCGTGAGTACGGCTCACCCACAGCTGCCACCTGTCCCCTGCCACCGTGTCACCCCGGAGAGGTGCAGCCCCTGTCCTCTCCCACCATCTCAGCCCACAGCCCCACTCCCTTCCTGCCCCTGTCCCTGCCCCTCCCTGGCTCGCGGTGGGGGTCAGTGACCCCCAGGCTGGGGTGAGTAGGTTTTGAGGATGTGGCCACCATGATGCAAATGCCATTAAGTCCCCACCCCAGCACTGGGGTTGGACTCTGACCCTAAAGCGAGAGGACTGGGGGTTGATCAGTGCCATGAGGGACACACGTGGGCTCAGCAGGATGGGATGCACCTGCCTGGGAGCTGTGCCTGGCAGCAGTGTCTGCTGTTGCAGAGTCCCCTCCCAGAGCGGGGGCTGCAGAATGGCTGATGGCAGGTGGTATGTATGCCCAAGGAAGGGTGACGGGCAAGACTGACTCAGCAGCCCCTCCCCAGGGATTTCCTGTGCCAGTCTGGGAGTCCCCACATGGCTGTGACTCATGGCAGAGTGTCCAAGAGCAGCTTCGTTTTACTGGCAGTGGGACTTTGACTACCTTTCAGTAGCTTCTTGAGTCAATGGAGACTCAATTTCCCTTTGCCCACCTCCCTCCCTGAGCTGGGGGTAAAGGGGCCCTGGGACCATGTCCGCAGTGTGGCCAGGGAGCCCTGGAGGGGCTGTGCCTGTTCCCATGGCTGTGCTGCTGGTCCGGTTTGGCCATCATACACGCTGGAAATTGGGCAGAGGAGCTGCCAAGCTGGAAGGGCCCCGTCATTATTTGACATGCTTTGAACTGCAAACCCCAAAGAAAGTAACTCCTGCCATGACATGGACAGCACCTGGGGGGGACCCAGGCTGGCTGAGCAGCATCTGCCAGCCAGGCACCATCTGGGAATACTGGCTGTGCTGGTTGGCTCCTGCCCAGTGCCCATGCAATGCCAGACTGGGGTTCCCCTTCCTCCCAGCGCCCTCTACCCACTCTTGGCTGGGGGCTGTGGCTTGCTGTGTGGTTTCTGACCAGCTGGAGGGTGCTGGAGGGGTTTGTCATACCTGGACAAGGGCATGGTTGTGGGCATCACTTTGTCCCTGCTTGCAGCCTCTGCAGAGAGCCCGAGGCTAGCAGGCGAGGTGGGTCTGTCCCCTCCTGTCTAACCTGGTTCCCTGTCCCCCTCAAGGATGCCAACAGCTTCATGTTGCCGTCCCACTTTGAGGAAGGCAAGGAGAAGTGCCCATATGACCCTGCCCGTGGCTACACTGGCCTCATTGTGGGTAAGCAGCACCTTTCCAGGGCTGGTGGGGACGTGGAGGATGCCACTGACCATAGCCCCATCCCCAACACCCCTCTGGGGGAGGTGCCAGCCGGGTGGGTTCCACGTGCAGAAGCCTTAGCAAATCAGTACTTGGTCCTCCCCCACTCATCTGCCTGGGGCATGGGGATGCTGGTGGCCTGTGGGGGTGTCCCCAGGCTGCAGGGCCATGCTGATGGGCACCTGCCCTGCGCAGACGGAGGCTTGTACACGGCAACACGCTATGAGTTTCGGAGCCTCCCTGACATTCGGAGGAACCTGCACCAGCGGCCACTGAAGACAGAGGAGTCCCCGCTGCACTGGCTGAATGGTGAGAGGTCCCCGTTCCCCACATCCTGTGGCTGGCATCATGGGCTGTGGGACACTGTGCATTGCCTTGGAGAGTGTGGAGCAGGTGTGGGGGGTGGCTCTGGAGTCCTGTGTGGTTTGCTATGAGAAGGAACTGAGGCAGGGAAGGATTCCTGATTCTGTGTTGGTCTCCATTCACAACCTCTTGCTCCGTGTCCCCAGATGCTGAGTTTGTGGCATCTGTGCTGGTCCGGGAGAGCAAGGACAGCCCAGTGGGCGATGATGACAAAATCTACTACTTCTTCACGGAGCGGGCAGGAGAGGAGACCACATCCTTCTTTGACAAGAGTCAGGTGGCCCGAGTGGCCCGGGTGGCCCGTGTCTGCAAGGTAGGCATGCTCCAGCCACAGGGAGCCAAGCACTGCTCCTTAGCGCAGGGGCAGCATGCCTCCACCTGTGGGAAAACTGAGGCACGGGCAGAGGGGAATGAACACCCGTCCAGCCTGTGCAGAAATGCTCCCTGCAACCTCCCAGAGCGACGTGGGGGGGAAGAAGATTCTGCAGCGCAAGTGGACGTCCTTCATGAAGGCGCGTCTGGTCTGCTACATCCCCTACTACGAGATGCTGCGCAGTGTCTGCAGCCTGGACGGGGGCGGCTGGGCCAGCACTGTCTTCTACGCTGCCTTCACACTCTCAGCACAGTGGTGAGTGGGGCAGCGGCCAAAATGATTGGGGCTAAAAGTCTGCAGCTCTGGGGGAGCCAGAGATGCTTGAGGGAATGCGCAGGCAGGTGCTGGGCACCTGGGGGTGCGTTGGTTGGGAGCACCCATGGATCTGTCCAGGCTTAGGTGAGGTTCTGCCCCTCAGGAGGACCATGGAGGCCTCGGCTGTGTGCCGCTACAACATCTCGGCGGTGCAGCGTGCCTTCGAGGGCCCCTACATGGAGTACCAGGACTGGGCTCGCAAGTGGTCCCGCTACGACGGTGCCGTGCCCGAGCCCCGGCCCGGCTCCGTGAGTGCCTAGGAGTGCAGAGCAGGGGGGGCCTTGGGCCAGCTGCCTTCCTCTCTGACCCCCATTTCCCCTGGGCAGTGCATCACGGACCACTCCCGCAGGAAGGGCTACAACTCCTCGCAGGACCTGCCCAACAGTGTCCTGGACTTTGTCAAGCTGCACCCACTCATGTTTGAGGAGGTAAAGCCAGCCGGTGGGGAGCCACTCCTGGTGAAGAAGAACGTGGCATACAGCCAGCTGGCTGTAGACAGGGTGCAGGCCCTGGATGGCCGCTCCTATGATGTGCTCTTCATGGGGACAGGTGAGTGTGGGATGAGTTTGATAGGTCTCTGCTGGACAAAGGGCACACCTCACTCTCCCTCCTGAATCCCCTGCTCTGCTCTCCAGGGGATGGCTGGATCCACAAGGCTGTAGTGGTGAACTCTGGCATCCACATTGTGGAGGAGGTGCAGGTATTCAGGGACGTGCAGCCTGTGGAGAGCTTGGTGATCTCCCACATCCAGGTGAGGGGTGGAACAAGCAGGGGGACACCACACACAGGGCATGCTTGTGCTATGAAGCTGCCATTGTGCTGTTTGGGGGACTGGGGGGACGTGACTCCTGGGTCACCCCAGCTCAGGATATGTGCTGGAGCCCAGCAGGGTAGCCTGGGGAAACAGACCAGCCTGGCCCCCCACCTCCTTGGCAGCTGCACCCATCAGCACTGACTGAGAGCTGGGGGCCCTTCTCATGCACACCCACGAAGGGAGAGCTGTGCTGTGGGGCTGGGGGGGTTCTCTGGGCACCTTGGGGCACTCCACAGCCCAGTAGCACCATGCCAGATCCATACTGAGCCAGCCCTTTCCCTCTCAGAGGAGCCTGTATGTGGGGGCAGCCAGTGGGATCGTGCAGGTGCCCCTGGCCTCCTGCGCCAGGTACGCCTCCTGCTACGACTGCATCCTCGCCCGGGACCCCTACTGTGCCTGGGATGGCAGGGCCTGCCGCGCCATCGCCACCACGGACAGGTAGGGATGGGTTGCCTGTCCCCAGCTGGGTGCCCATGAAACTTCCCTTGCCCCATCCCATGCTGTTTCATGTCACCCTGTGGCACAGTCACCCCAGAGCCAACCCCAAAGGTCTGGCATCTGACAGTGGGTCTCCTGGTGGCCGTGACCCCCGAAAGGGTGGGCTCAGCCAAGGCCGTATGGCTGAGCCCCCCATGCCTTGCAGAACAGGGCTGGTGCAGGACATTCAAAGTGGCAACAAGGGATGCCGGAGCAGCTCTGGACGGGGTGAGTTTCTGCTTCCCCCTCGGGAGCACAGGGATGCTGGTGTTCAGCATCCCTTAGAGTGGCTGGGAGAGGTGTAAGGCAGTGCGTGTCCCCGCAGGCTCCCTGCTGTGGAAGAACCGGACGGTGCTGCAGGGGGACGACGTGCTGCTGCCCTGCGACCAGCGCTCCAACCTGGCCCGAGCCGTGTGGCTGCTGAACGGCAGCAAAGTGCTGGGCACGGGGCAGGACCGGCTGCGTGTAGGGGTGGATGGGCTGCTGGTGACAGACACGCTGCCCCAGCACAGCGGCGAGTACCGCTGCTACGGGGAGGAGCAGGGTCTTCGGACACTGCTGGCTGCCTACAGCCTCATCGTGCTGCCCGAGCTGCCCCGCAGCCCTACAGCTGCCCCGTCACCCCATGCTGCCAGCCAGGCGACCAACGACATGAAGGTGGCTTACATCTCTGCCATCGTCACCTTGGTGGCGCTCTGCACCGTGCTCAGCACAATCCTCCTGTACATGTCCTGCCTGGAGAAGCGCAAGGGCAAGTACGTGCTAGGGGAGCCACGGCCAGCCAGTGTGGAGCTCCAGACCGTCTCGGCGAACTGCCTGCGCAAGGGCCACCGGGAGGAGGAGGAGGAGGAGGAGCTCACCTACCCCGATGGCTGCCTGCGGATCATCCCTGGCGAGGCGCCCACGGCTGCCACCTCCCCAGTCAAGGAGCTGCCGGTTGCCGTGCCCCCACTGCCGCCCCCGCTGCCGGCCGAGCTCACCAACGGTGTGGGGGCTCTGCCCAATGTCCTCCGCAAGATGAATGGCAACAGCTACATGTTGCTGCAGCAGCAGGAGGAGCCGCTGGTCTCCCCGCTCTACAGCGCATCCTTCACCGAGGAGCTCAGCAAAATTCTGGAGAAGCGAAAACACACGCAACTGGTGGAAAAGCTGGACGAGAGCTCCGTGTAGGGGCTGGGGAGGAGGGTCCTGCCAGTGGGACCCTCCTCCCCTCCTGCCCCTTCTCCCACCCTTTGCCAGCAGTGTTACAAGACTCAGGCAAAACTACCTCCTGGATGGCAGAGCTGGGCCAGGCCCGGGCTCGGCCATTCCTTTGGCTTTTCACTCACTTTTGAGACTTGCTGTACAGAAAAAAAGGAAAAAGTATCTATTTAAATTTGGAGCTCTATTTATGTATAAAAACTCACCGACGGTGGCCACGAGCTGGAAACAGGAGCTGGCACCTGGCTGAAGATGGACATCATGGGGAGGGAGAGTTTCTGTCTGTTTGTCCAGGCATAAGAGGACGCTGTTGTGGACGTGTGGACTTGGCCAGCCCTGCTGGGCATCCCTTGGCACACAGGAACTGGATAGCTGCTGAGAGGTGGGTGAAGAACAGGGAGGGGGGCTGAGTGCTGACACATTGTGCCTGTGTCTCTCACAGGCCATGGGATCCCTTCCTGATGCAGGGCTGGCAGGGTTTCCCCAGCTGCCAGCTCTCAGGCAGGAGAGGGGCCCTGGACACATCTCACATTGTGAGGGGTGGTCTCGGTGGCTTCCAGCCCCTGCCCGCTCTCCCACATCTGCCCCCTCAGGGTTTCCTCTCTGGGAGAGGATGGTATGGCGAGGAACAAGAGATAGGGCGAGGAGCTGATGTTCTGAATACCCTGGAGCAGCTGATGAAGGGGCATGTGCCCACTGCGAAGAGGCCACAGGTGAAATATAAAGCTGGGTGCCCTGGGGAGGTGGCATCCCCAGGGCCTCCAACCCTGACAGGGCTCTGCTCCCTTTCCCCAGGGCACTGGATGCAGCAGCAGGCAGCAAGATGAACTGACAGCAGGACTGGCAGCCACCACAGCATGAGAAGGCACCAGCGCAGCATCCACATGCCCCTGAAGTCTGCAGTGCCCCTGTGGCCCCAAGCACAACGTGTTTCTGTCCTCCTGTGTGGTGCAGTTGGAGAACCGGGATTCAGGCACAGCCCTGTCACCTGTGGGAAATTACATGGGCAGGCAAATGTCCTCAAAAAGTGAGGAAGAAGAACCTTGGACAAGCAGCTGCCTCCCTCTGGAGCCTTCTCTTTATGGCACTTTCCAGGAGCAGCCATGGTCCCTAAATCCTCCCAACTATTTCTGCTTCTGCCACCTCCTGGGGGAACCTGAGAGATGGGGGTGACAAAAGCATCTCATACTCCAGGGACAGTGTGGTGACACTGGAGAAGCTGGGGAGAGACAGACATGCGGGGGTCCATGTCCTCCCCCGTGTTCCTTGCTCGTACCTCCATGATGAGGACATTGCCAAGGGCTCAGCCCTGCAGGGGAAACAGGAGAGGGGTGATAACCCCTAGGGTCCCTCGTGAGCTACAGCTCAGGCCTCCTATTCCAGGAGAGTGAGGCTTAGCAGGAAAAGGCAAGAGTTGCACACTCTCCCACCCTGCCCCAGCCTTTGTTTTTGCTGCAAGAAGGGGACGTGAGCCACCCCCAAGGACCACCCCCAACCCCTCAAGGAGGGGCATCACTCTGTGTCTGGCACTCCTTATGCACAGCTCCCCATCCCCCCCAGCAATAAACACGGCTCTGTCTGGACATGGTGTGGCAGTGTTCCTCTAAGGGCAGGAGAGATGGATGCAGAGACATGGGGGTGGAGAAGGCTTTATTGGGGCTTCAGGCGTGGGCCCTGGACAGTGAGGATGGAGGGTTTGTTGGTGAGGGGGTGCCACTGGCCCTGGATACTGGGGTTGTCAGTGTGGAAGGGCTTGCGGATGCGGATGATATCCAGGCCAGACTGGTTGGCCAGCTTGGTGGCCAGCTGTGCGATCTCCTCACTCGTCTTGCTGGCAATGAGCTCGTCCCGCACCGTCCCGTTCACTGCAGCAGAGTGAGGGGGTCAGGCCGGGATCCCTCCACCCTGCAGCCTCCGGGGGGCAGCTGCTGATCCCCATCCCACAGCAGCTTCCCCGGCATCGTCTGGGCCGGGCACAGATAGTACAGAGCCGAGGCAGGGCAGGGCAGGGAGACCCCCGTCCCCATCCCCTCCCCAAGGTCCCCAGCACTCACAGTACTCGGCCCGCAGCACCGGGGCCGGGCCCGGGCCCGAGTGGGGGCTCACGTAGAGCACGACATCGGGGTGCTGCCGGGCGAAGTCCTGCGCCGCCTCCTCCACGAATTCCCTAGGGGCCAGAGAGGACCGTCAGCCCCAGCCGGGCCAGAGAAGGGGAAGAATCGCCATAGCACCAGACTAGGGTCACCCTCTGTCCGTGCCGGGCCCACAGGAAAAGTCACAGCGCAGAATTTGGGTGTGATGCCCCCGATGCCGCCTTCCAGCTCCTGCCCCAGGAGGTTGGGGGTCCCACCTCGCCGCTACCGTGTGATCAGGGGCAGCGGCACTGTCCCTTCCCCATGCTGACAGGACCAGGGGGAGACCCGTTCCCGCCAGTCCCCAGGCTCCCCTAGCCCCATCCCCGGCAGTCGGGGCGGCAGTCGGGTGGTGCCTCCGACGGTACCTGGCGCCGCGGGCGTCGGCCGCGGTGGGGCTGAAGAGGAGCTGCAGGCGCTGGAGCTGCCGCACGTACCGGCCCACGCCGTTGTGCAGCACAGCAGTCAGGAACCGGCTGGGCGACCCGCGGCCCGTCATGGCTCCGCGCTCACCCGGAGCCGGAACCGGCGGGAGGGGCGGGACGGGGCATCCCCGGCCCCGCCGGGAAGTGACGCGCCGGGAGCGGGACCAGCAATGGCGGTGTCCGTGCGGACCCACGTGGGGGCTGCGGCCTGAGCGGCTCTGCGGGGCCGGGGGCCGCGGGGCAGACGCCCATGCGGAGCGGCAGCGGCGCGGGCGGGTGCCGGGGCGGTCAGGATGGCGCTGGTGCCCCTGCGGCCCGGCAGAGCCGCCAGCCGCCTCCTGCCGCTGCTGTGCGGGGGGGCCAGGAGCAAGGGAGCCTCGCTGAGCCCCGGGGCGCCGGGCCGCCTCGGCCAGCGGCGCTACAAGAAGGACGTGCTGCCCTCCCCCGACGGGCCCGCGCCCTCCGTCTCCATCACCGAGATCCGGCAGTACCTGCGGGCGCAGGACATCCCCTTCCACGATGGCTACAGCTGCCTGCACACCCCCAGCCTCTTCAGCGGCGACCGCGGGGACCAGCCGCTGTCCGCCAATGCCCCGTTCACGCTTTTCATTGACAAGACCACGGGCAGCTTCCTGTGCACAGCCACCCTGGCCGAGGGTACCTGGCAGGACTTCCAGGCTAATGTGGAGCTGCGACACCGTGGCATTACCCCCATTCCCCCTGCCAGCTCGGAGGAGATGGAGGAGGAAATGCGACAAGCTCGCGAGGATGCCCGCTGCATCTGGGAACGGGCTCTGCCGCTCTCGGAGCTGCTGGATGAGAAGGAGACCAAGGAGACCAAGGCTTTGTTTGGTATCTCCATGGTGTCAGATGCCACCCTGAAACGCTTCGGGGTGCGTTATCTGAGAACCGCCAGGTCTCTCGTCTTCCCCTGGTTCAGCCCTCAAGATGCGACCCTGAAGGGCGTGAAGCTCGTGAGGGTGGAGAAAAAGGGGGGCACGGTAACTTACGTGGAAGAGACTTTACCACGCTTCGATTCCTATCGCAATCTTTTTGGGCTGCCCCTGATTGGCCGCCGAGACACAGAGCTGGTCTTAACTGGGTGGGAGCTGGATGCCCTGGCCCTGCACCAAGCTGCAGGAGTGGCCAGCCTGGCCCTGCCACGGGGGGCCAGCTGCCTGCCTCCTACCCTTCTCCCCTACCTGGAGCAGTTCAAGCGCATCACGCTGTGGCTCGGCGAGGACTTGCGCTCCTGGGAAGCTGCCAAGCTCTTTGCCCGCAAGCTGAGCCTCAAGCGCTGCTCTCTGGTGCGCCCTGGCAACCTGCAGCCCCGGCCCTTGGAGGCTCTGAACCAGGGCCTGAACGTCACCAAAATCCTGCGTTCTGCCCTGCTTGCCAGCCACAAATCCATCGTCTCCTTCCGGCAGCTGCGCGAGGAGGTGTTCGGGGAGCTGGTCAACACCGAGCAGGTGTCTGGCGTCAAGTGGGCACGTTTCCCCGAGCTCAACAAGCTCCTCAAAGGGCACCGCAGAGGGGAGCTCACTATCTTCACAGGTAACGGGCACAATGAGTACTGGACGGGGGAAGCAGAGGGGTTTTTGGTGGCTTTGCCCTCTTGGGGGTAGTGCTTCACGAGTCTTTCAGGTCTCTTTCTGCTCATGACTTTGACTTTGTGGGTGTGTGAGAGGCTGGGGTGTATTTCTCAGTGTGGTGGAACCGTGCACGCCAATGTGGTGATGGGCTCCCTGCCTGGGACAGCATAGGAACTCCTGGGCTGTCCCTTACCCCTGCTCCCGCCTGCCACCTCCTGTCTGAGCCCTCCCTGTGCTCACTCCACTGGCTGCCCAGCCCTTCACAGGGACCTGTGGGGACCCACAAGCTGTGGGAGGCCATGTCAGAGCACCCAGGTATGTAGTGTGGCACAAGAAGTTTATTTATGGTGTGAGTGCTGCAGTTGGGCTTCTCTTACCTGGTGCTTCCACCTCTAAACAACCTCCCAGCACATTCAGGATGGGTCAGATCATCTCCTCCAGCTAATTTCTCCTGTTGTTGTCCTCGTACCAGGCCCAACAGGCAGTGGGAAGACCACGTTTATCAGTGAGTATGCACTGGACCTGTGCATGCAAGGAGTGTGCACGCTGTGGGGCAGCTTTGAGATCAACAACGTCCGCCTGGCCAAAATCATGCTGACGCAGTTCGCTAGCCGGCGCCTGGAGGACCAGCTAGAACTGTATGATGAGTGGGCCGATCGCTTCGAGGAGCTCCCGCTCTACTTCATGACCTTCCATGGCCAGCAGAACATCAAGTATGGTCCTGCACCTCCATTCTCAGTGGCATTTACTCCTCATGGCATGTGCTGCAGGGCCTTGGGGAGCTGGGGCTCTTCCCCCGCAGTGAGTCACAGATTTGGGGCTGGCAGGAGGCACATTGGGACTGTTCAAGTCCCAGGGTTGGTGTGTGGGGACTGTGTGGCCAACCACCTGTGTTCCTCCTGTCATGGGGACTCTCAGAGCCTCTCTCTGGGGTAGGGGTGAAGGAGGGGACTTGATCCTGTGCTAGGTGCTTGCTCTGAAGCCAGCCTGTGCCCATGGCAGGACGTGTACCCCCGCACCCTGCTTACCTGCAGTGCTGTTGTTTGCTGAAGAGGGAGGACAGGCAGCTCCAGCTCCTTTTATTCATCAGGCACTGTGGCACCTGCATGCATCCCCATATGCCCTGAGAATCCCCATGGGCTGGGGGCGTTGCAGGGCAGTGGGCAAGGACTGTGTAGGCAGCAGCTGGGTCCTCCTGATCCCAACTACTTTTACTTGTGGGGATGGGGCTGCACCTGTTATATGATGGGGGAGATACAGGGGTGGGATGTGCCCAGGTCCCAGCCGGACCCAGCCTGGTACCTTCCAGCTCTTTCTCTGCGTCCCTTTGCCTGGCTCAGCATTCACATCCCTACCTCCACTGATCCCTGGGGCTGATCCTGGTCTCTCCTGCTCAGGACAGTGATTGACACCATGCAGCACGCAGTCTACATGTATGACATCACCCACGTGGTCGTCGACAATCTCCAGTTCATGATGGGACACGAGCACCTCTCTGTGGACAGGTAGGCCTTCTCCAGTCTGACCCTTCCTACCTCTGCCATCCTCACTGCTGGAGCTGTCCCTGTCAGGTGTCACGGCAGGGGCTGGGGACCCACACAGGGTGTCCCCTTTACTCCTCTCTGGCCTCCCTGTTTCATTAAAGGGCAACCACTGTCCTAGGGAGGAAGAGGTGGGAAGGGGTGAGCAGGTTACCAGCCATCCCTGCCGTGCCACATCCCTCTTCCTGTGTGGGCTTGGTTGCCTCATGGAGAGCAAGCCCATGTTCCTGGGTGGTTCCTGCTGTGGGGATCAGCACCGTGCTGCCCCCAGCCACTGAGCAATGCCAGCCCCTGACCCCATTCTTGCTGCTGTGGCAGGCTCGCTGCCCAGGACTACGTCGTTGGTGCCTTCCGCAAGTTTGCCACGGACAACACGTGCCACATCACCCTGATCATCCATCCTCGCAAGGAGGATGATGAGAAGGAGCTGCAGACAGCCTCCATCTTCGGCTCTGCCAAGGTGAGCTGGGCCAGGGTGGCCCTTCCTGTCCCTTGGGCACAGTGTATTCCCAGGAAGGGGCTAGGATATGTTGGGCAGTCATCCCCAGCTCCCGTCAGCACCCTGGATCATCACTGGGGACTTGAAAGGTGTGGGGTGTCTCCCAGAGTCCTGATGCCGGCAGAGAGCAAACCCATTGTCAGCTAAAGCTCTGTTGGGGCTTTAGGTGCAGTTAATTAATACTCATTGACTGTGAGTGGAATGTAGTAGGAGATAATTAAAGAGGGAGGCAGGGAGGGTGCAGGGATGGGCTCTCTGAGTACTCTGGTCTCTTTCGTGATGCTGACCAACCCTGCAGTGGTGGGCAGGAGGTGCTCTCTGTGCACAACCCTCCTGTGATCCCATTTCCCCAGGGTGTGCCTGGTGGGTCACTGGGATGTTCCAGGGGAACACAAGGGGTTGATGTTGGGAAAATGCTGGAGTTGCTGTGTCCTGGGGTGCCCTGTAACAGGGTTTAAAGGAGCTGGGCAAGCATTTGTGAGCATCTCTGAGGCATGTGACTCTGGCAGCATTCCTAGCACCCTCCTGGAGATGTTTTCCTCTCCCCAGGCCAGCCAGGAGGCCGACAACGTCCTTATCCTGCAGGACCGTAAGCTGGTGACGGGGCCAGGGAAGCGCTACCTGCAGGTGTCCAAGAATCGCTTTGACGGGGACGTGGGTATCTTCCCACTGGAGTTCAGCAAGGCCTCGCTCTCCTTCTCATCTTCCAAAAGCAAGGCCAGGCTGAAGAAGATGAAGGGGGAGAAGGAGCTTTTAGCCAACAAAACTGTGGAGGGAGGCTCAGGAGCCTCCAAGAAGCCATGAGCCCAGCAGGTCTCTTCCTCAGTCTGTCTGGAGGGATGGAGACTAGTTCTGGCAGCCCAAGGCTGGAATATGCCAGCTCCTCTTCCCTGGGAGCATCTGCCGTGCACCTCTGTGGGCCTTTCTCCTGCATGAACAAACCTCTTGACCACCAGCACAGTGTCTCTGAGATGGGGGACCACCATGAGAGGAGGAGTGGTCTCATCCTAGTGAAGAGTGGCTAGGGAAGCTGCTTTGACAAACACTGGCTGCTTCGTGTTGGTGCTGAGTGCTGGGAGCATGGGGAGAGTGGAGGCAGAGTAAGCTGGATGACAGTGGGGATGATCTGCAGGCCTGGGACTTGGGTATCTCTGGACCTGGGGCAGGTTGTTAAATTGTGTTTGAAATGGAGCTGAAATCATGAGCTGTCACTAACTGGGAGGGATTGTGGGGGACAACTGTGCAGAGGGACACGTAGTAGAAACCCCCCTGTCACAAATGGGGTCTGTGGGCTCAATCCTGGCTGGGATTGATGGTGAAGGGAAAGATGATGAAGGAAAGTGTGGGAGATTGTGTGTGGCTCCTGCTGTGGGATGGGAGCAGGTGTGACATGGAACTCACCTCTTCTACTCACTTGGCTGGCACCTGACCTGGCCCTCTTTGCTCAGGGTCTCCCAAGCCCCTTTCTCTAGGGGACATCACCAGCAGTAAAACCATGTGGGGAACAGCCCTGCCTTGCTCTTCGGGGTTGGGGGGGCTGCCATTCCCCTGCCCACAGGGGTGTGGGCAGCAAATACTGTGATCTGACTAGTCCTTGCCGTGGTAGGAAGCATCCATGGCTGGATCTTGGTCTAATCCCTTTGATTTTTTTCTCTTTCTAGTTTTATTAAAGCATAAATATGAGTGCCTTTTCTGTCTCTGTGACTGGAGTGCCCTGGGTCTGGGGAGGGTACCCTGGCCAGGGAGGAGGTGGCCCCCTGAGGATGTCCCTGCTGTGCGAACATCCTGCCCCAACCGTGGCACGCCGGATTATTACCAACCTCTGCGCTGGGAATAGTTTTAACCTGAGCCATAATGAGGGCCCAGAGCAGGTGGTGGTACACACCCAGCCCTGGGTTTCCGGGGTGCACCAGCTCACCTGGAGAGCACCCGTAGGTGCTGTCAGTGCGGGTGTGAGCGCCCACAGGCAGGACGGGGGTGATGGCAGAGGAGGGTCCTGGGGAAGCAGAGGTAAGACATGGGAGAGTGGAGCTGGGTCAGGGTTCTCATGGCAGTGTGGGCGGGGGCTGTGGGTGTCCCCCCTCAGCCCGAGGGCCCCCTCCATCTCACTGGCTTCCATTTGACCCAATTTGGTTCAGGTCAGGTGCTGTCATGGGGCTTTAGAGTGGAAGTGAGGCAGCGAGATAGCCCAGGACCCCATTTTGCACCTATCTCTCCAAAGGCCGCAGAGGGGGTAAAGAAGCTGAGCCTGTGGGGGGACCCCGGCTGATCCCAGACCCCAGGGGGCAGGTGGTTTCAGGAGGATTTATTTTATTCTCCTTTTGCCCCCAGTTTGGGTCTCTTGGAAAGGCTGGATGGTGGCAATAGCTGTAACAACTCATGGGGAGGGATGGTGTGGTGTCAAGCGGGGCAGAGGACCCTAGGCCCCTTAGCAGGGCCCTGGGCTCGCCAAATAACTGCGGAGGGGGCATAACCTAGAGGGTGATTTTCACCCCAGAGGCCTGAGGATACTTTGGGGGTGCAGAGCCCTGAGATGGGGGACTTGGCTGGGTCAGAGAAGATGATGAGCTCCGGGAATCCCCCGGGACGGACGTGACTGGGAATGTACCGGGTGAGGGTGCCCCACGCGGGGGTTTCCCACGCACCCCGCCGTGCCCCCGTGTCCCACCGTGTCCCCGTGTCCCATCGTGCCCCGTGTCCCCCCGTGTCCCACCGTGCCCCCGTGTCCCGGCCCCTGCCCGGGGGCGTGGCCTCGATGCGGGGGCGGAGCCGTGGGGGGCGTGCCCGCGAGGGGCGGGGCCTGCTCGGG
>VZRV01008191.1:4259204-4341704 GCA_013398115.1 Falcunculus frontatus
GGGGCGGCGGCGGCGGCGCGGGCACGGGCACGGGCACGGGCACGGCGGGCGCTGCCCCGGGAGCCGTGAGTGCGGGGGGTGCCCCGGGTCCCTACGCAGGGGGGGTCACGCGTGGCGGGAGGGATGCGCGGCGCGGGAAGGACGGGAGCGGAGCTCCGCTTCTGGCGGGGAAGGGCGGGTGTGGGAATAGAGCCGTGCTGGGTGTGTCGGTGCCTTGCCGGGAGGGACATTCCTCCTTCCAGTGCCCTTCCTCGCTCCGCTCTCCCGGTGCTGGCAGCAGGTGTGGCCCCGTAGTGGTGGGTCCCTGTCCCCTCCCCTGTGACCGGGGTGCTCTGCTGGGCTGGGGGGGTCCCCGACTTCTGGTGGCTGGTGTAAGCGAGGTCGGGGGTGTTCTCACTGGCACATTGCAGGGTGCAGTGGTGGGGTCACGCTACCCACAAACTGCCCCATGTGCTGGGTGGGCTCAGGAGTCGCTGCTGAGCTCCTTCACAAAGGGGCTTCCTGTCGACCCCTTGTCCCCCCAGGCTGGGGGAGCACCAGAGCTGCCGCAGCAGGGATGTGGGGGAACACACAGGCACCACATCCCACATAACCCTTTCATCCCCTGCCCTGCCAGAAAATGCCACCGTCCTTGCCTACCACCATCAACATCCGGGAGCCCCGCTGGGACCAGAGCACTTTTCAGGGCCGGGCCAAGCACTTCTTCATGGTGACCGACCCCCGAAACCTGCTGCTCTCAGGGGCTACACTGGAGGAAGCCCGACGAGTGGTGGAGGACTACAGGTACCCACTGGGAAGATGGATGTACCCTCAGCACTGCTCCCGGGCAGGATACAGCTTTGGGGCCATTCCCAGGAGTGGGAATAGAAGTGATGCTGGCCTCCCTGGCCAAAGCCAGCCCCCAAAACTGCCTGGCTGGTCCCTAAGGCATCTCCCAGCTGCTGCAAATGATGTGGGGGACCAGCGAGACCATGGCTGCTGGCAGAGGGTCTTTCAACAGGTGTTACCCTTACCTGGCAGGGCAGGCACCGTACACCCTGGGCTGACAGAGGACCAGCTTTGGCGGGCAAAGTACATCTATGACTCGGCTTTCCACCCTGACACGGGGGAGAAGATGATCCTTGTGGGACGCATGTCCGCTCAGGTCCCCATGAACATGACCATCACTGGTTGCATGTTGACCTTCTACAGGTACCTGTCCCCTCCTCACCCCAGGACCAAGAGGATGCCTGGAGGATCCTCCTGGCTCTGGGGTGAGGAGGGGACACATGTCCCGTACCCCACTCATACTCGTGCTGTAGGAGCATGGGTAGCATCCGCCAATGTCACCAGCACCCGCCTCTCTCTGGCAGGACCACGCCAGCTGTGCTGTTCTGGCAGTGGGTCAACCAGTCCTTCAATGCCATTGTCAACTACACCAACCGCAGTGGGGATGCACCCATCACCCCCAGGTAAGTATCTCTCTGACCACATCCTTGAGGCACCCCAGTACACCAGGGGGGTGCCTTGAATAGCTTCTTGAATAGCAGGGAACTCTGAGATGGGACAGTGGGGACCTGGTGAAGGCAAAGATGGACACCATTGGGGCTGTCAGGGTTGGTAGTAGAGCTAGGAGAGGAACCCAGGTGTCCTGGTGCTCTTGAAGGGCATGCTGTCCCTTCCTTTGGAGGGACAGCTGGGATGGGGAGAGCCTGGCTTACTGGTGTCACTTCCTGCCCTTTCAGCCAGCTGGGGACAGCCTATGTGAGCGCGACCACGGGGGCAGTTGTCACAGCACTGGGGCTCAAGTCCCTCACCAAGGTAAGGTGACCCTTGGCCATCACGGCTGGGGGACCTGGACCCTCCTTGTGGGATCTCCCTGAGCTCTGAGCTGAGCAGGGGATTCATCTGGAGTGGAGGGGGGAAATGAAGAAAAGGGGTTTGCTGAGGTCACCCACACAAGGCAACTGCTCTCCCAGTGAAGGCTGTGGAGAAGGCCCGTCCCTCCAGCCTTGCTCCAGATGTACCTCCAGGCTTCTTTCACCCCTCAGCCTCTGTCCCAGCCTGGCAGGGGACCTGGGACCCCCCCACCCTTTGGTCTATGCAGCTTTTAC
Source organism: Falcunculus frontatus (assembly GCA_013398115.1). NCBI lineage: Eukaryota > Metazoa > Chordata > Aves > Passeriformes > Falcunculus > Falcunculus frontatus. The sequence continues at coordinate 4,261,298 of VZRV01008191.1, forward strand.
CAGCTGAGAATTGCAGGGGAGGAGGGAATGTTTTTCCCCCAGTGGGGCTGGGACACACCATGGTCTTGCAGGAAGTCTTGCAGACCCGGGGACAGCCAGCTCTGTCCCCAGACCCTCTACATGATGTGCTCCTGCTTTTCCCCCCAGCACCTGCCAGCCATCATTGGCCGGTACGTGCCTTTCGCAGCCGTGGCAGCTGCCAACTGCATCAACATCCCGCTGATGAGGCAGAGGTGAGCCCTGGGGTGGGACGGGCTTGTCTCAGGCTTCACAGGCACTGGTGGGCAATGCGGGGACTTCCTTGCTGGCCCTTAGTGTGGGGGGTTGGTTTGAGGGTTATTGGTCCCCATACAGCCCTGTTGAGGACTGCTCCCAAATGTGAATGTGGGTCCAGCTGAGACCCCTCTGATGTACTGTGCAGACAGTGGATGGGGTACAGGAGGGTGCCAACCTCCCTTGGAGACATGTCCCTGTCCTGTGTCCTGATCCCCTCACCCTTGTGCCCTGTGGCCCCCTCACCCCCTCTGTCCCTGCAGAGAGCTCAAGCTGGGGATCCCTGTCACAGATGAGAATGGGAACCGCCTGGGCGAATCCACAGCAGCAGCCCAGAAGGCCATTTTCCAGGTGGTGGTGTCCCGCATCGGCATGGCAGCGCCGGCCATGGGTGAGGTTCCCCTCCTCTACCTGTATTGAGAGATTGCAGCTGATCCCTGGCAGCGTGGGATGGGATCCCACTGCTGGCAGGGGCCTGTGAGCAGTGGGAGCTCATCTCCTTCCTCCCTGCCTCAGCCATTCCGCCGGTAATCATGAACATGCTGGAGAAGAGAGCTTTCCTGAAGGTACCAGCGAACCTGGGATGGGAGGGTGGACGTAGGGACACCTACTGAGCTTGGCACATGGTTGGCACCCCTCAGGGCTGGCACCCTGTTGGGGAATAGACACCTTCCTGCCCTGTCCACTGCACTGACGCACATCCTCTCCCTGTCCCTGGCAGCGGTACCCGTACCTGAACGCTCCCCTGCAGGTTGGCCTGGTGGGACTCTGGTAAGTCACCCTCCAGTGATCGATGGGCATCGCTGCCCTGGGCACAGACCAAGCCCAGGTGTATGGGACAGTGCTGCTGGGAACCTTGCTTGGCAGCGAGGGGAGAGAACTGCCCCAAAGTTTCTTCGGGGGATGCCAGAGCTTGGCCAGGCTAGTGGCACCCCAGGCAGATGAGATGGAATATGAGGTTCTGAGACCAGGAGTTGTTTTGCTTCATCATGGTGTGTCTCAAGCTTGTCTTGGGCTCCTGCTCAGCATTGCTGTTCCCTCACATCATTGGGGGACAGGCTTTGCCCCACCTCAGGAGCCAAATGCAGGGTCTGGAGCTTGGAGAGGGCATCTCCATAGCCCTTTCCTGGCTGAACACCCGGCACAGCTCTGGGCTGCCTCATTGCTGCTCTGGGATCAGGCCATGGGTGGGTGTGGGTGATTTATGCAGCCCAGCTTCACCTCTCCATGTCTTTCCCTTGCAGTTTGGTGTTTGCCACCCCGCTGTGCTGCGCACTCTTCCCTCAGAAAAGGTACAGACGGGCACTTTGCCTGCACATGTGGTTTCTGAATGGACAGGGGGTGCATGGGCTCCATGTGCTCTCTGACTCCCAAGAGATTGTTTTGTTTCTTCAAGCAGTCAGGGGCTTGAACCTGTGCACACACATCTCTGTGCACACACAGCAGTGCAAACCGAAGGGTCTGTGCTGGGCCATGGGGACAGCACCCCCATGAGGAGCAGCAGGTAGTTTCCAACCTGAGGCTACTGGTAGTTAAACCCCTCCATCCTCTGTATCCATGTTTCCTCCACAGCTCAATGCCTGTGAGCAGCCTGGAGCCTGAAGTCCAAGATCAGATCCGGAAGAAAGATCCATGGCTGGAGACTGTCTACTTCAACAAAGGGCTCTGAACAGGCTCCTGTGGTGGCCGAGATGTGTCCCACAGAGCTGCTGGGCCAGCGCATCGCTGAGCTTCGCCCTTCGGATCCCCCTGGGGCTGCCGCCACTTTCCCTTGGCCGTTGCGTGTCCGTAGGTCCCAGGTGCTCAGCCCTGCTTCCCGGGGTGCCTGCAGCCATGCAGCACCACACCAAACCCTGTCCCCATGCCTGGCTCAGCCCTGCTCTGGGGACCTCCTGGCTGGCACCCTGGTGCGCTCCTCCTGTGCTTACTCTGCATGTGCCTGTAGCTCTGTGCAGTGCACAGGGAAGTGTGGGCAACAACACCGGGGACCTTGTGAGCTGTGGTGGAGGGGAAAAAATGTGGGGTGAAGAAGAAAATGGTGCTCCCCAGCTTTAGGAAGCAGCAGAGAATCAGCAATTGAAGGTAGAACGCCTCTGCAGGCACCCTACGGTGCCCAGCAGTTCAGCAGCTGGTGCCTGGGGATGGCAGAGCAGCTTTTAGACAGGAAAACTCCCCATACCTGAAATAGCTGGAGGTGAGTGATCAATTGCTCATAGTGGCTTGAACTCAGAGTGAGGGGGCTCTCCCAGCCCAGGCATGTGCTCCCAGCTCACCTTCTGCTCTCCTCTGGGCTGCTCTGGGGATTTAATCTGGCTTTCTGCTGCTTCCATCCCCAGAGCAAATGGCACATTCTAATCCCAGTAGAGTCTTGGTTTTTATTCTCATTTTAATGCCATCTGTGTTCAGGGCTGGGCTTCCCCTGAGGGGTTACTCTACCCCCTCCTGGAGTGCTTGCTTTCAGGTGGATCTTCTCAAATAGCTTTAAGTGCACAGTGGTTTCCTCTAGATATTTTTTATATACATATAATGTACCTATATGTACCAAACAATAAAGGCAGATTGTTTGTACAAAACCAACAGCAAAGAGAAGCGTGCTGCTTGCTAGTTTGTATATGGTGGAAAGGGACTGCTCTTGGGGTGAGGATGGGAGCAGGAGGGAGGGGCAGGTTGGCTTCTGGGGTGCCTCTGCACCCCCTGGGGCTGGGTTCTGCTCCCTGCTTTCCAGCCCCCTGCCTTTGCAGCAGATCTGGCTGGCCTGGCGTGTGTTTAAGATTATCCAGCTGTCAGGGAGGGCTTTTTTTAGTACAGTCGGCTTTGGACCTCGCTGCTGTGCAGAGAGCTTTGCTAAGCTGCTGCCCTGGATGCTGCTGGTTTGGAGAGGCCAGAGCGTCACCCTGGCTCTGCCCACACTCACACCCCCTCTTGCAGCCCGCTCACAGGACAATCTGGGCCCCGCTCCTGTGCCTCCCCTGCAGGACTATTTTTATCCCACTTTCTATGAATGACTATCGGAGAGCACATTGGAGAGCACATCACTGCTGTCACAGGACCCCACCAGCCTGCAGGCAGCAGCTGCCTCCCCCTCAGCTTTCTGTCTGACCAGGGCAGGCAGAAGGAGCGATGGATGTCCAGCCAGGGAGAGGAGGGATGGAGGCAACCGTGCTCTGCAGTGCCCTGTGCTGAAGGATGGAGGAACGAGAGCCACTGTAAAGGCCAAGATGCAGCAGTGATGAGATAAGGGCCAGGCAGCCCAAAGCCACCTTGTGCCACAGCTGGCAGGGGCTGGTAGAGGCTGGGCTGGGGCTGCTCCCCTCGAGGGGCAGCCAGGAGAACACCTGCACCCAGCACCTACCCAGGGTGGGGAAGTGAGTGGATTGGGACAGGCACATCAGGGATCTGTCCCCCTCCTTCTCCCGGCCCTGGAATATTGCAAATATCTCCCCTGAGCCAGCCATTGGCGGCTTATAAATAATGCAGCCCCTTGCCGTGCAATAAGGGCTTGTCAGTAGCTATTCTGCTCTCATAAATTAAAGATGAAAAGGTACAAGGCTCTTGCCAGAAAAATGAAGACAAATTTTTAATAGCTTGCCAAGACACAGGGAGATGGAGCGCTCAGGAAAAATGAATTACGTTTTTATTATGTGTTTTATTGTGGTGTAATTGAACGGGATTATCTGAGAATACAATATATTTGCAGAGCAGTGTAAAGAAAACAAAAATAATGATGACACCTGCCTCCTCCCACACACACCACCCAGCTTTGCAGGGACACTCTCCGTGTGTGTGCTGGCTGGGAGCTGGCCCTGAGCTGCTGGCAGCCACGAGAGGCAGAGATGGAAACAGGAGGGACACGGGACCAAAGACACAGATGCTCGGGGTGGCTGGGTCCGGATGAATGGGTCTGGTCGGGCAGAATGTGGGCTCACCCCAAGAGCCCCCCAGAGCTGTGAGGGTGGGATACAGGGCAGTGTGGTGTGGCAGTGCTTGGCCACACAGAGCCACTGAGTGTCTTTCACCTTTCATTCCACCCCTGAGACCCCCTTTGGTCTGTCCCCCACCTGCACAAGCTGGCACCGCTAGGCAGAGACACGACAAACTCAGCTCTGGTGCGTTGCAGTTCCGGGGTGCCGCCCTGCAAACCAGCTACGGTGTCTGTTCTCTCCCGGAGCTGGCAGCAGTGCAGTGAGCCTACAGACTCAGCCGCTTCACTGCCCGGGGGGCAACCTGTCCCCGCGGATTCCCCTGATTGGGGGAGAGAAAACTCACTAGGCCAGTGAGTTTTGGGGGGTTGGCAAGCCCGAAGGTGTCACCGCTGCCTCTGCAGGGGAGCCCAGGATGCAGCAGTGGATGCAGGGGAGCAAGGATGCTCAGTCCCTTCCCGAGCTGGCTCATCAGAGAGGTCAAGGGCCAGTCCCAGCAAGACAGCAGGTGGATGTCCCCAGGGGTGCTGGGGGTGCTGGGCGGCGCTGGGCCGGCGACATCGATTGGTCCCTGGCATTTTTAATGAGCTGCTCGACCACATGCTTTAACCTTGCCCATAATGAGGGCGAGCGGCAGCAATTCCTACCGCCTCAGCCTGCTTCCCCAGCCTTAATGAGCTAATCAATACTTGTTCTCAGCTTAATTTCCAGCTAATTGCTCTTTAATGACGCCTGGAAGTGGGTAGCCTCTTGCAGGGAGGAGCGGGCAGGCTCCCCCTCCTCAGTGCCCGGGGGTGCCGGGGTGCTGGCAGTGGGTCACCTTCCCCGGCTGCGTCCCAGCCCTGCTGGCGCTTCTGGAGGCTGGGAAAGGGAGGGTGGCAAAGGCGACAGCGGGCGCGGTGCCACTGAGCTGGCAGCACCCTCTGGAGCACGCACCCTGTCTGGGGGGCCATGCAGCCCTGAGCACCAGGGCAGGCTGAACAGAGGATTCCCCCACCACAGGAGGATGTGTCCAAACCCCTCAGGACACTACATTTTGCGGTGAGGGCTCCCAGGCTCGGCTGATAGCGGGGCTTTTGGTGTACAGGAAGGTAAGGGCGGTGGGGCTGAGGTGTCCATGCACTACTCCAGGTTCTGCAGCCCCCAGGTACGGGGTCTGTGTCACCGCAAGGGGCCGGGGACGAGGCCAGCAGCGCCCTGGAGGTGGCAGCAGAGACCCCGCAGCCGCCTGCCCGCACCGCCACCCGCACCCTGCGCCGGGCAGCCGCGCGGGCCGGGCGGGGACACGCAGGGACTGCGGGGTGCTCCTGTTTGCCGCGGGGTCGGGGTGTGGGAGGAGCCGAGCGGGTCACAGGGCGGTGGGACCCGCTCTCACGCGGCACCGGAGTGTCAAAGTTGGCACGACCGTGCTAGTGCGGGGACATCCCGGGAATGCAGCCCCCGCCGCCTTTTCGGTTCCTGCCCCCGGGTTATTAGACTTGCGCTCGGATGGGGCTGGTGGGAAAACCTCAGGAAATGGCACGCTCCTGCGGGGATGGAGCTGAGCCGCGGCTCTGGCCGGGGACCCCGGGCAGACTGGGGCCCGGGACGTCCCTTACCACTCGGCCGCCGCGCCTCGGGGCCGGCTGACCCTGCACACAGCTGCAACCGCTTCCCCAAGAATTTGCTGACGGGTTGGTTCTTCAGAGGAATTCGGTGTGGAAAAGCCTGGAGAAACCTGAGCCTGGCTGCTTCCCAGAGCGGGCCCGGCCTGGCACGCAGGCGGGGGGGACCTGCCTGCTGCCCATGCCTTGTCCCCACAGTGGAGCCCTGGAATGTGGCCGGGACTCCTCGAGGACCGCACAGCCTTGGTGTAGGCTAGCCAGAACCGGGCTGTTTCAGGCTGTCAGACAGCAGGAAACAGAGAGTGTATTTGACGTGAAATGAGAGTGGTTTGATTTATTATCAGGAGACCCCTACGGCCCCAGGCAGTGTGCCGGCAGCATTCTGTCCCAGGATCTCCTGTGACATTTGCTTCTGCTGTGACATAACCCACATCCTCAACCCCAGCAGCCCAGCCCCAATGCTGCTCGCCAGCCCTGCCTCACATGACATACATTCAGTCACTTGGCCTAGGGCTTTCTTTCCAGAGCAGATTTTTCCCTTGGCTTCATCTGCCATAAGCCCCAGATCACTATGGAGTGTCTGGGGGATCAGCCCAAAGCTGGGGGGGTCAGTGGGGCCAGTTGTGGTACCCTTGATCGGATGTCATGTGTTTCATTCTGATGACAGAGCTCTGAAGGGATGCCACAGATGTGGGTCTGCCAGGAGCACCCATGGATTCCTGGCTTCAGTGGAAGGAATTTCCATTTCTCATCTCACAAGATGAGAAAACAGTGAGGGGGAGAAACCCACCAGGAAGGGAGGAGGAGGCTTTGGTGCTTAAGGCTCAGCCTTCAAAGCCCAATTCCAGGAGCTTCACTGGGCTCACAAAAAGTGAGGAAAAAGGAGAGATAACTACCCAACACTGGTAGGGAGCCAGGAATGCAATTTACCCAAGTGCCAGGCCATGCAGGGCTGTGATCATCCTTTTCTCCACAAAGTTGTCAAGCAACATAAGCCACAAACCCCATTTGCAGCCACGGCTGTGTTGATTGACTTCAGGTGTGATTGAGCAGAACTCCTTGTTAAGCTAAGGTTAGATCTTCCACCTCTCACTCATAGCTGCTACTGTTTATTAACACATTCAGTAGTCTCATTAAGCAAGAGGTTTAATTAACTGCCAGGTTTGAGCTCCATCTTGTTGAGCTGAGCTGAGCTGCCCTTGGCTTTCTGGGGCTGGGTTGTGTTGCTCCACAATTGAAGTTGTTTCTGCTCAGATATGTGTTTGCACTTCACTTTTGGCCGGGGGTTCTCCCTCGTTAGTGGCTGATGCTGCAGTGATGCTCAGATGAATCCAGCCATGCAGAGGCTATGATAATCCCATGAAGATGGGGACACACCAAGTGTTTGGGCTGTGGCACATGGGAGAAGGAACCATGTGTGGGGAAGGACAGCAGCACTGCGGCCTGTTCCCTTTGCTGAGAGCAAGAGACGCAAATGACCTGAAACACTTGATGGCCCCTGATTTCAGCAGTGTCTGGGATTTAAGTGCTGGCTCTGTTTCTGTGCTGGCCAGGAGCTTTGTGGGCAGAAGGTGGCATATGGGGCCAGGCTTGTCCCACTGCTTTGCCCCCTGTGTGGAGCAGGGGCAAGTGAGGGTGTGTTTGGTGCAAGGATGCCTCAATGTGCAGGTAATCCTTCATCCCAAGGCGGGAAGGGTGGTATGGCAGGGAGAGCCCAGGAGGCTCAGCACCCCTGTCTGGGTCACCTACAGTCTGTCTCCTCTCTGCTCAGGCTCTGACCCAGCTCTGGGGCTGCGTGTAGGAAAACCTCAGCCCTTCCTGACCTTTTCCCTGCTCCCAAAACAGCTGCAGCCCCAGCTGCTCAGCAACTCGTGGATGCTGGACCTGAAAACTCATGGCATGTGGGGACCGCACTCAATAGGCTGGACAAGGGGAGCCAGGAAGGAAGGCAGCCCTGAGCCAAGGGGCTGGGGGCCACAGAGGGGGAGTGGGACGTGAGGCTGAAGGCAGAGCTGGCAGAAAACCCCACTCTGCAGCAGGGGGCTGGGGAGGGGAGTTTGGCCGGCAAAGACAGATTTAAGGGGGCTGAAGCCTGCCGCATTTTCCATCGTTAGACATGGCTGGATTCACAACGTGAGCGAGCAAAAGCCCAGGAACCCGGAACGAATTTGCAGGAGGGTGTTGGAAAGCAAAAGCAGCTTTTTTGCAGCATGATGAAGGAAATCAGATCTTTAGAGGGGTCCTGATTTGCTTGAGCTTCACGGGGGAATTAAATCCCACAAATTCCTTGCCTGGAGAGGAGCGGGCTGTGCGATCCCCTCGGCACGGCATCCGGAGCAAGATGCAAATTCACAGAGTGTGTTTGTGCCGCAAAGGCATGCTGGCTCCCCCTCTCCTCGGAGCCAGGGAAACTGAGGCAGGGAGCAGCAAGGCAGCTTGCTGGGGAGGTCTGGAGCCCAGCCCTGTGCACACGGGTTTTGCACTGCTGTGGTGTGGAGCAGCCCCACCATCGCTCCCGATAGCTCCGCTCCAGCCAAGGTAACGCTGTGGTTTACACCCCAATACCCCTTCACACCTGGCTCCGGGTGTGGGGGGAGTGCAGACATTCCCTGGGAGTTATCCCCCCATTTACAGCAGCTGCTCAACTTTTCAGTTTATATTTCCCAACCAAATTACAGGTTGAGAGATGCTTTTGACCACTTCCTTAGCCATGCCCAACTCTCCCATTCACTTGTCCCCAAGGACTCCGGCAAAGGAGGGGACCCCAGTCTCCTCCTGCCCCATAGATGGGGCGGAGCATTAGCACAGGTCCCGCACACGACTAGGGGTGATGCCAGCGTGGGGGTCCGCGGGGAGGTGCCGGTGCCAGGGAGCCGGAACGGCAGAGCCCCGGGGCCAGGGTGCGGTGCGAGGCGGGACCCCGGCAGGGAAGGGGTGCCGGCCAGCCCGTGTCCCGGTCCAGGGACGGGCCGCGGGCCCGGAGAGGGGCGGGGGGATTCACGTTTCGCTGACATCACGGCGGTGCCGGAGCGGCCGGGGGCCAGCAGCCCTGGGGGCCAGCAGCCCCGCCGCCACGGCCACTGCGCACCCGCGGCCCCCGGCACCGGCGCCTCCGGTAAGTGGCTGCTTATGGCGGGGTGGCTCCTGGGGGACCCCAGGGGACGTCGTGCCTCTTCCCAGCATTCTTCCAGCACCCCCAGCGCCTGTACCCCGGACGTGAGGAGCCAGAGACCAACTTTGCAATTCTCCCGTACCCTTTCTCTGGCCCCCCACATCCATCGGGGGATGGAGCCTTGCTCCGTACAGACTGGGGTAGGGCGGGCCGGGGGAGGGCTCCGGCACTGGGACCCGCTGCGTCTTTCCACCCTTGGGGGGCTCGGTGGTCTCTGATAAACGGGTCAAATCTTCACGGTTTGTTATCCGGGGATGCATATGTGTAACCCACTGTCCGGGCCATCCCCTCCCCAGCTCTGGGCCATGTAAGCCCCGAGAGTGGGGGGTGTAGCTGGGGGGGCTGCAGCTTGCCCTTTGGTGCTGTTCCCAGCGGGAGGGGTCTGCCTGGGTCGCCTCCCCAGCCCCACTCGCTTGTGCTGAGTCGCCCTGGGGCAGAGTACCATAATTTCATCCCTTCTCAGGGAAGGCAGCCAGAGTAAAACAGGGGGCAGGAAGGGATGTTCATAAAGGGATTTGGTTCATTGCCACCCTCTCTGGGGACAGGCTCTGAGATGCCACGTTTCCCCCCCCAGCAGAGATGGGAAGCCCGGAGTAGATCAGCCTCTTCTTACTCTGAGTAGGTAATGCAGGCTTGGGGTTTGGGGTCAGGGACCCTGCTGTGCTGGTACAGGCTGACCACACTGGGTCTGCTGTCAGTCCACTGGCTGCCCACCTGTGCACTGAGCTCCTCCATGCTCATCCTCAGTTGCCTATGTGATAACTGAGGGGGTCACAAAACCTTCTGGGGAGTGGGCATTTTTTCCCCTGCTTAGGTAGGTGGTGCCTAAAAAGAGGGGTTACAGCGCAGGGAGGGAAGGAGAACAAAAGCCGGGCACGACTGGGAGCATCCTGCTGGCTCGGCTGCCTCCAGCACAGAAAGAGAACCTTGTCTGCAGGATCAGCCACTCCACTGTGCTTGTATGGATGGTGAGGAAGAAAAAAAGGCCTCGTGACTCTTGCAAAGCAATGGGGAAAGGAAAAGGGGCTTGAGAACAGTTTTCTCACAGGGGACCAGGAGCAGGGTACAGACGTGCTGAATCATAATGTTTTAGAACAGCCTGTCTAGTGCCCTGCCAGCCCTGTGGCTTCCCAGGCTATGCTGGGGTCAGAGGAGGCTAGACTTCGCATGCTGGGCTGCTGAGGGAACAAGGATGAAACCTGGTGGGACTGGGGTTATCAGCACTATCCTTCCAGAAGATGTTCAGCATCTCAGGGCAGGAGCTGGTTGGGGAGCTCCAGGTTGCAAAGGCTATGGCTGTGGGGCTGGGGGTGAGAGGGGCTGGGACAAACCCTCCCCTGCACTTCTTGCCGTGCTGCTCAGAGCAAGCCAGCCAGGAGATGAAGGAGTGGGAGACACTTCCTGCACCAGTAACACACCTTCTCCCTCCTCACAGGCCAGGATGGCTCCTCAGATCTAGACAGGGAGACCGGAGCAGTGCCAGAAATCCCCATCCAAGTGTCGGTGGGATTGGGATAGAGGAGCTGCTGTGAGGATGTCTCAATCCAAGCCCCTCAGCATCTCTTGCCTCATGTTTTCCTTGCTCTCCTTGCACTGGGCTTTGCTCCAGCTGGGCCAGGCTTTTCCCAGCACCTCTGACTACCTCCAGCGGGGCTGGCAACGGCTGCTGGAGGAAGGGGAGGGCTGCACCGAGTGCCAGCCAGAGGAGTGCCCGATGCCACGTGGGTGCCTGGCTGGCACAGTGCGGGATGCCTGCGACTGCTGCTGGGAATGTGCCAACCTGGAGGGACAGATCTGCGACCTGGACAATACCAACCACTTCTACGGCAAGTGTGGGGAGCACCTGGAGTGCCGGTTGGATGCCGGGGACTTGCGTCACGGAGAGGTGCCTGAGCCCCAGTGTGCCTGCCTCTCCCATCTGGCCCTCTGTGGCTCTGATGGCAAAACCTACGCCCAGATCTGCAGGTTCCTGGAGGCTGCCCATGCCCACCCGGATGCCAACCTCACCGTGGCCCACGAAGGTCCCTGCGAGTCAGGTAGTGGCCCTGGAGCTGCGGGAAGAGACAAGCAAGGGGATCTGGCTTGACTGTTTCACCTGGCAGCAAAACCACAGCCTGACACACATGGGGCTGCTCCATGCAGTGTCAGGCTCCCACTAGTCCCCCCACCCTGCTGCTCTGGGGGAGCCCCTTGCAGATCCAGTGCTTGGAAAAATCTGGGAGCAGCTTTGCCAAGAGGGAGGGGAGTTTATGGGAAGCAACAAATCCTGCTGGAGCAGATGGGGAAGTTCCAGGGAATTGTTAGTGAATTCTTGGCGGCAGTGCTGGGTTCACACTGGCCTGTTGCTCCCGAGAAATGTGCCTGCCTCCTGCAAATAGAAACTGGGGTTGGTTTGGCTTGGCTGTGTGATTTCTATCTCCCATTTAAAACTCAGGTGGGGGCTGAGAGGGGACAATCTAGCAGGAAGGCCATGCCCCAGCCTGCCCAGTCTAGCACAGGTCATCCAGTGCTGTCACCACAGCCTGAGGGATGTCAACATTGACCTTATTTTCTGTAGATCATCATGTTCTTGAGTGTTTTCCCAGGTATATTTGGAAGTGGAAACCTTCCCTTGACTTCTGGCTCATGCTATGGGCCGGCTCATGGAGCAGGTGTGTGTAAGAAGGGTAGTCCTCACTCCATCCCTCCAGGGAAGGGATGTGGAACCCAGAGATGTTGGCTCCATCCAGCAGATGGGGACCTGCTGACTCCATTGCTGGCACGAGCCCTGTGTCAGAGCAGAGGCCTCATTTGGCTGGAAACTCAACTACCTCATCCATCCTCACCAGCCTCAAGCTGGATGAGTGCCCCTTGGCCTTTCTCCCACAGGAGGAGCATGCTCCGATCACTCAGGAGAGCTTTGCTTTGTAACATCGCTGTTGTTGCGCTGTTCCTGCTGCATTTCTCTCTTGAGCATCATTGCACAGGCGGAGAGACTGAGGCCAGCAGGGCTGGCAACCCTCCATGGATTGGGGGGGGCTGGGGAGGGAGCTCCCAGTTCCAGCTGTGAGGAGGGACCATGTCCTTGGGAAAGGTGAGGGTCTGCCATGAGAGGGAGAGGAGAGAGACATGGGAAGGGTCCCAGCATCTCTATGTTAACCAAATACTGCTGCTCCAGAGACCAGTCCAAGAGAGCCTGTGGGACCGGTCAAGGGCAGGACCTCTTCTGAGCTCACCCTGCCCTCCTCTACCCCCCTCCCCAGAGCCTCAGATCACCTCTCCTCCCTATGACACATGGAACATCACCGGGCAGGATGTCATCTTCGGTTGCGAGGTCTTTGCCTACCCCATGGCATCCATCGAGTGGAGGAAGGATGGTACAGAGATGCTGCTGCCTGGAGATGACCCCCACATCTCTGTCCAGGTGAGCGGTGTGCCTAGGCCATTGAAGATGACCCCAGGGTGACCCAGTGCTTCTCAGAGCTCCTGGACAACCAGACCTGAGAGTGGTCATACTCTGGGAATGGCCAAGCCTGGCTGCCTGGGGATGAGAAGGGGTGACTGGAAGATGCACACCATGAGGACTGACTGAGCCAGGGCTGGTGTCTCGGTGGTAGGAGCCATCAGCATAGCTTTTTTCTGTGATCTCCTCTAGTAGTTTTTGAACTTATTCATAGAGTCCTGCAGCAGGGAGTTTCCCACTTCCCTGCCTTTAGTTTGCTGTGCACGCTGGCTTCAATTGCAGTCCCATTGGCAGGGCTGGAAAGAGGACCTCCTGAGTGCCTTCCAGCCTGGGTTGTCCTCTGGTCCTACCAGCACACTCAGGCAGTTCCTGCCCTTTTTTCCCTTCAGCAGGGCTTCCATCCCAGAGCTGGCAGGCCCAGAGGTCAGCATCCTGCCTGCAGCAAACCCCAAATATAGCACCCAGCTGGGCCTACCTAGCTATTAGAGGGTGTGGGCAGAGGCAAAGGGTCATGCACCTCAGCCAGGCACCAATGGGGAAGAAACTGTGGTGGAATGGATGGAGGGAGCCAGGGGAGCAGGTGGAACCTGGCACCATGTCCCCATTCCATCTTTCTGTCCTTTAGGCCTCCCCATAGCCTGTCTTGGGGTCCAACCGAGGATCTTCACCCCAAGCGGGGCTACACTGCCTGGCTGGAGGAAACTCTACTGTCCTCCACCCCTGGCCAGCGCACCATAATAGCAGCCTGCGAACACAGCTGCAGCCCAGCTGGGTCAGGAAAAGCTTATTTATTCCTGGGCATAAACAGAAATAGCATGGTTGCTGCCAGAGCAACCCTGGGACCTCACTGTCTGCTGAAACAGGGGACCCGAGGCTCTGTGGCATAGATTCCCCCTTGCTTCTGCCACAAGTGCTGACAGAAATCCCCCCTTCTTGCAGTTCAGAGGTGGCCCGCAGAAGTATGAAGTGACAGGCTGGCTCCAGATCCAGGGTGTGCGAGTGACGGATGAGGGCACGTACCGCTGCTTCGCCAGGAACAGGGTTGGGGAGGTGGTGGCGTTGGCCAGCCTGACCGTCTTCACACCGGGTGAGCACCGTGTCCTTATCCCCATGCTCTCACGGGGACACAGGAAGGGATGTTTGGGCACAGTGCACCACTGTGGCAGGAGCTCCTGGAGCATAGGGCTGTGCTGGGGATGCCCCAGAATGCTGCTGTGCATGGTTTGGCTTTGGTCCTGGTGGGGAAGGGGACAGGCACAGCAGGATGGCAATGTCATGTTGTCCCCATGCTGCCATTTCAGACCAACTCAACCTGACAGACTTCTCCCTGCCAAAGCCCCGCATGACACCTGAGGACTACGGGGAGAGTGAGGAGGACTACTACTAGCCCAGAGATGGCATGTCCGGCTGCAGAGATCACCTTGCCCACAGTGACCCTTCCCTGGGGCTTGGGGACATCTCTGGAGCAAGAACCCTCTGGCCCAAAACTCCTTCTCTGAACAATCCTGGCATACCAGCCTGGTTTTTGGGGTGGGGGACAGGGTGACACATCCTTTTGGGGTGCTGGGGAATAGGATACTGGCTGGTTGGTGCAAGGGCTGGGGCCAGGGGCAGCTCTGCCTGGAGCAGGGTGGATCTGTCCTCTGGCACTGAGAGGAGACACAATGGCAGGTAGGACACTGTGGGGAGAGCTGTGCTGTGTGTGGTGAGGCCTTGGTGCTAGGGATGGAGACAGCCCCCTTTGGGAGAGTGAGGCCAGGGCAGGGGCATCACTGTCCTGTAGGAATAATTTTTGGGGAAAGCTGCAGCAGAGAGCTGGGACCTGGCTGTGATAACCAGTGTGTCACTCCCCTGTCTGCTCTGTATCCCCCAAGCACAGAGACACCCCAGCTTCTCCCCAGAACCTGAGGAACCTGCTGTCAAAATATCCTTCTGTTCTGTTTTGTTTTTAACCAGAAAAGTAGTGATTTGAGGAAACCAGACACTTGTGGCTTTCAGTGCTGTCTTTTCTCCAGCTGAACCGCCCCTGTGGTCAGAAACACTTTGGCCTTTTTTTGACTGACTTCATGTTTTCCCTTCCATGCCTTTGACTGACTTAATGCTTTCCATTGTCATTTCAGTTGATGTTATTTAAAATATACATGTAGGTCAAAGCCAAGGCCAGCCGACTGTCCTGCATCCATGAGGATGATTGTGGGGGTCAGGAAGGGTGCAGACACTGTGGATGCTACCTTTTCCATTGTGGAGTGCTTGAGTTGAGGAGCCCTCCTGCCCATCCCAGTGCTCACAGCTGGTCCTGGTGTGGGTCCTGCCCTTCTCACCCTACATGGGAATGGGGGTGCCCAGCAGACCATCTCCTGTGCAGTGGGGATGCATTGACCCAAATCACTGTACTCCCATGTGTTTGGATCCCATCCCACTGCTGCCCATTTTCATCTTGGGATCCTATGTTCTGTGACCCAGGTGACCATGGCCCTGTCAAGTGTGGAGCAGCTCTGTGCCAAGTTGATGAAGGAAAGGGATGCTCCAGTTTCCACTAGAAACATTATATTAAAAAAAAAACCAACCCACCTACCCCCCAGAGCTGGTGATTTAGAGCAAACTTTCATTTGGGGGGAGCACAGGAAGGAAGCTCAGAGGTGCACCGTGCTGCTCACTGCCCTGAGAGGGCTGTCAGGACCCTTCCTATGGTCATTCTGGGGCTGAGCTCACATTCAAGGAGTGCTTTACCCCCCCAAAGCAGCAGCATTTGCGGGACTTCTGGTGCTCAAAACCTCCATATGGAACAAACCACTCCCAGTTACTCAGTCCCAGCTCCAGGGAGGTCCAGAGCTGCGGCAGGGAGCCAGACCCCATGAGGAAGGAATTGGCCGGACCCCAGGCAGGAGCAGGCAGGATGCAATAAGGCTGGTGGCTCGGGTGCCGTGCTATTCTCCTTCACATGTTTTTTCTTTTCTTTTCTTCCTTTTTCTCTTGAGAGCTGGCTCAGACAACACAATTACGGCACTGAAACCTGAACAAGCAAATAAAAGGGATTTGTCTGGAATTGGCAGCAGAGCAAAATTCCTGCAGACGGTGAGGCTGGGCCAGTCCCGGCCCCCTGCACCACAGCTTGATGGGACACTGCTGCCTGCCTGCTGGAGTGCCTGCCCTCTCTGGCAGCAAACCCCTTCCCAGCCAGAGAAATGCAAAAGTCATCAGTGCCTCAGTTTCTCCTTCTATCTAACAGCATAACAGAATCGTCCTGGGCTGCTCCTTCAGAGTTGGAGGGTGTTCAGGAGGGACCAGGGACAGAAGCCATTGGCTTTTATTTTGCTTTCTTTGGGTGTAAAATATGCTTTCAGAGAAGCTGGGCCTTTTTTATCCATCCCGATCCCCTTCCTGTTCCGCACACAAATGAGCTGGTGGAACTGGGCCACGCTCAGGCTGAGGCTGCCACGGGGAAATCCGAGAGCGTCCTGGAGCTTCAGCAGTCAAGAGCTGCTTGCTGGGCTCCCTGCCGGTGCCTGGGGCTGGCCCCTGGCCAGGGCTGCCATGCCAACCCTCCTCAGGGCCAGGCTCGCCCTGCCTGCATTGGCACGAATCCAGGTCGTGCCGGGTGTAGATGCAGCTTTGGTCTGGCTGGAGAGTGTCGGATGGGTCACAAAATCTGTCCCTGGCCCTCCATACGCTCTGCAGGACAATGCCCTGCTTGGGCAACTGCATTTTGGTCTCAGTCCTTGCCCACCTCTTCTTCACACCCAGTGCCTTCGTACCCTGTAGGGAGCTGGCAGGGGATGCTGGTGGTTCCTGCCTGGCAGGAAGAGCAGTGGGGATGTGGTGACTGAGAGAGGGGGGAACTTGAGCGAGAGCTCTTGGCCAAAATGAACCAAACCAAGGGCTATGTCTCCCAGACTCCTCAGATCCCACTGTGGGAGAGGGCTGTCTGACTGGCCTCCTGGAGCTCAACTCCCCCCAAGGTGAAGGGCAGCAGAGTGGCTCCAGGGGCACAGAGAGGGCTGGTGTCTCCTCATCCCAGCTTCCAGTCTTGCCATTTCCAGTCACTTAAAAATTAAAGAAGCCAATATTGCTGCACGGCTGGAATCGGTCACTGTCACAGAGCTTAACTGAGGTTATTTGTTGGCTCTAAAAACATTTGCTCACCTCTGCTGCTGGCTACTCAGATGTTTTCTTCAGCCCCTGCCCCAAGGAGGAGGTCACCCCAGCTGTGCAGATCCTGTTCTCAGCTCCAGGCACCCGGGGACCTGACCAAACCTGGTGTCCGTGTGGGTTCAGAAGGTGTGCCCCAACAGCATGCAGCACCAAATTCCTCTGCTGGCCGATTTTTGGCACAGTTGCTTTCTGGGGACAGAGGGGGCTGAGCAGCTCCAGCCAGCCCAGCTGGCTGCAGTCAGAGCACCTGATCAGTCCAGAGGTCAGGCTGGTGTCAGGGACGGGGAGAGCTGGACTGGGAAGTGTTAACGTGGCCACTGGCCCAGGCCCAGCACTGACACCTCCTGGCCACGTGGGATGAGCAGGGTGCGGGTACCTCCCAGCGCAACAGAGGTCACTGCGAGCCTGGGTACAAAGAAAGGGCGGCTTGTCCTGCCAGCATCTGAAAGACCCTGGAGATGCACCCTCTGACCAGCTGCCAAGACACAGGGTTTTGTGGTCTGCAGGGAAAACCCACCAAATCTGGCAAGTAAATACACTCCTGGAAGAAAAAACATGCTGTCCCTGTCCTTCCCTACCCTTGGGGGTGCTAGGACCTACCCCTGTCTGGGCCTGGGCAGGAGGCACATGGAATCATAGAAAAGTTTGGATTGGAAGGGACGTTAGAGGTCAACAGAGCTCCAACAGAGTTCCAACATCCCTGCCATGGGCAGGGGCACCTTCTGCTAGACCAGTTTCTCAGGGCCCCATTCAGCCTGGTCTTGAACACTTCCAGGGCTGGGGAGTCCACAGCTTCTCTGGGCAACCTATGCTGGTTCCTCAGCACCCTCACAAAAAAAGAATTTCTTTCTAATATCTGATCTAAACTTACTCTCTTTCAGTTTAAAGCTATTCACCCTTTTTCTGTCATTATAACCCCTTGTCAGAAGTCCTTCTCTAGCTCTCTTATAGTCCCTTTAGCTTCCGGAAGGTGCTTTAAGGTCTTCTTGGAGCCTTCTCTTCTTCAGCCTACTCTTCTTCAGGCCCAACTCTCTCAGCCTGTCTTCAGCCCTCTGAGCATCTTCATGGCCCTCCCCAGGACTCGCTCCTACAGATCCACATTCTTCTTATGCTGGGAGCCCCAGAGCTGGACACAGCACTCAGGTGGGGTCTCACAAAAGCAGAGTAGAGGGACAGAATCACCTCCCTCGACCTGCTGGCCACGCTTCTTGTGGTGCATCCGCGCCTCCATCCCAGAGTCCAGGTTTGGGCCACGGCCGTGATTAGCCGCTAAACAGTGCCATCTCCTGGCAAAGCCACCGGCCACGCCGGGCCCTGCCACTGTGCTGGGCAGCCTGCGAAGGCACGCGGGGCCTTGGGAACCCCTGGAGCACCCTGACCCTCAAGTCCATCCATGCCTGCTCCACGCCCTCTCCCTGCCCTTGGCAAAACCTCTGCCTTGCTGGGAGGGGCAACGCCATCACAAGGGACATGAGTATGAACTGTCTCTCGGGACGATCACTGGAGCCAGAGCATCCTCTTGACACTGGTTCTGGATGGCTGCTGCAGGCAGAGCTGGGATGAGGCAGAGCCTGGAGCTGTCCAGCTGCAATCCTCTGGTGTCTGCGTTGAACTAGGGCTGCAAAAGGGTTGGCTTCATGGCCACCCTGACAGTCCCCCCATGCCATGGGCGTCTCCCGTGGGAGATGGATGGCTTCTGGCAGAGGCTCATTGAGCCTGAGATGATCACTGGTCGTGCCTGGATGGAAGCAGCTCTGTAACCTCACTCTGCAAACGGGTAAACTGAGGCACAAAGCAACTACATGTGGAGAACTGAGCCAGAGAGACCTGCAGGGCAGAATGACCAGCTACCTCCAGCTATCCCCAACCTGTCCCCACCCCTGTTGGGAGGTGGCATTTTTCCTCCTGTCTTCTGCATGGCACCTCTTCACCCTGCTGTAGTGGCTCAGAGAGAAAATAAAACAGCAAGACGGCTTCCCTGCCTCCACCCAGCACTTATACTGCCTGATAAACAAAATGGAAATAAATCCTCCTGCGTTTGCAGCAAATAGGTCTCCATGGGGGGTTGCTTTCAATAATTCAAATGCCGTTGCAGAGCAGAGCCCACGCCAATGGGTTTTAATAAACACAGCCATAATGTGACATGCAATTTATTATTAAGCTTAAAACAGGAAGCAAAGAGTTTAATAAAAGCACCGGGTTCCCTGTATCAGTCACAGCAAGTGGCGGGGTGCTGGCTGTGGGGGGAGGTTGGGTGAGCTGGCTGCAGGGACACGCAGAGCTGGGCTTGCTTTGCTGCGTGCCCGTCAAGCTGGCACTGCAGGAATCCTGGGGAGTGCAGGGAGATGTGAGCCAGACCAGGGGAAATGGGGATTATTGCAAGGACAGGGGTAAACTGTGAAATGCTGCACCCTGTACGACTGCCCAGCCATCCAGGGAAGAGCTCTGCCCTGGCATCACAGCTTGCTTGCAAGGGCAGATTAAAGCCTTGGGTTTAATCCCTCTCTCCAAAACTTTCTCACCCCTGTCCCTTCCTAACTCAGCTCCACCTGGGCAGCCCTTTTCTGCTCCACCCTTAGCACCCCTGGGCTGCCTTTAAAAGCAGGCAGAGGGGAAAGCTGAACCTCCTGGAGACAGAGAGACTGTGCCAGGTGAGATGCTGCGAGGCACAGGGAACAGCTGGTGCCTGGTGCTTCAGCAAGTGTGTGTGCTGTCCACTGGGCTGCATGGCTGGCCCTTCCAGACATGGATTTGCTCAAGGGCTGGTGAAAAGCAAGAGCTCATCAAGGAGGTGGCTCAGCTGAGGTGGCTCAACTGGTCCAGCTATGTCTGAAGGCACCTCTGTGTACAGGTGAGGGGTGAAGGATGTTGCACCATCCCATATTAATCACCTAGCAGGACCCAGATGCTGCTTTCTCCCTGTTCCTGCTGTAGGCCTACCTGGACACTTGAATGCTGCCACTTGCCCTACGGATGTGGCTTTTTTGCCTCCTTGCCTTGGTTTTGCATCCTATCTGTGCCCTTTCTGTTTGGGAACAATTCTGCCAAACCCCAGTAGCCACTCCTGCAGAGAACAGCACAGCAGGTGGAAGAGATGTGAGAAGTGGTGCAGGGACTGCCCACACTGTTTCCCAACGAAAATGGGCAGTATGACTGCCCTGTGCTCTGGTTTGAGGAGTGGCCTCAAGAGAAGCTGTTGCCTGGATGCAAGCTTTGCCTGTGTTATATTAGACAACAGATAGTCCCTTCTCCACCAAGGCTCTGCGAGATGGGGAGCTTTGTCCCATTCCAGCCAAATGACAGCCTGGGGCTGAGCCAGGGGCTCCAGGCACCTGCAGCTCCTTCCAGCAGAGCAAGCAGCCTGTTACCTTAAGGAGGGCTTTCCAGCCAGATAAAGACATGCAAGCAGCCTCTGTCCTCCAGCTTGGCCAAAGTGCTGGCAGGGTGTGTGTGGGGCAGCTTTTGTGGGCTCTTTAGCTGGTGTTGACAGCAGAAGGTTTATGCTGGGATTGATGCAGGGTAACACCCTCTGGTTCTGCCAGCACTGGTGCCTGCTGGAGCCTGTAAAAGGTTTTAATTTGAGACTGCTTTTTTTTCCACCTGTGTCTGTTGAAAGCTCTACTTTCTCTGGCTTGAAAAGCCCAGGAGCTGCTGATGTGACTCTATCCACGACCATTACTGAGGCTGTGAGTGGGATGTTGAATCTGGATCCAGTGAAGGGATACAGTATCTTGCCTGTCCCCTTGAGGTGATGATGCCTGCGCAGATTCATCAGGAGCAGCACCAGTCCAGGGAGGGCTGGAGGACCCCCACACTCTCCTGGCACTGCAGCTGACTTTTTGACCTTCACCTGTGGTCAAGTGGGGAAAAGACCCATCCTTAGTGGTGTATGGGGATGGTCCTGGTTGTATCTCTGCTTGTGTGCTCATCTGATGTCCTGGGTCTGCTCCCTATGGTGTGGGCTTTCCCCTCTCCCGGGGCCTGGAATTTGGGACTGGGGTCTGACTCCATGGAGAGGGGGGGGTGAGCTGGAGCAGGCAATAATCCATGTGAGGGCACAACCTGCAAAGAGCACAGGTATCCTTCAGGGAGTGCCTGGGGTGCGTTATCTCAAATGCAAGGAGGCGCTCAGCAGGGACCTGCCTTATCGGAGCGCTGGTTGCTGTCTCTCCTCGCAGCCCTTTCTGCCCCGGGGCTGCTCTCTGTCACTTCTCTGCTCCGTAACAGCCGGAGGCAGGCGGAAATGGGAGCCCCTGTGCCTGGTCCCTGCCAGAGCACACTGCTTCGGAAGTGGGGGGGGTATCTGGCTTGCACTTACTGTGCCTTTGGCTTGGCAGGCCTGAAAGTGTGAGTGATGGGGTCTCTGCAGAGCAGCCCCTGAGCCCTGGCGGGGTGGGAAGTGCTCATACCCATCAGCAGCTTCCCCAGCTGCCTGCGCTCTGCCGATTTGAGAATGTGGGAGGAGAGCACGGGACAGCAACTATGGGCTACTTTTAAAAACCCCAAATATTCCCCTGGCTGGATGTCCACATTCAAAGCACAGCTTAGCCCTCCCTTTTAACAACCTCCCTCTCCCAGCTATGGCCGTGAGGAGAGGCAGAAGCTGCAACTTTCATCTCCCATTCCCCCCCATCCACCTCTCCCACTTTGCAGCCACATGTTGACGTATGTGGTGAAGGGCTGGGGTGGCTGTTCAGCATCTCTCCAGGACACCTGCTGCAGCCAGTCCTTCACTCACGGAAGAGCTCAGGTAGGAAGAATAAACCAGAAAAATTCTGTGTTTGCATCTTAGCTGGTGTCAGTGGGACCAAGAAAGTCCAGGAAACCCTGGTCTGGTGTGTCCTGCAAGTACAGCCACTGACAGTGGATTGAAGCCCTCCATGTCTGTAGATAAACCATCAGCTACCAGGCTGCTGTGTTGAAGGATGAGAGTGGCAGTTTCCCTGCAAGCATTTTGGGAAGGAGGATGCAGCCTTCCCTGTCCAGGGATGGAGGAGAAAGAAACTAGTGATGCCAGTTTAACTGGGCTCACTTTAAATACGGAGAAGATCCAAAAGCACTGAGCCCATTAGGATGGTGTTGTCAGGAGTTGTCCAAAGCTCCAGCTCTCTCCCACTGCCAGCTTGCCCTGGTCTCGGGGAAGGAAGGGTTAAGCTGCAGGGCTCAGCAAAACAAGCGCTCTCTGAAAAGTCAGCCAAGCTACCCAAATGCCGGCCTCTCCTCTGCCCCCACCCTTATCCATCTCTCTTATCTGCCCTGGGTAAGAGCAGGGCATTTCCCCTCCTCTGATGAGGACCAGAGCTGGCGACAGGCGGAAGCTGGTGCTAACAGCACAGGGCTCAAGGGAGGCCACGGCCGTGGTGTCCCAGCTATGGGGTGGCCTCTGTGGCTGCAGGTCGGAGATGTGGAGGGGTGGTTTGGTCCCCCATGGGGCTGGATCCACTGAGGGATTCCCTATCCCTGGCTGTCTCACACCCTGGGTACTCCAGCAGCACCTCATTTCTGCAGCATGCACGCAGTGAGCCATGGAGTCTCAGCCCCCCCTGGAGAGCCCGGCTCACATCAAGGGGATCATCAGCTCTGCAAGGGCTGAGTACCCTCTGGGCACTGATATCTGAGGGCACAGCAGCCCGGTTTGGGGTGGCTCATGCAGCCCAGGCACGCTGGGACAGCTCTGTCCATGCTGAGAGTGAAGATGGAAAGAGGCAGGGGTGTTTCGCCCAGTGAGGGCTGCAGTGGGAGCGAGGTGCCAGGGCATCTCTGGCAGCGTGTGAGCTCTGCCGACATGAGGCAGGCTTGGACGGGCTGTTTAATTAAATGTGAAGAGCTCTCACACTTCACAAGCTGCAGCCCTCACTGCAGCCTGAGCGATTCTGGGAAAGAGCCCTTTTATTAAAAGAGAGAGAGGCTCTGGCTCTGCCAGGCAGCCATCAAATGGCACATTTAATTGTCTCGGCTCGTTTAGCTGTCTCACAGGGAGGGGTGTGCTCTGAGCCCTTCAGCCTTCACTATTCAGCCTCCCCGGCAGGCATACGTGCTGCCTGCATCCTGGGTGCTCCTGCTGCCCTCCAGGAGGGCTGGCGAGGAGTACATGGGAGTCGAGCCTTCGTCCAAGGTCAGCACTGGGGACTGGCTTGGTGCTCTGATGGCCCAGCCTACTCAGGGCTGAGCACTGGGGTTCAAAAGGGCTCGGGAAAGCGTCTGGAGAGATGGAACCCTTCTGGGGCCGTGGGAGCTGCCTGGGAGACACAGGGTAACTAAATGACAGCTTAAAAGTGTCTTCTCATTTATTCCCATGGCAGAACACTTCTGGCTCTGAAGAGGGTGTCCTACCCTGTTTTCAATGTCACAACTTCAGTGTATAAGTCATGGGACAGGCTGGCAGTGGGTCAGGATAGCTGTGCTGCACCTTTCCTCCAGGAACTGTAGTCCTTGGAAATATCTTCTGGGCTCTGCACCATCCTAGCAGCAGGAAACTGGCCTGTTCAGGGTGCACATGGAGGGAGAAAGGACCTCTGTGTGGTTTTGCTTTAAATCTGCTGCGTGATATGGAGAGGCTGAACTTGGGTTCAGCTGCTGGTACTGAGCCCATCGTCCTGGAGGAGAGACTGTTCAGCTGAGTGATGGAAGATGTCCCTGGAGGGGGAGTCACAGCCCTTTCCGTGGCTGTATGGGAGCAGCCATGCCAAAACTGACCATTTGGAGAGGAGAAGGGGAAGAAAAAAAGATCAAGAGGGGGAGGAAATACAGGCTTTTATCAAAACCTCCTACTTCAAAGCTGTCCAGCTGAAGTGCTCCCCTTTGGTTTAATTTGAAGTGATGTTTCCTTCAGCAACTGCAGCTAAATGCTATCAAGCCAGGCTGAAATGGCTGGAAAGCCTGGAAAGGAAAGGCTCTGTTTGGGAACGGCTTGAGGCAGACCTTCCTGTTAGGGTCAGCCTTGAAGGCCTTTCCATAGGGATGAATACTGCCAATGCTGGCATTTCTCATCCCTTGGCTCCTAGCATGGGATAAAATCCAAACCCTTTTGGGAATGGGAATAGGGCAATTTCTCATCCTGGAGGTCTGGAGTGGCTCTACCCCTCTGTACTGACTGCAGTGTCTGCGCCCTTGAGCAAGGGGAAGGCAGGAGATGGAGGCCTGGGTGCTGCTCTGCCCTGAGGAGCCAGTGCTCATGGTACCCAGCCTGCAGCCTCCCTGAAGATGCTTTGGCAGCCCCTGCACACAGGTGAGAGCTAAAGCAGATTGCAGGGGGTAGCAGGGGAAGGGGCATGAATCCATCCTGATGAATACCTCCAAACCCTCTTGGAGTGGAAGAGGAAGGCCACTGCTCCCAGTGCCTGGGGAATTTCTGTGTGGGGGCAGTGGGGAAAAACAGCAACAGTGGGGCACGTGCTGCCCTGTCACAGCATCCCTTAACTACTGAAAAAAACTGCCTGGGAGGCAAAGCAGCTGGCTTTTCCTGAGAAAGACCAATGTTCTCCTGCCTGCTGCATTGGAACTGATTTCCCCCAGCTGGCTGAAAAGAAGCTACTTTGAAGGCAGCTGTGTCCTGTTCCTGCTGGGGGCAGCAGGGCTGGGTACCCCCTGGGCAGTGGGTCTGGTCACTGGGAGGACAAAGGTGATCAAAACAGGCCAGCTGCTCTGTAGAGAGGGGGAGAGACATGTCCTGGGAAACAGAAAGGTCATGGTCATCTCTTTAACCTCCAGAGGCCGAAACAAGGTTTTAATGGCAATGACTACGCTAGCATTAAAGCCACTGACCAAGAAGGAAAGTGAAGGACAAGTCAGCTCTCGCTGCACATGAAGAAGGGATGCTCAGAGTTGTCTGTCTGCTGGGGACTGCTCACAACTGCATCTGCAAACCTTCTTCCACCCAAAAGACTCGAGTGTTTTTCCAGCCAGAGGCTGCTTTAGGGAACAGAACTTCAGAGACCAGTGATTGTGGCAGAGCTGGTGCCCTGATCCCAGATTTTCTTAAGTCTCCAAGGGGAGATGCTCAACTACATGATTGTGCTTGCAGTGATGGGAGCTCTGTGGAGCAAAAGGCAGCTGACCATGTGCTCTTTCTCATGCTTTCCTTGATATCTGGGAAAAGGTCTGTACCAATCTCGAGTGAAGTTTTGAAGCTGCATGAAGAGGTGAGGAGGAAAAAAATTCTTCCATGAGAGTGGAGTGGAAGGAGCTGTAATTTCTCTTCTCCCAGTCCAGCAACCCCACGTCCTCCACAGCAGATCCATTCCAGCACTGGTATGGTTGCTGCTTTCTCGACTCTCCCTCCTCCTCACCCCCTCCTCTCTCTCCCCCCAGTTCCACTCCATGTGCTCCCAGCTGCTGTAGGATGATACAGGCAGGCGCAGAGTTCATGGGAGCCGTACCTGTGCTTTGTCTTCATCTGTCACCCCTCCTGACAGTCAGATCCATCTTAAACTGGGAGCGAGAGGGGAAGAGAGGGAAGCAATAATTAACCTCTGTGCAGGCCGCTCCCGAAATGCTGCAGTCTGGTGATGCACGAGGAGACATCCCTGACACTTTTATTGCTACTCTAGCACCGTTCTGCGTCTGTAGGAGGTGATTTGGCTGGGCTGGGATACCCGAGACTTTCATTATGGTTGAAGAGCTGCTGGCACCCGCAGCCTTTCTTTGCTGGGTGCATTAGTGAGGGCTCCCCACCACCCTTGCTGGTGAAGCTGGAGGGTGAAACACATTTGGGGTGTTTGCAGGCTGAGCAGGGGTTTTCATGGCTCAGTCTTTGGGGCGGGTGCAAGGTGCGTTTTGGATATAGGAGCTGAAGTTGTTTCTCCTGTGGATACAATACAGGTGTGCAGAAGCAGAGCTGGTGTCATTTCAGCCCCAGGGTGAGCTGCCAGGATGTGCCTGACGTCTAGGACAGGATCCCAGATGTTACGGAGCCTGTGACAGATCATTGGTGGCAACCTTGTCCCACATCTGAAAGTTTCCTTGATGGGGATATGAAGTGGGGAGAGGGGCTGGGTGTTTTTGGGCCCCCTTGTGATGCTGTGGTGGACCATAATGCCATTTTGGCAAGGGATAGTGCTAAACATCCCCCTGGTCCCTGCAGCCTCCTGCCATGGGTGCTTGTGCCTGTCCTGGCACTCTTGGGGGCAAGTGACCTCCCAGCAATGCTGGGACAGCAGTGACACTGCCCAGCTGACAAATGTCAGCCATGCACCTGCCTGGTTAGGGCCTGGTAACAAAGGAGCCCTGCAAGTAAAGCAGCATCAGTGGCCAAGCTCCATGAGATGCAAAGACAGCAGCTGTTCTTGTAAACCCAAAGGAGCCCATGGACAAACACAGCCTGACCCTTCATGGAAATCTGGAAAAGCCATCCAGGGGTTGATGTCTGGCTTGGTTCTTCTGCAGGGTTGCTGGGCTGTCAATCGCAGCAGTGACTGTGTTTCATTACATGCTGATGCCTGTTCAGCAGATGTTGCAACCTCACCTCATATGAGAGCGTGGAAAACGTTAGTGCCAAAAGCACCTGGCAGTCAGACCCTGAGTTGTGCTGATCCAAAGTGGGTCAGGCTGGTGATGTATCAAACTCCTGGTCCTTCATGTGGTTGTGCAGAGGCTGGGGAAGGACAAGACAGCACTGACCAGGGCTGGGAACTGGGTGTAGGTCCAGATCCTGGTGCAGGATGTGCTGTTGTGCAGTGTCTTGCAGTGTCCTGGACATGGAAGGTCCTGTGTGGGGGGAGGGGAGCTGAAAGGACTCCTTGGGATCTGTCTTTGGGATAGCACTGGCATGCCTGTTTGCTCATGAGATGGGTTGCAGCAGTTGTTTCTCACTAAAAACAGTCCCGAGCAACCAGGACTGTGAGCAGTGGGAAGCTGGTTATCAGGTCCCACTGCTGTTCCCAGGGTCTGCAGAAAGGGGCAGCCACCCAAGGGCTGTGAGCCTGCTGGATTGGAGGGTCAATGGGACCGTTCAAACTAAGAGAAAAACACTTAATCCATTTTGTTTTACAGTTGTTTTAGCAGTGAGAGGGGCTGAAATAAGCCTTTCCACTAAGATTAGAGATGGTTTAGCAAGCTCCTGGGATCTGCAGAGCAAACTGGGATCCTTTGACATGTGTTTTTGTCATAGGGATTCTTTATGCAAGCCCAAGTTACAGCTGTTGGTGTTTGTAGGCAGATTGATGTGATCTGTCCTGAGTAATTTCTGAAGCAACTTCAGAGGATCCTGGCATCTCTTCTAGCCTTGAATTTTCTAGTTGCAGCCTTGGTCCTGGCTGATTACCTACTCTGAGTCCTGGCACCCATGTCTTAGAAGCTGTCAGCCCTATCACTATCCCCAGACTGTTTCTAAGGGGTCTATGCAAAGCCATCAAGAAAGACAGAGGTGGCTTCTGCCATTTAGGGCAAATTCCTAGTGGAAGACACTCTGCTCTAAAGAAAACACGGTATTGGCATGTAAGAAGGTGTTGTTTGTATCAGTTGGAGATGGGAAAACTGAGGCAAGGAGGATGAGACTGACTTTCCCAGCTGAGGGAAGGACTTGGTAGCCAGCCCAGAGACAACTCAAAAGTCTTGTTAATCTTCCCTCTTCCAGCTGCAAAAGCATCCATTGGGAACAGGTCAGTACACTGAAGAAAACCAGTCCCAAACTTTCTGGCTCAGCCTTCAGGGGGAAGTTTGCCGGGGTAGAGGGGGAAAATGCTCCTGAGCACCTGAAATGTCTGAACCGGCTGCAGATGAGGCCGCGCACTGGTGCTGCCAGCTCCCTGGCTTTTGAGAAGCGGGAAGACTCGGCCTTTCCCTGCACAGATGGGGGTTTAATCAGGCACAGTTCAAGCACATGGGTGTTCAGCACTAATCCAATTTCCCTCCATTCATTAGGGTGGTTATTCATCACTCGGGAATGATGAAAGGCTGCGAGTCCATGTGGATGCTGGAGAGCGGCAGCGCTGCTCGATGCGGGCGTGTGACCATGAGCTCCTTCCTTGCTGCTGAGCCTGACTGTGTTTGGGGATGGCAGGTGAGCTGCTGGGGGATCTCAATCCCTTCACAACACCGAACTCAAGCCAGGCTTGCTACACCAAGCTCTGGGGATCAAGTCATCTCAGCCTTGTCCAGCAGTTGTATGGGAAACTGTCTGAAGCACAGGTTAATACATGCAGACAAGGAGCTGCTGAGCTGGGAGAGGATCTGAAGTGATGGAAACCTGTGGCCCTGCTGTGCTCCACCAGACCCTTGCATTGCTCCTGATGGTTAATTGAACAGTAAGCTGGCAGGGCAAAGCCCATCTCCCAGTGCTCAGTGATCCCACAAAACAGAAGGTTTAACAAGCTGGTCCCAACCCAAGCTGGAGAAAGGCCACGGTTTGTGAGAGCAGAGCTGTGGGGAGCGAGTGAAGGAATGGCCATCCCTCCAGGCTGGTCAGAGCTCAGGTACAGCACCAGCTGGAATGGCCACTGGTGATGCTGCACAAGGAAGACAGCTGCCTGGGGTGCATGTTTGCTCCTTCCAAGGGGCTGGCAGATGCACTTCCACCTCTGCCAGTGGTATCTGGGTAGACAGGTCAGGGGGCTGCCAGAGCACATCATGGCTGTGCTCGGGGACCCTGGCATCCAAGAAAAAGATAAGACATGGGTTTCCCTCTGTTCCTTTCCCCCACATGTGAAGTTCAACAACTTTGCTTTCCAGACAAACAGCAAAATTTGCACAAATGTCTAAGACGTTCCCTTTCAATTCCCAACTCCTGTCACCAGTGTGAATATTCTGGTCATTAAAGGCAAAAAATTTAAATTATCCTCCATGGTTGGTGTAAATTTTGGTGTGGTGTGAATGGAAGGGGCTGAAAACACGGAGGAATCAAAGGTTATCGAGTGGATGCAAGTGTGAGAGTTTTCCTGCTGCGCTTTTTCAATGTATGTGAGTGAAGGGTCCTTGTAGCATGGCTCACAGGGATGAGAGTTACTGCCCTGCCCCAGGGAGCTAAAGGGTAACTACCAATCAGTGGCTGGAGAGATATTGGGTAATTCTGATTATCCTGAGGTGTCTGGGGACCTCTGGGTCATCGCCATGGGGTACCTGGGCTGTGAGCAGGTATTTAACCATGTTCTGGAGCTAACCAAACTGGCTCTCACATCCTGGACAGGGTCTGGTCCTGCAGAGCCACTTGAGGGTCTCAGCACAGAGCGCTGGAGGGGCAAGGGGTGAAAGCTGCTTACCACCCATGGAGCTGAGCTCCCAAGCCTCTGGCCAGTCTGTCTGACCATCCTGTGCCCTCCTTGGCTGGGAGCTGGGTATTAATGCATCTGAGGTGCTGTGCTCCTCTCAGCCTAGAAGGTGAACCAACCTTTGGGGGCCTGAAATCACTCCCAGGTTGCTTGTTGGCATGGGAGCTCCTTGGCCTCTTCATTTGGCCCTTTCCTTTCCTCTGCATGATTTCTCCTCCAAAGCACTGACCCCTCGGTCCCACCACCAGAACCCCTCATTCATTCAGTCTCCAGCTCATGGCATCTTCCAAAACCTCCCTGGCATCTCTGCAGCCCCCTGCCCTCCCTGAGCCCATGTCCCCTCCTTGTGCAGCACGCCACTTCCCAAACCCTGGCTGAGCAGCAAGACTCTAACACCGGCACCCCTCTACCTTCCAAAAGGGGCTGGTGGTTGTGTTTGATGGGAGTAATCCATCTCCATCATTGTAATGACCGTTCCCATTAATCGGCCATAAACTAATAAAGTAAGCACTTTCCCCTCCACACCCCCCCCAACTTCATTAAGTCTTTAGTACATTAATATGTCTTACTTAGTGTCTGCTTTGGCCTCTGGTTTTGTGGTTGGGTTTGGGTTTTTTAGTTTGTTTTGGGGTTTTGGGGCTTTTGTTTTGTTGGAGTTTTTAAAAAATTTTTCCTGTGGGTAGCATGGATTTACTTGCTGATGTTATTCCCTGCAGCCCCGAGGAAGCTTTGACAGCCCAGGTCATCCTTACATCAGCAGGAACATCATGTGTGCTGATGAGCTGAGAAGAAAGGGACAGGGACAGGGATTGGGGCGGGGGAAGGAGGGAGGGAGTGAGGCATAAAAGATCCCGCACACCTCCAAATTAAATTTGTGATGCCTGGCATCAGATGGGCCTGCAGCCAGAGATTAATTCGACTGATCAAGTTATAAAGAGCGCTGAGGCAGGTAATCAATCTTGGAGCTGTCAGGCGAATAGGCAGCAGTATTAACCTGGCAGGACTCGCACACACATACACATGCACACACGCTGAAGCCTTTTTAATTCCTTTCACATTGACTATTATTTCCCAGGCCTGTTTATTTTGGAAGGGCTGGGGGGGGGGGTGGGGGGTAGTGGTGCTTTGCTCTCTCTTCCTCCATCCCTGGCAGCAATAGCCCCATTCAAACAGAACATCGTTCTCCCCTTTGTGCACCCACCACCCCTGTGTGCAAAGGGGAAGCCCTTGGACATGAAGTTAGAAAGCTTTAGCATCAGTTTTCCAACTGGATTTTCTGCTGGATACTGAGAAGACTCAGGCTGGGTTTCCTTCTCTTTCCAGACTCTTGTGGTGGTGTTACTCTTCCCCACCAGCCCTCTGGCTGTGATTCATCCCAGGCTTGTGATGCTCTGCCCAGGACACCCCCCAGTTGTGGAGAGGCCCCATGTGTCTCTGGAGGTTCACAGAACCACTGTTCCACTCTGGGTCAGCTCCAAACTGGAACTTCTTGGAGCTGAGTCTGCAGAGCCCATAGTGGATGAAGGCCTCTCTGTGGAGGCCTTCCTTAGGAATGGGGTGTAAGCAGATTAGCAGTGGTGGGATCTGGGCAGCTTCCTGCTTGGTCTGAGGCTTGGGAGTAACAACCCTGCTGGCAGCAGAGGGGAGTTCTATCTGTATGAGCTGGAGACCCCTGTGCTGGCCAGATGCTGGGCAGAGACCTTATCTGGTCCAGCCTCAGAGGTGGATGGGGCGGGTCCTACAGACTCAGGGTTGGGAGTCTAAAGAGCCTTGGATCAGCTCCATGGAAAGGAGACTTGCAGGCAAGAGCAAGGACAAGGCCAGCCAGGGACCCAGGAATGAGTTCAGGAGGGAGCTAAACTTGGGGCAATTGGAAAGATGACAGAAGAAGGAGTTTGGGGGTGCTCAGTCAGCACTGTAAAGTGTCTGTGAGACCACCTGTGCCTCCATGGGGATTGCTGGCCATAAACACGGGGTCAGTTGCTGGCTGCTCATAGCAAACCACCCATGACATTAGGAGGCAGTGGGACCTCCTTCCATGAGGAGAGCAGGATGCAGTCCCCTGCTAACTCTTCTCTGTCTGGGGCACCTTCTTGGGTGATGCAGTCAAGGAGCAATGTCTCAATGCAAAAGTCAACTGTTGACAGCCACTTCAAACTGTTGGTGGGTATTTTTCAACAGGTCGAACACACAGTGCCCCATCTGCATCCTCCAGGATCTGAGAGGGGACCTGGGCAGGTGAACAAGTTTGTATTGATGCTGAATGCTGAGCATGGCTCAGATGGATGGGACTGGGAGCTGGCTCTGCAGGGACCTACTCCTGGTGTCTGGTGGCCCTGCAGACCCTGTCTGAGTGCTTGTTTACCCAAAAGGCTCAGGTACAAGTTGTCCCCATACTGCAGCTCTTCTGGTTGACCCAGCTGGCAAAGGGATGAGAGGCCTCGCTGAGCCCCTGGGCTGGCAGCCCTTTGGCTCAGAGCTGTGCTGTCCCATGTCCAGGCAGGCTGGAATTTTGCAGTGGTCCTACAGTACTTTCCAAGTGCCAAAGCTGCAAGCTGTCAGTGTGACACAAGAAGGACACGTGACTCAGGGTGCTGGGAATGCTGTGTCCTTTCCGGGATGTTCAAGTGGGTCCTTTCAGGCTGGAACAAACTGCGTGGGCAGCTGAGGGGTCTGAGAAATGCTCTGTGGTGGGAGCTGCTGTCTTTGCAAGAGGAATTTCTTTCCATGCAAGGTGCCCCGGTTAAATATTTCAAAATCCTTTCACTCCCACAGTTTTCCTGTGCATCCCCTTCAGGGTCTGTCAGTCAGGCTGCAATGGCCCTGCTGAGAGCCAGGGCATCCAGCACAGCTGCAGCTTGCAGCCAGCTCCTGCATCTCTGCATCCAGCTCCTGTGTTTGTGCAAGGGCTGTGCCGAGGGCTGAGGGGGGCACTCTCCTCTAGGGTGCTTGGAGGAGGTCCCCAAAAGGGACAGAGTTTGGGGAAGAATTGCTGGATGATGTGCTCAGTGCCAGCACCCATCCTCTGTGCCACTCCCTCTCTAAAGGGGATGTGGGGATGGATGCTGTGTGCCCCAGGGGTGTCCCCATGCTCCCCCACGTCCCCCATAAAGTAGAACACGGGTGCTGGTGCTGCTCTTCTCTCTGTGCTGGGCAGGTGTCCTTTTCCCTCTGTTCAGAGCAAGTAGTTGCAGCCATTCTCCCATCTCCTGTCCCAGCAGCCCCATTCCTGCCATCCTGTGGTGCTCTGATTGATGCCATGGCTGCTTCCACCACATCCACCAACAAACACCTGTATCCTCTGCTGCCTGTGCCAACCCCACCAGCTCACAGGGCTGCAGGCAAGAGGGCTTCCTTCTGATGCCAAACCACTCCTGCGCAGCTCATGCCAGCAGATTTTGGAGCTGTTTGGTGCCAATGTCTTCTCCAATTAATCTTCCTCCTCCCTGGCTCCCCTCCTCACTGGACCACATCTTGGGGAGGATCCATCGATCTCAGAAGTGCCCAACAAAGCATCTGGAGCTCAGACTAGACTGTGTTCCCCAGCACCTTCTCCAGGTTGCTGGGCAGCAGTGAGGATGTTGTCTTCATATTTGATGGTATTACTAACACGAGGGGGGGCGAGGGGGAAGTAAGCACTAATTGATCTAGTAATAAAGTGAATAGAAGCTCTTATGAGCTTTCCCATTAAGAATAATTAGGGAAGGGTGAGTGAGGGGAGGAGGTTGAAGGGAAATCCACCAAGGCTGGGATGGGCTCCCTTGGTGAGGATTTACAGCTGCTCCACCTCACACCCTCTGCCCTTGGCCTCCACCCCTAAACCCTCTTCTGTCCCTGCTCCCCAGGTCTCAGGCAGGTCTAAGTTCTCCAGCTGGAACTGGGGCAGCTGAAAGCATGAGTCACACAAGCCTTGGGAGATGTGAGGGTGAGACCTTCCCTGCTGGCACCCAGACAAGATGGGGGTCCCATGGAAACTTAGCAGGGATCACTGGAGAGGGTAATGGACTTCTCCCAAAGATCCCAGAAGAAGGTGAGCATCAGTTCTTGCCAGGCTTCTCAGGGATGCTGGGACTGCTCTGACCCAGAGGCTGGCTTGGCAAGAACAGCATCCCTGAGCCAAGCTGCAGACACTGCAGACTCTCCAAGTCGGGAAGGGCCTCTCCTGGGCTGGAGACAGGATGGCTGAGCTCTGGCATGGGGAAAGAACTCAATCTCCAAGCCCTTGGTAAAAACAATTGCCAAAAGAATCTCAGTGGGGTCAGGGGTTAACACAGAGCTGCTCCTAAAAATGGCAAGGAAAACAGGTGGGATTTCAGTGGCTGATAACAGGAGGTAGCAGGGACAGGTTGGGCTGTGAGTTGGCAGAGGCAGGATCAGCCTGGCTATGGGACAAGGGGCTGGAAGGTACCTGGGGGCAAGGGAGAGTAAGTCCCCTGCACCTTCCCTACTCATGGGACTGCAGGCAGTGTGGCACAGTTCCTGAACTCTTGGAGACACTATCCCCTGCTTTACCCACCTTGCAGAGCTCATTGTGTGTGCTTGGCTTGGTTGATGCTGCCAGCTACCAGCACTGAGCTGGATTCCAGGGAGCTGGGTAATGCCAAATAAACAAGGAATTCAGAGGATGAGTGTGATGCTGTAGCTCTGTCTACAGCAAACAGCCAGGTACCCCAGGTTTGCTTTGCCTTTGAGCTGCCCCAAAGTGGAACAAAGTATCCCCGGCTCCCAGCGAGTCAGTCTCCTCCTGGCCTTCTCCCAGCCTATCCATCTGCAACCAGCTGGGACATGCAAGCGGAGTGGGGCTGCGGGGCAGGCGGATGTGGGGCTGCTTTGAGTGGCAGGTGGATTTTGCTGCAGGCACTGAAAAGCAGATACCAGGCAGTGGGGCTGGACTGGCTCCCCCCACACCACCGCATGGCAGCTCTCCCTGGCACTCTCCCCCAGCCCAGACTCTTACACATCTGCCTGACCTCAGCTTTGCAGCTCGGTTCTGTCTCTGCCCATCCCTTGAGCATTCTGTGGATGCAGAGCCACGCCCGTGGGTCTCCGGGCAGCCAAACCCACACATGGCATTTAGTTCTGTCCTGCCTATATCACATAAAGGGTGGCTTCACCCTCATGCAAGCGATGTGGAAACCCTGAGACCCCCAGCCACAGGGAGAGAGGAGCTGGCTTCTCCCACCAGTGGGATGCAGGATGGAGCTGGTGCCCAGGCTGAGTATGGGGGAAACGGCAGGAGCAACCTGGAGCACCCAAGCCACCTCAGGGATGGCTGCATGCAGCACCCATGGGAGGATGAAACCTGCCTGCCCCGGTGCCCCCCAAGGCTGATGCAGCAGGCGACGATGTCTGTGTTTGTTTGCTCTGAGAAGAGGAGTGAAACCAGATCCAGCCACGCTGCTGTTTGTGGCAGGGCCCTGAGTCAGACACAGAGTACGTGGTAAACAGAGGCGGGATGCCAGTGCTCACTGAAGAGGCCATGTCCCTCCTGTGAGTGCCTCGGCCACAGGGAAGCATCTCCACACCACTTCTCAGGGCATCCATCTCTGTCCATCCTACCCCCACCTGCAGCCCTTCAGTGTCCTGTCTGGAGCAGAGAATAATATTTTCTTGTGATTTTGTAGCATTGCCATGTCATGTGTTGGGTACCAACATGGGAATGGGGACTGGCCTGGTGGTGTGACCCTGCAGAGTTCCTTGGGCTCCCCTGCCACTTCAGCCTACGTGACTGGCGGAGGGTCCCTGTGAGGAGATCGGTGACATCTTAAAAGCTGCTGCAACACTAACCGGTGGCTTGGAAACACCCATATGCTCTGCCAAGCCCTGGGGAGGGCAGCCAGGGCCAACAGGCTCCAAATATTGATCATGGCCGGCATGTTCATAGAACGTCTTTCAAGCCCTGCCGTTGTGGAGAGCCATGGCCAGATGTCCCTGGTTTAGATACCCCATGGGTAGAAAGAAGTGGTACCTGTTCCTTGGAGCCCAAATAACTTGAAGCACCCCCTGTGTCACCCATGGGTGACAGAGTCACCCATTGACATGGCAGACAGGGCATGTCCAGGGTGACCACAAATCACCCCTACCCGGGGGTGACACCCTTTCTCCCCTGTGAATACAGGCTGACTAATGGGGCTTGGGACCCTTCGTGGTAATCCAGAGCAGTGATTTACATTTAATTAGCCAAATGAATATGAAAATAGACTCTGCCCAAGAGCCTACTAATAACTTTCTGTGTTAATGGCCTGGGCTAATAGAACTCCTCCCTGGAAGATCACTGTGCTGTGCAGTGAGACGAGGGCCCAGCCAGGCTGCAGTGGGAAGTGGGGTTGGCCATGCCAGTGAGCAGGGAAAGGTGACTACGGACTCTTCCCTTCTTTTCAATGGGTGCCACAGGTCTGATGCTATCAAGGCTCTAAAACGCGTAGTTAAAGCCTCACCACATGGATACAACTCAGTGGTGGCTTTCCTGGTCCTAAATTTGGTGTCGCATTGATTAGTAAATCTAGATCTGAACAAAGAGGCATTTTGTTGTTGAAGGCCATGATACAAGTGAAAGGAGTCGGGTATAACTACAGCAGAGAGATCAAACAGCAAAAAATAGTCACTGTGCAGAGCCAGCTCAGGACCTGGATTCAAACTCCATAGTATCAGACACCCGTGATCTTGGTTACAAATCCCTAGAGGTCTTCCTCTTTGCACCCCCCAGCAGATGCAGAAGCATCTCTGTCAGGCTGCTGTTGTTGGAAATAAATCAGGTGATATTCACGAGGCACAGGGAAACAAGTGCAGCCCTGGACAGGGTGAAAAAGGGCATTTGGAGTCGGTGGTTATCAAAGAAGTAAAATAACATTCTGCTTGTTAATTAATTAATATTAATGGATTGTTAGTTATCAAATTAATATTAATCAAGTCAGATGTTGCACTTTAAAAAAATTTATTTCTAAAATAACTTCTGCCCACCCAGCTAGTCCTCACCCACTGCATCAGAGGGCTGGTCTGACAAACCTGCAGACTTGTGTGATGGACATGACCTAAGAACCAGCTTTGATGGCTTTTCAGTAAATCACAAGTGCATGGGGATGTCAGTGTGCCTGATTTGTTTGTGTTTGGTTTCTTAACCTGTCTGAACCCCACTAAACCTGATTGAGGCTAATATGAGTTGGATCCCCTCAAAATTTCTTACAGTGGCTTGGGGTCTCCCCAGTCAGTCTTGTCCCTGATTTCTTGCTGTCCAGGAGCCCCCCAGCATCTGTAATTGAATGTGAGGGCTTCTGTCCAGGGCTGCAGAGCTACATTAATCACTTCAACCTGATAGAGCCAGGCTGATAGATCTTCCCAGCATGTGAAATAACTCATGTTAATGATTGCTTGTGATTTATCCTTTTCTCTGTCTTGTACATGAATTATTCAGGATGATGCTGTGGGAAACTGAGGCAAGGAAAGACACGAGAGAGTCCCATGGCTGGTGCAGGTGGTCTCAGTTCCCCAGCTGGGAAGGCAGAGTGGGATGCAGTGGGGTTCTCCCTCTGGCCCTGGACACATCCAGTCTGTGGGAGGTGCTTGACTGGGGTCTTCACTCTCACAGGGGTTGCTGGAAATTAACTGCACAGTTGACAGTCATGTGTTGAACTCTCTGGGCATCCCCACCTGGGCTTCTCAGGACAGGCTCTGCT
The DNA here is from genome assembly GCA_013398115.1 of Falcunculus frontatus. Taxonomy (NCBI): domain Eukaryota; kingdom Metazoa; phylum Chordata; class Aves; order Passeriformes; genus Falcunculus; species Falcunculus frontatus. Next base: position 4,297,737 of record VZRV01008191.1, read on the forward strand.
CCCATCTGTCTTTGGGCTGGCTGCAGGGCTGTGTCCGTCATTGGCGCCGCAGTTGTTTTGCTGTGGGTATTTTTCTTCAGCCCCAATTACACTCAGGCTTACACCAAAACAAACAAGCCCTGGGATGTGGAGGTACCTGGCGGGCTCAGACAGGCTGGTGCCACAGCTGGCCCCAGGGCTGATAAAGGACCTGCAGTGTCGCTGCGCTGGAGTCTGGACTTGCAAAATGTGACATGGTTTTTCTTGACAATTAATCACTGGGGAATGAGCAGCATCAATTAATGGGTAATTGGCCTGATTTGGGGTCAGGGTTTTTATGCTGGACTCCTTGTGGCCCTCTCTCTGCTACAAAAATGATCATCCCCATCACAGCACCTGGATGCAAAGCCCTGAGGGACAAAGTGAATGACGTGTGGGTTGATCCACCAGTGGTGGCAGCCGAGGGGTTATTTCTTTGGGCCAGTGGGAATATTAACAACAAACCCCAAGATGTGGAAAACAAACGCAGCTGGGATGAGGACATGACTGGCCCTGCACTTACCACCGCTGTCTGTGCCCCAGCCGGGCTGGCAGCACGTGTCCAGTCTGAGCCATGGGGTGTTTTAGGACCTGGATGTTTTGAGGTGCTCAGTTCCATGTTTGGCCCCGTGTGGGGTCAGAAGCAGGGGCTGCTGACTTTCTATTTAGGGGTGAATTGAGATGCCTCTAATGCCAGGAAATGCGAATGTTTCTGGGCTGCACTCGCTTTAGGAAAGACTGCAGTGAGGTGTCCGCTTGAAACACTGAGTGGGGAAACTGAGGCACCAAAGCTGCTTTCCTAAGACTGAAAATCCCTGATAAAACAAAGGACTTGTAGCCACTTGTGTGGCACAGGGGGAAGCTCCTGGGACATCCCCAGCCCTCTCCAGTGAAGCAGCCACTTTGGAGGATGGAGTCTGCCAGTGGTGAGAGCCCTTCCCTTCAGCCAGGAACCACATCCCGCTGCAGCGTGGCTGCCCGGTGTCTCCGGTGATCAGCCTGGGAGCTCTGAAACAGGTCAGTGGAGGAGTACAGGATGGGAGAGTAATTTGATGCTCTGAGTGTCCAGAAGAGATCCTGCTAGAAATACCCATCTGACACTGCTTGAGATAAAGCAGGGGAGGTGGGTTCACTTTAGCTTATCTGACACATTTCCTCTAGAGAGATCTCCATCAGCTCAGGGAGGAAACTACTGAATTTTTGTCTTTTGGTGACTTTTTTCCTTTTGAAATTTTTCAAGGGGAGCAAAGATGGTCAGGAAAAAAATGTTTCACTTGGTCCTTACTTTGTTGGTGAGAAAGTTTTAGGTTGGAAAGTTTCTGTCTCTGTTTTGTTTTATTACCAGGAAATCAAAAATTTTTTTCCCCAATTAAGATGAAGTAAAAAATACTGCCTGGAGAATGAGGTGGAAAAGAAATTTTTAAGCTGAAGAAGAGCAAGTGACACACTTGGAAAGCTGTATTTTTCATAATTATCCAATGGAGACAAAGCGAAGCACAAACACGACGTGGGAATTTCACACGCTACTTCGAAGCTAATTTAATGAAATTTCATTTTTCAGGGACAGAAGCAGCTCGTCAGAAAGCATTTGCAGACATCCCTATCCTCAGGACCCGATCCTCTGCCTCCTGCTCCGACTCTGCACATGCTGGAGTGGTACAAAAGGACATTTTGGATGCCCTCATCTTGTGAAGACCCATGGGGCTTTGCTTGGCCTTGCTTGCTGTGCAAACTGCTTCACTCCTTGCATCTGCTGTCATCAGTCCTTGCTGGGCAGGTTTTGAGCTCTCAGAGCTGCCCTGCACTCCCAGTCCCATTGCTGCAGGAGAGAAGTGGCTACCAGCCTGATCCTCTTCCCCAGGGCCACATCCAGGCACCGGGGCTCTCAGCAGGGACCTCTCCCCCAGGCCATCTTCTCTGGGGAGCCGGGCACCCTCATCTCCCCCACCTTCCAGCACCAGATGTGCAGGTAGCAGAGCACGTGAGCAGGATGCTGCAGTGCCAGGCAGGATTTCTGCTCACCTGGCACAAGCCCCGGGAGCTGTCGTCTCACCACTGCCATGCTGCTAAGCATCAGGCATCCAGCATCTCTGCCCCAAAACCCAGCAGCAGATTCAGAGGATCCACCTGGCAAGCTGCAAGCATGAGCAAATGCGTCATGGTGCACCAGTGTCTCATAAAAACTTCTGCAAGACTGTGAGCACATTAAATACCGGTTTTGGTACAGCATTGTGTCAGGACTAGACCCTGGGGAACACAGCCTTTAGGAGTTGGAAGTGCCTTCTTCCATTTGACTTTCCAGCTCCTTTTATCATGGATTTTGAAAGCGTGCCACTTGCTAATGTTTTACAAGTGCCCTTTTGTGCCTGTGCTCTGGGAAATGCAGCCCTGGGACAATGCTCCCTCCACTGATATGTGATAAACCACTTCAATTCATTTTCCTTTGAATTTTTCACCAATTTGCTGCTCTGATTCGGTGAAGAGACCCTTCTCCAGCCTGCCAGCTTTTCTGCTCTTATTTTCAGCTCTGTGTTAGCCTGTCCCAACCACTGCTAAATATAAGGTTTGTGTTTGCTGGTAGTCAGGGCATTTTCCCACGGCCTTGGTACTGAGGACCGTGATAGCCTTGGGTTCCTATGGGCAATGGGCAGGGAAAACAGGCATTGGTCAGGCAGAACAGCCTGGAGGGAGGTGTCAGCACCGAAGCCATTGCTGGGGTGTGAGCAGGGCTGGGATATGCTGGCCCGATGATGGCCTGGGCCCTTTGCCAGCCTGGCAGCAACATTAGGTCCTTGGAAAGTGAAGCTTCCAGGATCTCAGTGACCAGCAGTGCTGGGTGTGTGGCCAGGGTGGGTAGGGCGTTAAGGAGCTGATTGGGGTGGTGATGGATGGGCAAGGTGTTTGGGGCTCATTAATTTCCTGGCAGGGATCAGCTTGTCACATCCTGTAATGCAATCAAAGTGGGAACACATCTCACTCAGGGAACACAATGAGCACTCAGTCCAGAGGCAGAACACCACCTTGCAGCATCCTCCAGCTGACAAAAAATGCCACTGTTGTGGGAGTTTAGTCCTGCTAAATGCTGGGGCATGGCTCAGCCTTGGCTCTGTAACCCTCAGCAGGGGCCCTACTCCCATTTAGCTGATTTCTCCTGGCTGCCCAGCAAAAGGTGGCTGTGCAGGGGATGTTAGAGCTTAGCTTAGTGCTGCCTTGAAACACCACCATCTCTGGGTTGCAGGTGTCCTGGGAAGCCTCTGCCCTCTGGAAGTCTGGGTTGGCTGAACCACAGACTGCAGCACTGGCTGAGGTCATTCTTTCTTCCCCTCCTGCCACTGCATCAGCATTGGGGCTTGCTGGGATGCCAAGAGCAGCTTCTCAGTTGTTGGACAGGGGCAATTTCCCTGGTCCAGAGGTACTCTGGTGCAGCCAGGCTCACAGGAGCATGTGACAGGTTACAGCCAGCAATCCGGCAGCCAGAGGATGCTGTGAGACAGGGCTGCAGCAGGAGATCGGGACAGATGAGCTTGTGCTTCCTCCCAGCCTGAAAGTCCCCAAATCCCCAGCCTCCTCTCCAAGAAGCTCTACTTCCTGTCTGGGAGAGCACTGGGAGAGCACGGAAACCACAAGATTTAAAAAAAGAAAAAGGCCCCCGTGGTGACAAACATGATCAGCACGGCTGCGAGCCAAGGCACTGCTCACCCACCCAGGGGACAAGCTCAGGGGGACACACACAGCCCCTCCAGCCGGGCCTAGGGCAGGGGGGAGGTTGTTTTTCCAGCTGCAGCATTGTTCTGCAGGACCTGAATAAACACCCAGCCTGGGGCACCCAGGCAAAGGGCACGCTTCCCTCCCAGTGTCTGGAGTTCTCAAGGAAACCCCTTTTGTCTCTGCTTTTGGCTGACCCTTGGAAAACACCTCCACTCCTTGCAGCCAGCAGTGCCTGCACCAGCCCCATGGGTCCTTCGCTGATGGAGAGGGTGGGACCCAAAAGTGTACCCCAGCTCCTGTGCAGACATCTGGTACATGGTCTCCTCTGAGAGCATCAGGATCTCTCATCTGCTTCTTAAGGGCGTAAACCCAGCACACGTGTGGGTGTGCTTGAGAAGTACTTTAATTTACCCTTTTAATATGAACAATATTCAGTAGTAATGATTTGATAACCATTTAGTTATTCATACAGCTTGTTTGCTACTATTGTTTACTTTGATTTGATGTTACTTGCAGACAACAGGGAGCTGAGGTCAGGCTCAGCTGCACCACAGTGACCTGCAGCATCCCAAATAAGGGAAGAGATGCTCAGTGGTGGCTGTCCCCAGGTGGAACAGGGCTGGGAAAATGCCACTCTCCGGGCTCACGCAGTCAGACAACGTTTGAAAGCTACTGGTTTGGTGGCCAGCTGCAGCTGGGGAGCTGTGACTGGCCTACTGATCTGTACCTCTCTGCTTGTGGGGAATTTTCTGTCTCTGAGTCCACCCCATGCTGGGGGGTCCAGGACATGGCTGGGATCCATCAGGCTCTCTTGTCCTGGGCATGCTAACAGCAGAGAGGGCACTGGCAGCAGGGAGCTGGCTGTGCTGGGCATGGAGCCTGGGGCTGGCACGTTCCCCAGCTCAGCGTGGGGCTCTGGCTTTGCCTGATGAAGTTCTTGCAGGTGCAGCAGCATCTGATGGGCTCAGGACAGGACCTGAGTCATTCTGAGAGGGCAATGGCACCAGGATACTGCCATGTCCAGGGACAAAGCTTTTCTACAGGGCAGCAAAGACCAGCTCTAGGGGCACCAGCAAGCAGTAACTGCTAGGACAGGTGGGATGTCAGGGATATAATTTTCCCGTGCCATTCATGATTTTCAGCCTAGGCTGTTTTCAGTGCTTCGAAGCATGTGTGCCCCTCATTTCATCCCCTGATGAATCAGATCTTGCCCCTGTGTAGGAAAGAGCTGCTGCCTGCCCAGCCTGCTTTGCTGTGTGGCACTGGTATCACTCAGAGAAGGCAACACACTTCTCCAGGGCACAGGAGTTAAGGAGTGCAGGCTCAAGGCCAGGGAGCAGCTTAGGAGCCCGTTTTGTGCCTATTATCCAAAGCACTGAAAGGGCTGCAGATGAACTAAGTGAGGGACTAAGTAAATAAAGGATTGACCTTCCACCCCGGGGGCCAGAGGGCAGCTACAAACTAGTGCTAATGTGAAATAGAGAGCCAAACTTTGCAGACTCTGGAGGAATTTACCCTGGGAGCATCAAAGAAGGCAAAGGACTCGTGTATCACCCTGTCTGCATCAACACGGGGATGATGGCCCTGCCACCCAGAGGACCAAGCTCTGGCCGGCAGCTCTGGGAGGAACTCTGTGTCAGTTCAAGGGCTGAAGCAGAAAAGGTCTACAGGAAAATCCCTGACTTGGATGCCTGGGGCTGCTCACACTTTCAGCGTGATGCCCCCTGGGCAGCTCAGCACAAGTGATTTGCTGAGCATCCCCCAGTGTCCTGCGAAGGCACCGTGGGGCTGCTGGGTGCCATGCAGGGGGATGGACCTGTGAGCTGGGGGTTTTATCTTAACCTCTGGCTGCTGGGACTGGGGACCACTGAGAAAGCTTGGGCTTTGCAGTACAGAGTTTTCAAAGGACTTCCTAAATAGGGGTCACAGCTAAATGTCTCAGGCTGGGCAGCCAGCATGCCCAGTTACTTTTGACCATATGCCAAGGGACACACAGGGAGTCATATGAGAGAGCTAGAAGACCACAAGGGATGGACGGGTCAATAGGAGTTGGCAGATGGACATGGCCGCTGGAGAAAGGAAAAAACAAGCAGATAAAGGTGAGAGCTGGCAATCACCAGAGGAGAGCTTCGATGGGGTTATTTTGACTGAGGTATGCCAGCTGAGGGAAGTTGAACCGAAGGGTGGATTTTGTTACTGGTTTTCTTGCTCTTGTCTCAGAGAAGGAGGTGAGGCTCTGCCTGTTATTAACAGCTTGAGATGCATGGGCTGGCACAGAGCACTTCTGATAAACCTACAGGGTCCCCAAATACTCCTAGTCAGGCACTAATTCATTCACAGGACCATGGCAATATGCACAAACCTCTCCAGGCCTGTTGCACTATGAAAGTCTGTGAGTGATTTACACCCTGTTAGCAGGACCCCTAACCAGTCCGTGTGTTATCTACAGAACAACTGGACCTTCCAGGCTGCTTTCAGCTCCATTTGCTATTTTAATTGGTGCCCAGAATTGCTCTTCTTCCCTTGCAACAGATGCCATAGTACTGTGCTTGCCTTTCCCTTGGTGCAAAAAAAAAAAAATTTAAAAAAAAAAATCCCCAATCCCCCAAAGCACCCTGTTAAGAACTTCCACGTCTCATTGAGCTGTTATTAATAGGGGGATTGTCTGGTGTCACAGCACAGGCATAAAATACATTATCACATAATCTTATTTAGCAAACACTTGTGTCGCTTCGCCCTTGGTAATTGCATTTGGGAGATGCAATATTTATGGAAGGGGAGAAGGAGATGTCTTGACTCATCTCCTCTGTGCAGTAAAAGTCCTGGGAAAAAGGGGGAAAAATAAGCTGGGGGGATGAAGGGGATGTCAAAACTGCTGTTTCCTTTGCAGTAGGTTCAGTGCCCTGTCAGAACTTCAGCTTTGCCACTGAGCTGCTCCTGGAACTGAGCGAGGCTGAGGAATAGATCCGGGTTTTGCACTAGGCTATGTCGGACCCCAGAGCTTTCCCAGCATCTCTCTGCAAATCCTGCTGCAAGCTCACTCACTGCCTTGCGTTAGCTCTTTTTTCTGGTTGGACTTGCGAGGCTCTTCGATGAGACTGCACTCGGGGCTCGGCTCCGAGGATGCTCCCCACTCAACGGGAAGATGGAGCAGGATTTCTCCTAGGACTGAAATCCCCCCAACCAGCCCCGCATTTCTGTGTCGGACCTCACAGTCCGAGAGCAGGAGCTGAGGAGAGGAGTTTTGCCCGGGGTACAGCATCCCGACCCGGGGAGCTCAGATCTGTGTGGGCACCTTTTCCTCCATCTCCGAAGCCTCAGCTCCTACCACTTGCAGATTTGGGGAAAATTTGCGGCAGGGGATGAGCTGCTGGAAGTTGTCCCTGTTTCCCAGGTCATGCCTTAGGGAAAGGAGAAAGCTGTCTTGGAAGATTATATAATGCCTCGGATAGCTCCATTCCATCGGAGCGCTGAAGTATTTGTCCCCAGAAATCACAGCTCGTTTCCCCACCTACAACCACCCACTTCCCTTCGTACCCCCAGTGTCCGTGGCTGACCTTGACCGGCCAGCGAGGCACTGTGAGCTCTTCTGGGGTCCCGGAAGCTCCCGCTCCGGAAAGTCGTGGAGGGAGCAATAACACAAACCAGCGACTTTTCGCAAACCCCGACCGTGTCGGCACTGGCTATTCAAAGCCATTGGTGATGTGCACGGAACTGGGAAACTGGTGTCACCTACTCTCCTTCCCGAGTTATGTTTACACACCGTGTTTAATGTTTGTTTTCTCTCGTGCTCTCTCTAAGCTGATTTTCGGGATTCCGCCTGGGCAGCTAGAAACATCCGCAAAACCTTTGGGGTGGAGCCGGCTCAGACTTCTCCCCGTGGTCACTTGGTGAATCGAGAGGCTGTAGCACTGGCTATTACAACGAATTACAGGGGGAAAATATACTTAATACGAAAGTGAAAACTGGAGATAATTGATTAAATTTGAAAGTGTGGAAATCTCTCTTTGCGTCAATGGCCGATCGTGTTTAAATACGGATAATCCTTCGCCCATCGGGCATCGGTCCCCGGGCGGAACTCGCTGGGTGTTTTACCCGCGAGGAACGGGTTGTGCCAAGAGGGGAGACTTAGGGTTTGGATTTCCTCTTTCTAGATCGCTTCCCCGACTTTATGTCATGGCTAATACCTGTGCTGCAAACAACAAGTGCTGCGGCAAGATTTTAAGTGCCCTGACAGAATTTGTATGTATTCTTAAAAGTCAGCAATGAGTTTATGTGCAAAAATTAGTTAAATGGTGAGCAGGGTAGTCGTTTGCTAGGAAACTTTCCCCTGCCCAACCTGTTAATTCCAAAAACTGCGTTTCAAAATGTCCTGAAATAAACGGTACAAAACTTCACAAATGTTAGCGTCGGTTACATACAATATGTAGGTGTCAAGGAAAAATCTTTAGGTCAAAAATTACTATGAGTCATAATCTGTAGTGCTAGAGTTTGTCGGTACTTTTCTTAGGTACAAATATATTTTCTGTTTATTTACAGATCAGATACTTCAGCCCATATGCGAATCACTTGTAAAAAGACAAGCGTAAATAAGGAAAAGCGTCTGAACCCGTCGGAGTCCCTTGACTTCGGGAACCGAAGGGACTCGCGGGCAGGGCAAGGACTCGTCCCCGCAGCCGCCCACCTGTACGGCAGCTGCCTGGGGGGGAACGGGGCAGACCCTCCTGCCCGGCCCTCCTCTCCAAAGGCTAATGCAAACAGCAGCAAATTAGATTTAAGTTTACCCATTGGTTCTGCCATAATTTGTATTTGCTTTTTGCGTGCTAATTGACCTCGGGGAGGGGAAAAGAGGGAGGAAATAAACAAACAAACGCGAGGATTTACCGAGGAGGGTTTTGAGGTTTTTAGAGCTAAGCCCGTAACAATGTTTGCAATAATTAAGACCATTATTATCGGATCTTCTCATTCATTAGTGAAAGCTACTCTGTTAGCGGAGCCGGCAGGGCGGGCCGCTTCCCGCCTGCCCGGCGTTGGGAGCTGCCTGTGCCCCTGCCCCCGAGGGCGGCTTTTAAGATGGGGGGGCCGCGGAGGGGAGAGACACAAATCTGTTGGCAAAACAGGACTTTGTCTGATGGGGAAAAGGCCTAAGGCTCGGGGCGGGTGGGAGACAAAGCGGCCGCCGCTTCCCCGGCGAGAGAACAAACAGGGCAGCTGCCGGCAGCCGGGGCCGGCGGCGGTGAGCAGCCCCTGTGGGTGCGGGGCAACCGCAGGATCGGGCCATATCACGACTGCCATCCTCTATGTCGCGACAGACCTGGCTGTCGCGGGGTCAGAGTTTCTCGGAGCGGGGGAGACCGAGGGGGAGGCGGCGGAGGGGCGCGGGTGACCAGTCCACGTCTGCTCCCTTACTGTCACGGAGAGTGTAATTAAACCGTGAGTTAATAACGGGGCAGAGCCCCCGGTGTCCCCCACTGCCGTCGATGCCCTCGGGGGTGGCGGCCAGACGCCGTTCATTACAGAGGGGCTGGTGCGGGGCGGGTGGCCAAGGGGACGGGGCTAATGGGATTACACGCATTTCTGCACGGTGGAGAGAGGGACTGGTGCCGCAGGACCAATAATTTATTGGCAGATGCTCCTCCGGCAACCGGCAACGTTGAATATTCATAGGGCGCCGCCGGGCACGGCGGGCCCCATCGGCCACCGCCCCATTTCCTCCCCTCCCGCGGGTACCCCAGTCTAGGGAGGGTCCGTAAGGACGAGAGACCCCCGGCCTGTTGCACGGAGCTGGTTAGTCCCAGGGCAAAGAGAGGTGGGAAGCAGAGGGAAGGTGCAGGTCCCTTCGTGACTCCACTGCACCCGCGCTGCTTGCACCCACAGGTGCGATGAGTTGTGACCCTGCTCTTCCTTCTGCTGAACCCATTTTCTCCAGGAAGCCGGCGGCTACAGGGGGGCGAAGGGGCAGTTTGCGGACTGCTCTAAATACTTATTTTTGGTAGATAACTACTGCCCCGGGAGATGTCGTTGACAGAGCGCGGAGCCGGCCCCGCCGCTCCTTCCCCGCCGTATTAACTCGTAACCCCTCGGTCGTTTGTAACCATAAAGGGGAGAAATATCGTTGCGGGCGAAGTTCGTGCGATGCTGCGGCTCCCGCTGCGCCGGGCACTTTATACTCATTAAGTGCAGCGGCGCTAAGTCATTACTGTAATAAGGAGTTATGCTGAATGCACGGGGCCACGTTTCCAAAGCCATAAATTACAACTGTCAGTGCTTATTCGAGGGATCAACAGAGCTGGGAGTAATTATTTACAGCGTGCTTTATAGAGCAATTAAAAATTCCCCAAATGGTGTTAATTGCTTTTAACGCTCAGGAAGCTCAGGCCGCCCTTCCCGCGGACCCTGAGCCGGAGAAAAGCCGCCGCCGTCCGTGCGGGCTCGGGCTCGGTGGGAACTGCGGAAAACGAGATTTCCCGTCGGGAAGCCCACACCCCCGCGGGAACCCGGCTGGTTGGTGCGGGGGGCGTCCTGCTTCGCTGTCGGCGTCTGTCGCGACACTTGCGGCATAACTTAGTGCGGACGGCAGCACTGAGGGATAGAGCCCCGACGGCAGCGGACACCGCGGTCCCCGGTCCAGGGAGGGGCGAGGGACCCCCGACGGGGCCGACTTGGCCCTGGAACTCTCCTGCCAGCCCCCGTGGGCAGCCCGGGCCCGCACGGCCCCGCCTGGGCACCGCCGCCTTCGCCGTAATGGATTTCACAGGGGCCGCGACGGGAGAGAAAGAGCTGCGGGAGGTGATGGACGTGCAGAAGGATGGATAATACCCGAGCTGGGGGAGGCGCAACGAAGCGAGGGAGGGAAGGAGTCGGGGTTCAACCTTCTGCTGTGGGGGCGTTTGTCGCCGCGCACCTGCCTGCGGCAGTCGCTCACTCTCTTTTCAGCACCATAGAGGATTTTATAGGTTCCGGAAAGCACTGCTGGAAGTGCAGTTTTCGGACCGAGCCCGATGGGCTTTTCTGGGATCTTGCCAAGGTCCCAGACACACCACTTTTGTCCCCGGTCCCCTCAGGAGGGCTTGTATTTCGCAGCGGTGTCCCGGCCAGCAGCTGCGAGGTAGAGAGGCAGCTTGCGATGCCAAACTCCCGGGAGCCCCGAGCTGCAAAGGAGCTCAGGGGCCAAGGGGAGCCCTGGCGAGCCAGCAAGGCAGAAGAAAAGGGGAGTGGGGGGTGGAGGTCAGGCCCTGGCTGGGCCGCTCCTCTCTGCTATCAGGAGGCAGATGCGCACGATCAATGAGAGAACCTGAGAAAGGATCCCTGGGCACTTCGTGGGGAGGGAGAGCCTTATGCATCAGGAAGAGCCCTCATGTCAATTGCCATTTCCTAGTACGGATATACTGGGCCCTCAACCCTCATATGGGGCAGGATTGAAACATCATTTTGGAAATGAGCTTGTCCCAGCAGCTGTTTGGGGTAGGTGAAGGGGGACAAAAGTTTCAAGGCTGGCAGAAATATGTGTAGTGGCTGTAGATGCTTGAAGGAGGTGAGATGCTCTGGAGAAGTGGAGACCAAAGACACTGGGCTTCCTTAATGTATGAATCTTGCAGCAACATAGAGCACATGTCAGCTCTTGTATTGGAGGCTTTTGTCTACCTCCAAGGAGGTCTGATCCACTTTATTGGCATTTTGTACATTTCTGTACAGAAAAGAAACCCTACTGCCCTAAGAAGCAGTTTGAGCAAACATCTGGAAATGTCTGTCTCCCTGAACTCTGCCTAGAGTATGATATCTGGATTATTTTTTTCAGGCCCTGACATTTAGAGTCCTAGCAAGTAGGGACAAATCCAGCCCTCAGCAAATGGGAGCATACTGACTGGGGATCCAGGCAGAGACAGCTGGGCTGGAGTGCCTCTGGCCCCCACCCCAGGATCCATTTGTGGGATCATTGGATGCACCTCAAAGTGGGTGCTGGTCCTTGTAAATTCTCCTGTTGGGATGTGAACCTGAAAGCACCAAGACTGACCCTGATGTGTCTTAGTGTGTGAGCTTGCAGCACTGCCTCTTTAGCCTCAGAATTAGGGAGGCAAAACCCATATATTAACTGCCAGCCCTAATGATACAGGACATTTCCAGAACCTCGTGCTCTGCAGTACTTCTCGAGCCACAGCCCTGGAGAGCCCAATGGGAAACTGAGGCCAGGAGCGTTTTGAACTGGAACATCTGAACTGGGTGTTGTCCTGGAGCTCAGACGTTCAGTGCCCAAACTTCTGATGCCAAGAACTGTGTGGCTTTCTCAAGGATGCAAGTGAAGTCTGTGGCTTGTGCAGGGAATAAATCCTGAGGCTATGCATCATCACCAAACCCATAAATAATTCCCATTGACTTCCAGAAATTTTGAATCCCTGTCAGGACCTAGTTCTGCCTGCCCTTTTCTTTGTCCTGGGTGCTGGACAGAAGAAATGCTGACTTACCTGTAATCTGTCTCCTGGCAAGTTTTATTGCCCCAAAGCCCCTACATTGGGCTCATAAGCTGGGGGCTGTGACCGTCACTAACCAGACTGGATCACTGGTGGTGACCTTGTGATTTCTTGAGGCCGGTCCCTCTGGGGCCTTCGGCATCTGCTCAGCCTGGGGGATCCCTGGCTCAGGGGAGGCTTTTCCCGGCATCAACTGGGGCCTTTGGGATGTGCAAGCAGCATAAGGCAGCTGCGTTATTTACTGGAGGGGAGACATCTCCTGGGTCTCAAGACTTGGCAGCAGGTCTGGGTCCCTCTGGATGTCAGAGCTCACTGGCAGGGGACACTATGGCACTGTGCAGGACTGTTGCATGGCATGTTTTATTGCTTCCCTGTGGAGACAACCTGACATGCTCAGGGCAGATGAGCAGGCTCTGCCCCACATCTGCTGTGTGACAAGGGGCAGAAGAAGAAGCTCAGGCGTATCCTGAAGAAGGGCAAAGGCAGCTGCAGTCCTGTGGGACAAGAAGGCCCCCTGCCCGAGGGCAGCCTTCCGGCCCTGGCTGGCCCCAGCCCTCACTCCCTCCCTCCTCTCCCAGCTCCTCCTAACCACAAGGACTTTGGTTGATGGAGCTGGCGCCAGCGAGTTCCCTGAAGAGTTCAGAAGTCAAGAACTGAGGCAGGTACNGCAGGGCTGGGTGGTGGTGGGGGCAGGCTGACTGGGCACCGGCCGGGCATGGGACCGAGGGGCGGCTGTGGGTTGCTGCTGCCGCCCACTGTCTCCACAGTCTTCCCATATGGGGCTGTTGTGGTAGGTGTGGTGATAGTGACGGGTCTTGGGTTATCACAGCAGGGTTGTGGCTTGGGTGAGGGTGGCAGGAATCCACAAGCTCTGGTATGTCAATGTGTGTGTGTCTGGGGGTGTCTGAATGCACGGGTACCACGGTGTGTTACTGCCTCTTGTGGGAGTGACTGTGGGTGTGTGAACACATACAGTTGTGAAGATGTGAATGAAAACGTGTGTCAGAACTTGTGTGGGTGCAGGGGGGTCATAACTGTCTGTGAGTGTGTGGGTACGTTGGAATAAGTGCACAAATGTAGGTGCGTGTGCAAGAGAATGTGTGGCACTGTGAGCATGGGTGCCTGTGAGCTCGTGAGGGTGTTTGTGAGCTTGTGCACAACACTGCGAGTGTGAGGGTGTGGATGGGATGATATATCTGGTGACGAGTGACAAAGTGTACCTGAGTGCACAGGCTCGACTTTCTATGCCAGAGCATTTGTTTTGCACGGAGATACCCCAGAGCAGTCTGTCCTGTGGGATCCCCACGGTCCCTTGTGGGCACTAAACTACGGGCACGCTGAAGACGTGAAGGGCAGCCTTTGCCCCAGCCAGGGAGGAGGGGGCCTGGAGGGCCGGTCCCAGCCAGGAGCGGGGAGGATAAGGCGGGCAGAGCACAAATCACCGGGCAAAACCCTGACGCCGCGGCCGGGAGCGCTGAGTCGCGCTGGGCAGCGCCGGTCGGCGGCAGAGGGAGGCCGGATCCAAGGAGACGGCAGTGCCCCTGTTCCAGCGGCAGCTCTGCCCCCGGCCCGGCTGCGCGGAGCAGGCACCGACGGGCCAGGGCCACAACAAGATTTATAGAAACTGCTATAGCGGCTTTCATTTTCATTTTGTTTTAAACTTTTAAAATAATTTTTTTTTGAACAAAAACACTCATCTCCCCGCGGGCAGGCGCGAAAGAGGACCGCGGCGGCAGACGGCGAAGCCGGCAGTGGCGGGTGCCCCTGAGCCCTCGCTCCGCCGGGGTGGCCGCTGCCCCGTGGGGCGCAGCTGGAGCCTGCCATCGTCCGGGGGGAATGAGCCCCGCCCCGGTTCTCCGAGGGGAGGTGTGCTTCGGGAGCCCCTTGCCTCCTCCCATCACACCCCTTACACGGGTATGGGCACTTGTGGGGTGCCCTTCTCAACGTCCCCGTGTCCCTGCTCTGGGGTCTGGTGATGGGAAAGCCGCCTCCTCCGCGGCTTTTTCAAAGGTGCCGACCTTTGAAATTGAAAATACCCTTCCGGAACAAAGGGGCACAGCGGGTCTGGGACCCCACCAGAAGGGGATCCTCCGGCTTCAGCCCTCGCTCGGGATCAGCGGCAGCTTGTGGGGATCGCGGCCTAGGCTTGATTCTCCGGCGGGGGCTGGCAGCCAAGATCCCCCTTCCCAGCAGTCCACGGCCACAAACTCCGGGACCAAACGTCCCCGCTCCGCCGCGCGATATCAGCCACTATTTCACCCCCCAGTGCCCTGCGCACACCCAGTGCTCACTTTATAAGGCCGAGACGGGCGGTGATTTTTTTTTTGCGGTGGGGTAGGGGTGCGAGGGGGGGTTGCTGGGGAAGAAGAAACTCCTCTTGAGTGCTTTTCTCTGCTGTCATTCACTGGGCTGCTCTCAGCATCCAACCAATGGAGAGTGAGGGCCTGCAGCAGTAGGCCCTGGGTAGGGTGATTGATGGGCAAGCGGGGCGGCGGGCTATCGCACTCACAATCCGCCGCGCTCCGCTCCGCGGGGCTCCCGGCTCCCCACCGCCCGCCGCGGCGAAGGGTCCCCGGGGCACCCGTGTGTGTGTGTGTGTCCTTGCGTACGTGTGTGTGTGTCCTAGGTGAGAGGCTCCTGACGTGCCTTGATACCTGGGAGTGCTGGGTCTCATCGGAGCGGGACCAGTGTGCGTGGCTGGGGTGTTGCGTCTCCGCTCCTGGAAGCTGCTGGGTGTGTTTGGCGCGGTCGTGTCTGCAGTGTCTGTGTCCTGTGCCGCGCTGGGCACGGCTGTCGCGTCCCGGGCTGCGGGGGTGTTTCACTCTTGTACCTGGGCTGCGCATGGCTGTGCTGCTGTGTCTTCGTGCTGAGAGCGTGGCTGCCGTGCCCCGGCCTTGCGTGGCTCTGCTGGCGTTTCTTGGGGTGCTCGGCTGTCGTGCTATGGGACTGAGCGCGTAGCCGGCGTGTCCCGGCTGCGTGCGGCCCCGTTGCCGGTTTCGGGGCGGTGCGGCGCTGTGCTGCCCTGCCCGGGCGGAGGTCCGGCCCCGGTGCCCGAGCGGCGGCATGGAGCACCTCGGGGCTCACCACCTGCACCAAGGGCAAGCCGAGCCCATCAGCTTCGGCATCGACCAGATCCTCAACACGTCGGAGCCGGGCAGCTGCATGGTGTCGCACCCGCGGCTGCAGGACTCGGCGGACTACGGGCTGGGCTGCATCGTGGGCAGCGCCTATAACACGGTCACGGGTGGCTACGGGACGAGCGGCGGCGCGGCCGGCGCCTACACCGGCACCTCCTGCAGCATGGGCGGCCTGCCCGGCTCCTACAACGTGAACATGGCGGTGAGCATGAACGGCAACACCTTGAGCTCGGCCGGCGGGGTGATCCGCGTCCCGGCCCATCGCCCCGTGGCCGGCGGCGTCCACCAGCCCCTCTCCGCCGCCGTGCCGGCAGTGAACGGCATGAACAGTCTCACGGGGCTCACCTTCCCCTGGATGGAGAGCAACAGGCGGTACACAAAAGACAGATTCACAGGTGAGTCGTGCCACCGGGACCCCTTTTCTCTCCCTGCTCCCGCTGCCCCGCTTCCTCTCCCGCCTCCCGGCCTCGGCGTGCAACCGGTGCCCACAGGGGCACGCAGGATCCAGCCGAGGACCTCTCCGGCCGGGTGGAGAAAGCAGCCGGGATGGTCCTGGGAAGTCGGTCCGGGAGGAGGCCAGAAGCAAGACGGGGTGGGAAATGAGACCTATTCGGTCCCCTCTAAATGAGTTGTGTTTCCTTTTGTTTGTTTGTTTTGATATTTTCGTTGGTTCGATTGTTTCTATATGTGGTTTGGGTTTCGGTTGTTGTTTTAGTTCCTTTTTATTTGTTAATTTATTAGTTTGGTGTAGTTTTTTAAAAATTATTTTAATTTTTTTTCCCGCGATGCGTCTCGGCAAAGGCAGACAAGGGGGGAAAGGGATGGTAAACTCCGCACACCACATCCCGCAAGCCCCGGGCACGCCTGCCCAATCTCTGCCGCCCGAGCCAGCACCCGGGGAAACCTTCCTTCAAAACCGAGAGTTATTTGGGAAGCACGGCCCGGCCGGCGGGAAGGCAGACGGGCGGCCTCGGCCCTGGCCTGCCCGGGAAGGCCGTCCCGTTGCCTTCCTTAACCGGGCTGGCTTTCCCCGGCTGCGGGTTTCGGCTCAGCCTTTTTTCCCCATCAAAAGGGACTTTTTGCAGACCCGAGCAGAGCGGGGCTCGGGCTGGAGCTGCTTCCCGGCCTCGCCACCGTTTCCAGGTGTAGCTGGGCTCGTCTTTCGGCGTTAACAAAGCAAAAACTAGAACAACGAAAAGAAATGAATAAAAAAGACTCAAACAAACAAAAAATTGGAACGAAATTGCAACGGGGAAATATCAGCGCCCGAATCGGCCCCTCTTCCCGAGGGCGGAAACCGAGGTCCGATTTTTGAAAGTTCCCGTTTAATTTCGACCCGATGGCACCGGGTTCGGGCACGACCGCGGGTGGACGAACGGGCTGTTCCTCTGGCGAGCACCTGGCTGGATTTCACGCAATCTCTTCCTGGCTTAAACACAATGCGACTTTTCACTAATTTTTTTTTTTTTGTGGGGTTGGAAAAAACCCCCAAACCAAACAAAACCATATATATATTTAAAACAAAACCAAAAAAAAGGAGATCAACAGAACAACAAATCGCAACTCCGGTTTCCAGTCCGGGACTTTACTTCCCGTGTACAAGGCACTGGGGCTGGGGCCGATGGGGTTACCGCCGCGCCCAAACGAAATTATCCCGAGCCCGCTTGGCACGGAGCGCGGAGCCCCAGCCCGGCGCCAGGACCGGCTGCCGCTGCTGACCCCCCGTTCCCCGGCAGGCACCTGGCCGGGCAAGCGGCCGCCTTCCCCTCCGCCGGAGCCGAGCGGTGCCCGGCGGGTGCCCGCAGCACCCAAGAAAGGCCGCCGGGCCTTCCCGGTACCCGGGGCCGCCGCCGAGTTTTCGCAGCTCGTGCGTGGGTGTCGGCGGGGAAGCCGCGGCTTCGGAGCTGTGGGGGGTCCCCAGCCCAGCGGCCGGGAGCCAGAGCCCCTCTGCTGATGTGTCGCTGCTTGCTTCTTTGCCTCTCATCCCCCCTCCTCCCGTGTCCCCCCCAGTGGCCCTCTCACCCTTCACTGTAACACGCCGTATAGGTCACCCCTACCAGAACCGCACGCCCCCCAAGAAGAAGAAGCCGCGCACGTCCTTCACCCGCCTGCAGATTTGCGAGCTGGAGAAGCGCTTCCATCGGCAGAAATACCTGGCCTCGGCCGAGCGCGCTGCCCTGGCCAAGGCCCTCAAGATGACGGACGCCCAGGTGAAGACCTGGTTCCAGAACCGGCGCACCAAGTGGAGGTGAGGGACCGGGGGTCTCGGTGGGCCGGGGTAGGGCAGCCCGAGAGGGGACAGACCTGGCTGCCAGCAGCTCTGCCAGGAGCATTGGTGGCTGCGCAGAGGCGTGCAAGCCCCGTGTGTGTGTGTGAATGTGAACGTGTGTGTACACGTGCGTGTGCATGCACAGCGGTGTGTGTGTGTGCATGTGGTGTGTGCACACCTGCGGGCGTGTGTGCAAGCAGGACACGCGTGTGGAACTGCACGGTCAGTGTGAAGGCCACGCGTGTCCGCGTGTGCCCGCACGCAGTGTGTGTGTGCGTGTGAGCGTGCACGGGGGT
The DNA here is from genome assembly GCA_013398115.1 of Falcunculus frontatus. NCBI lineage: Eukaryota > Metazoa > Chordata > Aves > Passeriformes > Falcunculus > Falcunculus frontatus. Next base: position 4,315,633 of record VZRV01008191.1, read on the forward strand.
GTGAGTGCCAAACACAGCCCCGCGGATGCGGTGCGGTGCGGACGATGTGGGGTATTTCATGGTGTGTGCACACCGGACCTGCGTACAAAAAGTATGGGTGTGTGCCACGAGGATGAATGTGTGTGTGCACACACGCGTGCAGTGGGTGCAGTCAGCGTCACCAGTGGGTGCAGAGGCTCCCGCGCCTCTGTCCGCGGCAGCGGCGTGTGGGAGCCCCCGGCCCGGGGCTGTCGGAGTGCTGGGCTCTGCACAGCGCAGAGATTTTCGTCCCCGCGGGGTTCGCGGCGCCTCCTTGCCCAAATGCTTTCTTTTTGTTCTGCTGCCGGGCGTGCCGGTAAAGCCGGAGAGGAAGAGAAGGCTGGGCTTACACGGAGCCTCCAGGTCTCTATCACAGTGACCCTGCCCCTCCCAAGCTGCACCTTCCCGGGATGTTCCCGAGGGAAGCACCCCAGCTCTGAGAACATCCCCTGCCCTGGGCTGTGGACAGGCACCCCGTGGAGGCGGAAAGTGATGGGCAAGGGGGAGCTCCCTCAGAGAGGAGAGAAGGGTGTTGCTACTGGGTGCTGAGCACTGGGTGCTGGAGGGCAGGCAGGCAGCAGCTTCTTCAAAATGGGGGGAAAGGGCTTCCCCAGAGTCTTTGAAGGGTTAATAGGACAGTGATTACCCGAGGATGCTGGGCTTGGGTAAGAAATGGGGGACAAAGAACTTGAAACCAAGGGGTGTGTGAATCCTCGATCCCAGTGAGTTCTTCCCTAGAGAATCCACAGAAGAGCAATTCCCCGAGTATTAGGAAGTCTCTATCTGGAGTGATTTCTGTTGGCCAGGAGCAGAATCCTAGAGGAGGAACAGTTCTGCTGTGGCCTGCAAAACAGGGTCAGCTGTGTCTTCTAACCAGGTTTCCTAAGGAAGTGAGGCAAATCCATCTGTCAATACTCTTTGCATCTGTTGGCTAAATTCAGCCTCTTTTGGCAGAGGTGCAGAGGATACAAACCGATTCACGTGTTTTACAAAAAATAGCTGGGTAAAGAGAAACAAAATCCTGCTTCTGCCTAAGGGAAAGGCTGCAGCCAGACCTCAGCTGTAATACTAGACATGGGAGAATCTCTGGCCTGAGCCAGAGGGACATGGGCATGTAAGTTCTGCTTGTATGCATCTGTGCCTGCTGGGTGTTGCGATGGAGATGTGGGTGCCCCTGGCTTAAAGCACACCCAACTTGCTGCCTCAGGTCTCTGCACTGGGCAGTGGGCTCTGAGTGGTTCCTGGAGCACTGGGGGCTGGAAGGAGCCGCTGCAGGCTTGGCCTGAATGAGGTAGTGGGAAGTATCCATGAAAAGAGAGTTGCTATGAGCCCTCTGAGTGAGTTAACTGCTTAAATGCAGACTGGGGGGAAGAGTCTTGCCCCTGACCCTTGCCTGGTTGTCTCTGCTGGAGTGAGGTGGCCATGTGATCCCCTCCTCAGATGCGGGCTCTTGCTTTAGACACATCTCTTCCCAGGCAGATATGAACCTGGGAATCCCATTCTGATGTGAATCCATGACTAGACCAGTGGCTTGCAGCAGGGAGATACTTGGGAGCAAGGTGCTCACATCCATGGTGCTCCTGATCACCCTGGACTTGGGGATCCCTCCCTCCTTCTGGAGAACCTCGTCATTGTGCAGGGAATCATTAAATATTCATTGAGGCAGAGACTGAGCTACTCCCTGGGCTGCACGGGGATGCTGGTGCTGCTCCAAGCCCCCTCTTCCCTGGATGTCTGATGTGAGATGTTGACACAGTGATTTAGAACAGGGACTGAGCCCTGAACTACCTGCTTCCAGAAGGGAACACTGGCCACATGTCTGGAGGCTTGGGTGCCCAGAGGCCCATAGCTGGCATCCAAGCTCTGGCCTGCTTCCCCATTGGGAGCCAGGGACCCCCTGCCCTGTGCTCTGAGATGTTACTGTGGAGACCAGAGCTGCCACTTCCAATTCCCACGGCCAAAGAGGATGAGACATCTCACATCCTCCTGAGCTGCTAAATTAAAAAGCTGCCATTTCCTGTGTCACTGGTCCACTGAAGCTGCTGAGGGAATGTCAGCTGGGCCTGGGGGTGTGAGGGAGGGAGAGGATGCTTTGGGAATCATCCTGGGACCAGCACCGTGAATTGCTCCCAGGTTTTCCTAGCATCATCAATAGAGGTGCCAGGTGAAGCAGAGGTGACTGCAGGCTGTGGACTTTAGACTGACCTACCATCCGAGCAAGCAGGAGTGGGGTTTTCATTGTGGGTATAAGAGCATTCAGGCTGTTTCTACCTATCCCATTCTCTGGTCCCAGGCAGCCCAGAAATAGGGCCCTACCAATACTGGAAAGGACCCCTTCTGACACTCTAACACCCTCTTCTCGGGGATCATCTCTGCTGGTGTCATACCAGGCAGACACATGTCCAAACTGTTTGTAAAAACATTGTCATTCACCCTTTCCAGATAGGATATTCTGTGCTTTGATTTTTCTTACCGCTAAACAATGTGTTTCTAGTGTTTAGCTGAAATTTTTCTGCCTGCCAAGGGTATGTTTTTGCCTTCATCCAAGCTCTCAGCAGCTGGCCACCACAGCCTGGCAGATGAGATGCCAGGGTGCTGGAAGGGCATGTCCAGGGTGGCACTGCCCATCTCCCAGCTGTGTGACACTGCCAGTCACTGTCTCACCTCATCCTGCTCCATGCTTTTTACTGGGGCTTTGTGTGCTTGGCTCTTGCTGTCAGACACAGAGCATGTTTTCAGGGAATTGCAACTTCTGCAGTGCTGTTGTGTGACACTTTGAGTGTTTTGTCTCTGCTTGGTTTTTTTTCCTGTGGTCAGAGAGTAATCCACAGTGGTGGGCTGCTCCCAGCTCTCTTTTATCAGAGAAATTTTTGCTGAGGCCAGTAAGACAGACTGACCCAGTCCCCAGTTTATGGGATTTACTGGCCATTTGTGCAGAGGATATGGGACCACACCATGGCGAGGCACCCTCTTTTCCTACCCCTGCACTCCTACATCATGAGCACCCAGCACAACTTAATCTCTCTGGAGATACCCTTCCTTTGCTTCCCCAGGCCCCCCTAATGGCTCCCTCTCTCCTAGGAGGCAGACAGCGGAGGAGCGTGAGGCGGAGCGGCAGCAAGCAAACCGCATCCTCATGCAGTTGCAGCAGGAAGCCTTCCAAAAAACCATCAACCAGCCCATTCAAGCTGACCCCATCTGTGTCCACAACTCCTCTCTCTTTGCCCTCCAGAATCTCCAACCTTGGTCTGATGACTCCACCAAGATCACCAGTGTCACCACTGTCGCCTCTGCTTGTGAATAAGTCTGGCACCCAGTGGTGGCACGTACACCTTCTACCGCCGGGGCTGTCCCCAGGGGGACACGTGGCATCCTTGGTGGGACATGTAGCAACTCTGTTTCTCCCCAAGGAGGGCTGGAACCCCCTGATCCTCTGGCCATGTGCGTCCTACGTGTCCAGCTGGGGAAACCCTTCACAAGGACCGAAAAGAAGGGCAGCCACCCCAAAAACTCTCCCCAGCCATGGAGTTGCTGGAGCAGCAATGCTGTCTCACCTCCCCCCAACCCCTTTGTTCTCTTGAAAGTCTCCAGTGTCGACCCTGAACTTGCTGACGTGCTGCCAGACAAAAGCCCAGCCCTGACAGACACTGCCGCCGGCATTCATCCAGCTGGGGGACAGGAAAACTTCTTAGGATTCTACTGGCGGCAGCGCAAAGTCTATGGTCACCCTTACATATCCATATATACTCATATATATGTATATATGTTTTGAGCTGGTGGCTTGAAAGAAAAGGAGGAGGCTCCCTGGGAAGCACGTCTCTGCTGCAAGACTTCTCGGGTTGTCCGCACCGGAGACGTTCGGGGATGCAACAAATGGAGGAAACAGCAGCAATTTCTGCCTGTGCCAGATGGGAACCCTTCAGATCTCACCTCACTGTCTCTCCTCCCCTTTTTCATTAATTTTTTCTTGCGAGGGGGGAACAAGAGAAGGATCTGACAGACTCCTGAGGACGGTAAATATGATATCTCAATTGTGTGAAGAGCCCAAACAGTCCCCGGCTGCCACGGACTCTGTGCCCATCAGCGTGTATTTTAATAACAAGAAGACCTGCGTGGCAGTTTGAGGGGGTAATGCAGTTTCTTTCCATGGAATATTTCCATATAATTTGCAAAATATTGTCCAATGTTTTATTTTATCATTTTCCCATTAGAAGGCAGTTCCTGACAGCAAAAAATCGATTTCACTCTCAGCCATTTAACTTAGTTGTTCTTTTAATTGTACCAAGAGAATGAGACACAATTAAACAAAGCACTTCTAGCAAATGCCAGGAATATATAGATATATATATATAAACAGTGTATATTTTTCAGTTACTTATAATCTAAAACAGCACTGCCAATTTAAGCAGTTAGTACAAACAAACAACCAGAAAACCTATTTTCAGTGAGATTTTTAAAGGCATTCATTTGCTTTTGTTTGTTGTTTTCTTTTTTTTAAGTTATGCACTTAAAAGGTGTTTTATGTGTATTCATTTTATAAAGTGCTTGTGTAATTTATGTGGAAACGAAAAAGAAAATAAAAAAATCTCCAGGGTACTGAATAAATCATTTAAAGCCTTGCTGTTCCCTGTCTATTAGTTCCCCAAGAGGAGACAGCATATCGCAACTACTGATGAAACCTGTGCTATTTTTTTTCAAAAAATGAAAATAGAATTAGCATTTCCATTTGACTCTGTTCAGGTCCACTTGTCTTTGGAAGCTCCAGATGTAATATGCTGTGTTTTAATCCCTGGTCCTATAAATATTTTCAGGCTTCAACCCAGCAGTGCATTTAGCACTTGCTTTAATCAAAGCCTTTCTGGGGGGGCTTGCTGGGGGTGGCAGGGACTGTGCAGGGGCTTACCCTTAAACTCATGTGGAATAACTTACTGGATAAGACCTTGGAGTGAGGTCTCACCTGGGCTGTGGCGGATCTACAGATATTTGTGTCTGAAACTGAATGTGGAAAGGGGAATTTTAATATAAAGAAATGTGCAAGAGTACATTTTAGAGACAATCTCACAAGGGATTATTTTGGGGACACTGTTTTCCCTTCATACTCAGCTTTGCTGCAGGACATCGTCCCCAGCTTGGCAAGCCCTTCTCAGAGGAAAATCAAACGGGTGGGAAAACTCATATCAGCTTCCTTGGGGGAAACTCCCAGCCCTGTGGCTGGCTTCAGCCTGGTGTTTTCTTCCAGCACTGGGAATTACTGAGTAAAGGATGTTGGAGGATATGACTGAAAAGGGCAGGCAGCCACGAGCAGTGGCAGGGACCCCCTGACGTGGCACTGGGGTCCAGGCTGCCTGTGGGACATCTGCAAAAAAATACCCCAAACCTTTGATACCTGGTGGTTGCTAGTGCTCCGGGAGGCTGGGTCCTCTGGGTGCAGCGTTGTTGGGGAGTTTGTTAAGGGAGCATATGAATAGCCTGCTTCATCCAAAATCTGCTATTGTAGGACTGGGCTGAGAATTTATGGTGCTGCAGGATTTTCCCATTCTGCAGTCCAATGTGTGTAAGAACACAGAGAAACATCTGCAGCAATGGAGACAAGAAGCCAAAAAAAGGAAAAAAAGATAAAACACAGGAAAATATGAAACTCAGAGAACATGCATTTTTGGAGATGTCTTTAAAAGATGTTTATTGCTGCTGGAAAACTACTAAAACGAAATAACTTGTATTTTTTTCCAACATAAATTTCAGGGAAGTATTTTGTTTGAATTCTGTTTCATACTACAGAGAGATTTTTCGATTCTGATTAAGCTAATTATTTAACATGCACCCAACTTTGTCTACAAAGATAAACTCCTTCAGGAGGCATTACTGTGTACAAATCTTTAATGGTTTACAGTTTGTTGCAGTGTATATTTTTGTTTTCAGGGTTTCTTCATAGGAAAAAACACCCACCACAAAATAATAATAATAAAAAGGATGATAGGATTCAGTGTTGATATTAAAACTGTTTCCTATTTTATTATTATGACACATCAATATAGTAAAATTTAATTCTAAGACAGCCATTTTATAATATCCACATTATTCAGTTTGTAATCCAAAATGTTCCCCAGCGAAGTTGAACATACGATAATGCACCTTTGAGGGAATATGTTTAGATAGAATATTTAGCTATACCTTGTTTTCAAAACTGGTGACTTCCCCCTTTTCTTATCAATCTTTCCTGATTAAAAAAAAAAAAAAAAAAAGGACCAAAATAAAAAAAGGAATCTCAATATGAAATGAGAATATATGTTACATCGAAACCTGAAAAACAGTTGCCTGGTCTTTCTTGTCCCTCGAAAAATTGCTTCTGGAGGAGTTTTCTCTTAAAATATTTCTCTTGGATTCATTTTAAAAATTGGTTTAGTGGCAGAAGGTGTTGTTGATATCTGCATATGTGCTTCCAGTTATTAATATGATGATTTGTACCTAGACAATAAAAGTTGTCTGAAATATGATGGAATTAAATCAATAAGTAATGACATGAAACAATGACACGTAATGTTATGTTTTGTAGACTGACATCACCTCAGCCGTATCCTGGGGCCATCCATATCACATTGAAGGCTGATTTAATTTTTTGTATCATACTTATTTGGGAGCAGGAATAAAATTGCATTAGGATGCTTTGAAAGTCATTTCCCCCTTCCTTCGCTCTCAAAATAAAGCAAATCCCAAACACGAAATGGGAATCAAGGAGAAGTGTTTTTCTACTGTTTGCCTGTATCTAGGAAATACAGACCAAGCTAGAGTGACTTTGGTGAGGAGGGGAAAAGCCTGTGTGGTGCCTGCAAGCTGAAGACACAGGGGCATCACAGGGGACCACACTGGGATTGTGCTCGTCTCTCTCACCCACAGCGCTGCCAGGGATTGAGAGCTGTCGTTCATTTGGGTTGGCTATGGAAGTGCTGAGCTTTTGAAGGCAAAATCTGGAGCGGAGGAAAGCACTGTCTTTGCATGAGCAACTGGAGTATTAAACATCTGTGTGGAGCTGGAAGAGACAAAGCCCAGTGGGATTGGCTGTGGTTGTCTGGGTTTGGTCCCAGCTCAGCAAACTATGAGGGCAGGAGGGAGCCAGAGGTCTGGCCCCCATTTAGCCAATTAGTTGAGCACATGAGTCATCCAAACGAGGATCAGTTTGTTTATCTCTGCTGAGGGATGGCCCAGGAGAAGGCTGAAGGGCCTTTGCTGGAGCCTTCCACCTTGAACAGAGCCTGCAGTTATGCTTTTTCCTGGGCACGGGCCAGCACATTCGATCCCTGCAGTACATGCATGCTCCAGTTTCTACATGAGTACTGCGTGCAGCTTTCCTTGGGCTGCACTATCCTGTCTATGGGGCATTTGCTATGTATTTAAAGTTATTTCTCATGCAGCAGCAGCATCAGTGAGAGTCACCTGTCTGTGGCATTTGCTGGAGAAGGACTGAGGCGAGTGAACATGTCCTCTAATATGGTTTGTATAATTGATAATGAAAGGAGGCACTGACCCCACAAACACCCATATGCAGGATCATTTTCATTAGCTCACTGTGACTGTTGATTGGCATTTTTGAATGTGTTCCTGATTAACCAACACACAAAAAAAGCTTAAAACCAGGGCTGCTGCCTCAGCACAGCAGCAGCAGGAGCCCATCCCCACGGAGGCAGCCCCTCCTCGCTGCCAAGGCCAGCTCACAGACACTCGGGGCTAGATGGGGTAAAAAACCCAAACCAATTTACTGACAAAACTGAAAATGGCTTTGCTGAAAACTGTTTGGGTTACAGTAAAAAGCCATTCCTCTCTGGGGTTCTGGGACAGCTGGAACTTTTTGAATTAACCTTTTTTTTTCCACTGCCAGAAGCAGACTGGCTGAGTGACATTGATTTCTTTGTGCAACGGCCAGCTTTGATGGCCACATGTTTGAAAAATGTTTGTGAAATAACATTTGGAATTATCAAATTATCCTGGGTGAAAATATTCTAAATTAGAAGGTCTCAAATTGTGGAAAAAAGTAGATTTTTTTTAAACAAATACTAAGGGAAGAAAAAAGTACGCAAATCTATAGATTAACACAATATACTTCCGTTGGAGTCACACCAGATTGTTTTTTTCAGATCTTTTGTTTGTGCAGCTAAATGTGACTTTGATTTTTTAAAAATTATTATAATTGTCTCTGTTACAGTAGGAAATTTGCTTGATGAGTCAGTACTTGTCCAAGATTAGTACAGAGGTTTTTTACCCCTATTCATTTCCATTTATCAGAAACTTTTGTTACTGATAGTTTTAAATAAATTCTATACATTTATTCAAGTCACACGTAAAATTTTATTCAAAGAGTTGTATCAGGTTTTTTTCTGACAGCACCAGAATAATCTTGATTTTTCCAAATGTAGAAAATAATTTTTGGCTTCATTCTGTTTTTGCTTGGGTTTGTTTGTTGGGCTTATTTTGCTGCAGCAAGCTGTGGTAAGCACGGGGCTGGCCCCAGCAGCTTTCAGCTCTCTAAGTCCAGGTCACACACCAGCCTCCAGCCGAACCTCTGTGTGCTGAAGGTGGGCAATCCCACCTCAGAGAGCTGCAATCCCCCACCCTGTGCTTCCCTGGGGCTGGAAGTTCAGTACTTACCCTCAGCTCAGCCATCCTTTGCCTTTCTGCTTTCGAGACAAAAATAAAATGAGCAGAAATGAGGAGCCCATGCTCTGATTTTCGAGCAGGAAGGAGCAAAGCTTGAGAAAACTCGTTCTCTCGTTGCCTGTAAAGAATGTGAACCCGCTGGTCTGAGTGCTGCGGTTAACTGTCTGTCTTTCCTAGACTGCAACTGTCTAAAAATAACAAAGCAGTGATTAAAAAATATCAATCAATATATACTTTTTTTAACTACAGTTGGGAAGTGGTAGAAAGATGGGGATAGATGAAAACGTGGGGAAAAGCTTTGTTTCCCAGGATCTTCCCTGTCTCAGCAAGAGGAAATTTTTGGAAAGTTATTATGTTTAGTGATTTTTACCTGCTGTTGTGAAGGTTTTAGGCACGTGTCAGGGCTCACAAGACTCTTCCTCTATGTTTTCATCTAGAAGGTGTCTAGTTTGCCATGCTGGTGCTCAGTGAGAGTTAGATTGAGCCCGGGCTATCGGGTGTGTTGGACATTAATGTGCTGAAAGGCAGAGCTTGACCCCAGATCTCCCCATGTAAGGTGACAAAGGGGAAGAAAGAGGTGCAAGTGGGGATGGGGCTTGCTCAGGGTCGTGGTGAGGAAGTGATCACAAGTGCACCGCGTTGTGGCCAGGCCTCTGTGTTCTCTCCCTCTCCCAGCTGACCTGGCTGTTTTCACAGGAGAGCCTGGGGGAGAAGTGGGGGTGTCCTCTGAGGTCAGGCTGGGGGAGGGGAGGATAAAGGTCAGCAGGTCCTGGGGAGCCATGAGGTACCACAAGGATGCTCTTTTGCGAGATGCAGAAAAAAGGCGGCAAGTCCACAGGCCAGTGGGGTTCGAGGGTGAGTGGTGAGGGGCACACCTTGGGGTCCCAGTCCAGTGGGAGCCTGGCTTGGGCAGAGGAGGGCTGTTCCCAAGCAGGAACCATACCCAGCTTGCCTGGCCCTGTGCCAGTGGCATGCACTGGAGGGTCTTGCAGAGTCTGGAGATGGCACACCATGGGACTGCTGCTGAAATGCAGGTCCTATCTATGACATCCCACGGGAACGCTGTTGTGGAGCATGGTGATAACTGCTGGGATGTATCCAGAGCATTTCTCTCCTTCCAGGATTAAGCTCCAGGAAGTTTTACACGCATTTACAGCACTGTTGGGTTTCTGCCACTGTCAGGCTGTGCTCCACTGCCATTGGAGGGACACCTGCAGCCACAGAGGGACGTGTCCTAGGCACCCTGCCCGCTGACATAGCCACTCACAGGCAAGGGAGGGAGCTGTGGCAGGGGAATGTCCCACTCACCCCCATTCATACAGAAATGCTTGAAAAGGTCTGGCTTTCACTTTGGGATGGAGTGAGAACAAATGTTGTAACCTTATCAGTTGTTATGACAGGTCTGAAACCCGCCTTTGCTGTGGCTCATATCACCACATCCAGAGGCAGGAGGTGGGATGTTGAGCAGAGTATGCTCTCTGTGGAGCAAGGCACCAGACATCTGTTGGTGTACGCGCCACTGTTCCCATGCACTCTCCCTCCAGGCTTGGTACTTTGAAGATCTGAGGATCTGAGCAGAGCCATCTCACACACCACAGGCAGAAGCCAGACTTGTAGCAGTCAGGTGAGGGAATGCAGATCCCCTGCTGGGACCCCAGGGTGCATGTGCATGCCAGTCCCTGGGGAAACACACCACAGCCATGGCAGAGAAAGCGCGGAGACAGGCAGAGACACACCTCTAATGTTATCCAGTGGAAAGGATTTCCTCAGGGACCTTGTGGCCACAGACACTGCCAAAAGAGGTGAGGAGTGAGGAACTGTGTCCTGTTGCTAAACATCTCCTGCGTCTCAGCAGCTGGTTTCTCTCCCTTCCGTACCAACAAGTGGGATTGCAAGAGGTAACTCCAGCCTCACTCCCCTTCCTGGATGAAACCCTGACTGTTGCTGATGGCTTGGCCCAAACTGGCTCTGGTGGGATAAGAGGAGTGGAGACTTCCTCACACAAGAGATGGGGTGGGGGGGACTGGGTGAATATTGCTTGGCACTTCTAGAGATGATGCCTTGAGTGGAACTCACCCCATGGTCCTTTTTCCCCTCCTTGTGTCCTGTGCCTCCCTTCAGTCTCAGAAGCCTCCCTTAATTTGCCATTATTTTAGGGCCCTATGAGTGTTTCCTGGATGGGAGCTAGAGAACCTCAAACCTCTCTGAAGGAGATGGAGAGGGACACTTGGCTGTCTGGTTTCCCCCATAGGATGGGGTCTAGGCCAAGATAACCCTTACCACAAGCGCTTTGAGACACATAGGGGTCAAAGCTATGGGTGTTTCTCCCAAAATGCGTGGCACTGCCCCTACACAGGGGACCCTGGTGGACAGTGACCCATAGAGCTGGCCAGAACAGCAGGATGTGACAACCTCTCAGGCCAGAGGTCAGTACCCAGGGGGAGTCAGACAAGCAGGACTGGGTTGGACACCCTGCCCCTCTCCTCAGCCGTGTGCCGTGCGGGGGGAAAGCTGCCGGGGAACATCCCTTCCCACCCCGGGGCCGCCCGGGAGCGATCGGCGGGCACCGAGCTCCATCTAGGGGTCAGGGAGCGCCTGGCGAGCGCTCCTCTCGTCCCCCCGCCCGAGGCACAGGCTGGAGATGACCACGGGCAGCCGAGCCCCAGGCAAACCAGCGAATGGTTCAGACTGGGAGCACTGGGTGCTCAGGATGAAGGGCAGCCAAGCCCAGCCCCGAGCGCGTCCTTAGAGACACAGCCTGTCCCTGAAGGGGACAGAGAGTCAGAATAATTTAGGTTGGAAAAGACCTCACAGATCATGGAGTCCAACTGTTAACCTAACAGTGCCAGGTCCACCACTAAACTGTGTCCCTAAGCACCACAGCTACATGCTTTTTTCTTGGCTAAAGCCAGCCCTGAGAAATTCAAGGGATGGATTCCCCTCTGTTTCTTAGTCCTCACTGGGATTAGGAAGTGAGACTTTCCATAGGATATCCCATGTGCTGATGCTTCATGTGCTGGGTAAGTTGCAGGACGTTTGGGTACACTGGGCAGTGCCGGGATGTGATGTGGGGTGTGTGGTGTGTGCAGGGCCACTGCTTGGGGGTTGCAGCCACACTGAGAACACAAAGCTGAGGCCCCCAACTCCCTGAGCTCCAGCAAGGCTTGGAGAAAGGGGTCTGACTCCATCTCTCTCCTGGCTACACACCCCTACCTCCTGCCTCATGGAGTGCAGTAACTGCGGACAAGCGGCTGGGATTTTTAAGCATAGAGAGATGAGCTTTGATCAAAACAGGTGGCTGCAACTGCTCTCTAGGACAGCCAAGAGGCTGCTTGCATTCATCAAAACAAAAAATATAAACCCATGAAACGCTCAAGCAGATAAATAAGGAAGCAATGATTTGTGTCCTTGTGACAAACAAAGTCAATAAAGCTCAAGGAAACCACATGTATTTTATTACCACATATTCGTATGTTTAACGTTATTAAAACAAGAGTCTGGGGTGAGCTGCAGGAAATCAAAGCACTTAATGGTGCCGACACAAGCCTTCTCTCCTCCCTCCCCAAAGGTGATTTGAACCAGTTTAAGCAAATGTCTTTGTCTCTTAAAATAATTATGTGATTTAGAGGCACTTTTTCCTGGCTTGCATCAAATGACTTTAATGGGGTCTGCTTGTGTGTGTCTGTGTGTGTCAGTTTAACATGATATTGCTTTTTAAAGCTGCATTTATAGCCTGGTATTCACCAGAAAAGTAATTCTGTATGAGAAGGGATTATTTGTGTTCCACCATCACTTGGCATTTATTCCACAGAGCGTTTAGTAGTGAAATGGTGCCCAGAGGGCAGAGGCCGAAATGATCTAAAAAGACATGTTGAATTTTGGGATAATAATTCTCTTGACTGTGCACCAACTGTGAACTTTCTCTTCTGTGCCCAATAGGTTTTGTCCTCTCTGGTCCAGTCTTGGCCACTCTCTTGGCCTTCCTCAAGGTCAGGCTGATCTCTGTCCTTCCTGCCTGTGCTCTCCTCCTGGCTCTGCCCCAAATGGGATTTCTCTGGGGCAGAGGAGAGCTGACAGCAGGCCCTGCCAGACTGGGATGAGGATCTGAAGGTGGGTCTCACATTTTTCACAACACTTGAGTGGCGGATGCCCTGGGTAGGTTCTCACACAGGACTCTTCTCTCTTTGTCCAACAAAGACCTTCCAGTGCTGGGGAGAAAAGGGCTGTTTTAGGGGCTAGGTGAGCATGCAGGGGCACAGCAGGAGCCAGACTCCATTTCCATCCCCTACCCTCCCCGCCATGGCTGGGCCAGACATTTGGGGTGATGCTGAGACAGCTCGCTAATGTACAAAATGGGAAGAAAAGCTGGGAAGAGTCAGAAGCAGCTTGAGTTTGGTAGGAAAGAGGGAAGGTGAATGCACAGCAAACCTGCTGTAGTGCATTGTTTCCTGCAGTGAGGAGAAAGCATTAACACAGTGGAATAAAGCCCCTGTGAACCCTGCTTGGCATAGTCCTCTGGTGGGGTTGCTGGGGAGCAGAGTGCTGAGCCATGCTCCTTGGGGAAGACACTTGCTGAGAGAGCTGCTTCATTTATTCCTTGTCCTGGAGGCACTGGGAATCTCCTAAGCAACTGAGCTGTGCCACTGAAGCAGCTAATTTCTCCTCACGGGTGTATTTGGCTGCTTCAGGTAAGGGTAAAATGAAGTCTCACATGAATTATCAGTGCAGTTGGAGGACCAAGGGGGACAGAGGCAGCTCAGCAGCAGCCAGCCTTACTTCTTGGAGAGAAATGCCACCAGTACAGACAACGAGAGGTGCAAGAGAGAGGGCTCAGCAGTCAGAGAATCAGGCTGTTCATGGCACAAAACAGGCTAAAAAGATGGTCTGAGCAGAATATCTCCAGCCCCTCCTGCTGACACGAGGGAAGAGATGGGCACTACGAAGTGGGAAGCCAGGAGGATGGGTGAGATGGTGCTGTCTGCAGGGTGCCTTTTGCAGCCACATCCCGCACCAGGCCAACAGCAGCAGCAGGACAACCTCCTCCACACGATGCTGATGTGAAGGCCAGTGGTGCTCTGGTGGCTGCTGCAGCTCATGGGAGACACCTCCTGTGCCTGCAAAAGGAGCCCAGGCAACACTACCCCTGCAGTAGGATCAAGTCACTCCACCAAAGCAGGCAGCAACATTGCAAGGAAATGTTCAGGGCTGCAATCCAGAAAGTCTGGGTTCTTTATCTGTGCTGGGGCACTGGCTTTGGTATGCAGGTCTCGTCTTCCAGAACCACATGGCTCGGAGCCGGGCTTTGCTAGGTCTGCCCAGGTGGGGAAGTAATCCAGAAGTGGAGGAAGGAATATGAAATGTTCCAGTGACTCATGTGGGTGAGAGATTAATATGTTTTGTGGCCACAGCAGATCCTGCTAACAATTCATCTGACCTACTGGATCTCCCAGGCACAATATGTTTGAGCCTTAGTTTGTGCTTCAGACTCCTCCTTCTTGATTTGTAGCAAATCTCCTAGAGGAATATCAATATTTGGCTAAAGGGGCCCTGTGATGGACAACCCACCCCTCTATGCCAGCCCTACAAGGCTTCTAGCGTGTTTAACCCCAAATTGCTTTGTGTCAAGTCCTGAACTCATTGAGCCTTCTGTGTCTTTTCAATGTTAAAGCAGTAGCTTTCAGTGGAAATAGGTTTCCTTACCACGTATCTTAAATCTTTTCTGGAGGAAGAAATCAGATCAATTCTCACATCCTCTGTGTCTACAATAGCTGTGATTGCAAACGCTTGCCCTGATATAAAGTGACCAAGAAGAGCTATTGCCTTCTGTTGACCTTTCATCTCTTTACAAAATCAGAGCAAACCTCTCCAGCTCCTTGTAAATGGTCTCTCCTGCTCCTGGCCTGTTGCTTGCTCATCCAACACTGACAGGACCATGTCTTCGCCCTTAGGTGGCTATGAGGGAGCTGAATGTGTGGGTTTCCCAGGGGAGAATGAGACTCAGCTCTCTTGCATTAGTCTATTGCTGGGGTTATTCATTGACACTGGACTAACAAACTGAATTTTTGGGAACCGTGGGTCCAGGTCTGCAACAGTACAGTGATGGAAATGTAAGTATAATGAGCCCATTAAAGCATTTGTACTGGAATGGGCACCCCTGTGACACATCGCTGCAGACTGGTTGCTGTAGGAAACGGTGTTAGCAGACTGGGTCCATCCAGTCCTTTTCCCTCCCTCGTAATCCCATTCCTCAGGTGGTTGTTCACTCACCTATTTCACAATTAAAAATTAATTCCTCAGTCTTCCCATTGAGGGACACAGAGCTCAGTCACCCAGCCACCTCCTGTCACCTGCAGTGGGGGAGCGTGGGGCTGAGGGATAGGCCCTTCCCATGGAAGCTCTGACACCAAGGTGCAACTTACTACTTTTGCTGGTTTAAGGTGGGTTTTCTGAACCTGTCAGCCTGGTTTAGAGAACCCACCTGCATGGCCAGGCTGGCATGGATGCAAGCACCTGAACATCCTGAAGCATCACAGCAAATGGGACATGGCATGAAATCTGGCCTCAGATTTTCTCTGGAGTTGGGTGTTTGGCCATTTCCTCATCCCACTAAGGAGTTTGTTCTGAGGCCCTGATGGTATCTGCCTGAACGGGATAAGTGGCTGCACAGGTCTGAGCCCCCTTTGCCCACCTCCTGGCCAGAGGGAGGGAATGCTGTGGGATATACAAGTGGGGAAGCAACACTTGGACTGCAGCAATCCCAAATCAGTAAAGCAATACCCAGATTTACAGCAGAAAAAAGCCCTTATCCCCACACTACATGGTGGCCTGCAAACTGCTTGTCATGAGGATTTTTCAGGACAGTTCTGCTGCAGTTTTCCAGGGAATTGAGTGATGAGAGTCTGGTGGTAACAGCCAAGATTCTCCGCATGCTCCAACCTGAGGAATGCCCCAGCAGGGAGGGTCTGACCCTGTCCTTGGAGTGCCAGCCTTGTCCCCTGCTCCTTCCTTGCCCTGTTATAACACATCCTTTCAGCAAAGTGGTGAGTTATCTTAATTTTGCAGACAGCAGCATTCAGGGATAAGGTAACTAATTTGGGAAATTATCCTGGCTGTCAATTCCCTGAGTGATTGGTGGGAGAGGCTTTGAAGCCTCACGCATGCTCCCTGCCATTCACTTGGGCTCGAATTACCCTTTTATTTTACTTCCTCCTTGTTCTCATTGCCATACCACTCAAACTAAAATTATTCGCCTACAACCACAAACGCAGGGATATATCACCGGGAGTGCTGTAGGGCTGTCGCCATATATAATTCTCTGAGCTCAATATTTATGGAGCTACACAGGGCACAAATCATACCCAGAAAGCCCATCGAGCTGGAGAGCTAGGTATAAACTCCAGAAATATCGCAAGCCATCGCTCACAGGAGACTGCCCGGCAGACCCGCTGGCCGTACATCAAGCTGTAATGCCATCCGAGTCTGTGCTTGGTGCTGGAGTGGATCAGAGGTCACTTCCAAGCTTTTCTTCCATAAATCCTGGGTGCTGGCTCTCAGCAAGGTTAGGGGCTGGGAGAACCCTGCTCTGAGCGCTCCTTCCTTCTGCTTGCTGCTGCTGCTGCTCAGCTCTCCCAGCACTCTGTGTGGGCATTTGTCTTTGGAGTCTTGTCCTCCCTTCTGCCCCTCAGCTATAGGAACCAGAGATTAGAGGGAGGAGGGGTGCACTGGATCTTACAGCTCCACTGTGCAAGCTATGGGAGCTGACAGCTCCTCTGAAATGTCTTTCTGCCGGGCTTTGGGGGAGTCTGAGTCCCTGCTCTTCTCAGCCCTGAGGGTCACATTTTCCCTCATCCCCCATCCTGTGCAGGGCTGTGAATTTTCTCCAAATGCCCAGGTGGTTATAGGCACCCAGTAGCCTGCCTGCCCATATAGCAAAGGCATGGTCATCAGTCCTAGGATAGTTCAGGTCCTTCTGTCACTGCCTTCTCTCCTCTTTTCCCCCTTTTTAAAGCTTCTCCCTGGTTTGGGTGGAGCTGATGCCTCACTGGGGATAAGGGAGTGGTTCCCAACCAGGGCAGGCCCCAGTGCTGTTAGGGGCTTTTAAAGTCAATCCAAAGAGATAAGCACAGATGAAATGAGTGCTCTGCAGATGCAGACTAATCCTTCCCGAGCTCTTCCCACCCTGGCAGCTTCCACCCTCATGTGCTGGTGATCTAAAGGGTACCACAACAGGTGGAGAAGATCCAGATGAGACCCAATGCAATGAGCAAGTGAAGCCTCTCTGAAGCAGGGCAGCAGTGATGTGGTGCTTTCTGGATAAAGAAGTGCTAGGGTTTGGCCTGAGAAATCACCAGCCAGACAATTACTTTTATTCCTAAGCTGCATATGATGGACTTGAGCTAACCGGTCTCTGGTTTTTCCCTCTCCCCTAGCAGTGTGCCAGACAGACTCTGACATTTAAGCAAAATAAAATCCAACCCTTAGCATTAAGTAAAACTCCCAGCGTGATGGGTTCGTGGCTTGCAGCAACATCTCAGCAGGGGCGTGTTAAAGCTGGTCTCCAGCGAGTGGAAGAATGAAGCCTTGCAAAACCCTGACGAGGCAAAGCTCCTAAAATAACAATTGAATTAAACTTAATTCATTTTCACTTAATATCCTTATAGTGCCTTTAGCAAATGAGGCTCTTATTATTTTGAGGAGGAAAATGGGGAGGTGTAGTCTGGATGGAACTCACGTCTCCTTACTGAAAGAAAGAAAACTTTGGTGGAAATAAAAAAAGCCAGGGAAAGAAATGCAGAAAGTTCACATTCTCCATTTTGGATGAAACACCCCCAAACCCATCCACTCTCATGTTCTTCACGATATGCCCCAGACTCTAGAGTGTACAAACCCACCTCTTTTTTTGCCAGATGCTGGAGGTTTGCTGGCTTTACCAGGGTTACATACCTCATCGCATCCAACGTCTGTGGGCAGTTGGCCAGGTCCTTCCTTCTCTCCTCTTCTCCTGCAGTTTTTGAGTTTTTCTGTGACATTCCAACCCCAAATGCCCCCTGCTTGCCCTGCCCCTCACCAGCCTGGTCTGCAGGGTTTGAAGCACTGTTCTCACTTCTGTTTCCATGATGTGCCACTGTGAGCCTTTCCCTGGGGAAGGCTGAGTTAACCTCCTGACTCTGGCCCTGACTCAGTAGGGCAGACAAGTACAAGCTCAGGGTGGTCCTGCCCCATGGCAGCCTTGGATACTCCCTATTCAGGACAACCTTTGTCCACATGCTTAATTTCCAGCCATGTCTCCTGTTTGCTTGTGCCCACCCTTTTTTCTACCGGAGGTGGGATTTGGCAAGCCCCTCACTACCAAGATTGTCTTTCTCTGTTGCGGTTGCAGAACAGCATCCCAGAAAGGACATCCTGCAGCTCCTCCCCTCAGACATCCTAGCAAAGAGGGAATATTTCACGGTCCCACACTCCAGAGATGGGTGGTCAACCAAAGCAAGGAGCAAACGAACCCAAGGAGCCATCCCAACCTTGCCCCACAAAATTCCTTGCTCTCAAACCTCAGGCTCTGCTAACCAGAGGGAGCAAAGGCTGCTCCGAAATGGCCATGCAGGCACTGAACTACACTTCCCAATAGGCCACAGCGCAAGGGCCCTCCTGGTATGGAAAAGCCTCCATTTGACTTGCTCATGCTCCCTAGGGTTGGGGACAGCTGGGGGATTTTAGGATTTCAGGGCTAGAGGCAGCTGTTGTTCATTGCTGCGTACGCAGCAGCAACAGCAGGCATTACAGCAAAATTAATTTCCACTCTGAATGCAGCTCTCCTGTGTCACTACTGCCTTTACAGTCTTCTTCCCAGAGCTCAAGAAAATAGCCCAGACAAGCTTTGCAAGGTCGCCTCGCCCTCTGTCTTGCTCGGAGGCAGGCTCCGCTCCAACTAATCCTCTTCTGACAGACCTTTTTGTCTCTCTTACAGAAACCTTTCTCCACCTGCCCTGGTTAGGGAAGGCAGCTTCTTAACTCTAAAAAAATGAGAATAAACTTTCTTATTAAGACACAGCTTTTCAAAATTCTCTGTTCTTCCCATCAATTAGAACTGGAGAATTTTAGGGTTATGCTAACAAAACTGAATGAGAAGGTCCTTGGGACAGTGAGCACCCATCCCTCATCGCTGCATCCCCTCTGCTGCCAACAGATGCTGCTGCTGTTCCGTCTTGCTGCCAGGCAGGGACAAGCAATATTCAGAGCCTGTGTCTGCAGCAGAGACAAGATAGCTTCATTGGGACATTTTCCAGTAATCTGAAAAGTTAGCATGTACCCATCATCTCTTTCTCTGCACCTCCCTGCTGCTAGCAAGCCACACCTCTTGACCCTGATAGACTTTCAGAGCTATTCCAACAAAATCCAGCTTTACTTTCAAAAGCAAAGACTAATGGGAAAACAATTAGCACTCATGGTGGAGTACTTCATCAAAATCAGATCATTAAGGTTTTGGTTTTTTAGAGCCCTGAAGATGAAGAAGGATATGAGATGAACTCCACCATCTCTGGGGCTGGCATGAGCTATTTGCCTTCTGTATCACTGGCTAAGAAATTGGTTTTTTTTGAGCACTATTCCTTTGAAGGGAGATTCCTGCCTTGGTTGAGACCCAAGGCCTGGAAAAAAATGAAGATCTGGGTAGGCATTTGCCAGAGCTTGTGAATGGGCTTCTGTTCCCAGCGTGTGCGAGACCCACACCCAGTAGGAAACAGCATGGAAAGCCCCTGGTCCTGTCCTGGTGAGGTGAGCACCCGAGGGGCTGTGGGAGACACAGAGCTCACACTGCGTGCTGTGCCTGAGAGGGCTCCTTCTGACCAAGTCCTGGGAGCTCTCAGGACCAGCCAACGACACCGAGAGGGCCTTACAAGCAGCCTCTGCCAGGATACTGAGACCTTTCAGGGAGCATCGCTGAGCTCTTGTGCCTTGCTTTGGGGATGCCAGCTAAGAGAGGAACAAGGCTCAGCCTATGCTGTGCGTGCAGGCTCCAGCCATGTTTGCAGGTAGTGGAATATCTGCCCCATTTTCCCCTCCGAAGTTTCCTGTCCAAACCCTTTCTTTCCAGCTATGTATCTGGAACATAATTCTCATCTTCCCTGCTGTAAAGGGGAGCCTTGAGAAGGTGCCAAAATCAAGGCTGCAACACAGCAGAAAGAGGGCAGAAGGGCTGAGAAGCAGTCCCCCTGGAGTCCTTATCACTCCTTCAACTTTCCTACCACCAAACCCATTGCAAAAGTGTTTTGAGGGGGAGACTTGTCACCACTCCAAAGTGAGGTGCTTCAGAGCCCAGCCCTGACTGTCTCATCCAGACATCAGTTAAATGAAATAGGAGGTCCTGGTGGCAGAACCAAGATATCAGTTGATTATTGTTTCTTCTCACTTTGGGGTGATCCTGTCTGTGTCTTTACATCTTTCAGTGCTAATTATTCTTTTGCTTTCCCTTGAAGCGTTCATGGATCAAATAGGGCAGATTGCCTCTGCCCTTGGCCATGGTTTCTGCACCCTGGGCTGGACAGGGCACAAAGAATGAGGGCAGAAGTTGTGTTGCAACCTTGCTCATGGGTATTGCGGCTGATTTCTCCTACAAGGCAAAAAAAGAGGCAAGGAAGAGAAATTAAAGCTATTAGTATCAAAAAATTAAGGGCTGTGTTTGAATTAGGTGAAAAATAAATGGGACTATTTGGGAAAAAATATTAGCAGATCATAAAATAATATCTTTTTAAGAAACGAGGAATAGAAGCTAATTACAGGCTGTATGATATTGGCTTTATATTGGTGCTTGTGCTGATGGACTTGGAAGTTGCTTGGCTGCTCCAGTTCATTTTGGTGTGCAGGAAAGCACTGATGGATGAGGCGCATGCAGGAGTAGCAGCCAGGGATTTTTTTGCCTCATCATTGAATCATAACATAATTCAGGTTGGAAGTGACCTCAGGAAGTCTCTGATCGAGCTCTCTCTCTGAGCAGGGCTCACTGCTGCTAGGGCGGGTTTCTCGGTTCAGCAAACCTTTGAATGGTTAGTGACTTCAAAGTTGGATCTCTGGTCCAGTATTTGACTATCCTTCATGTGGAAAGTTTCTTTCTCTTATAAGTTATCACAGTTTTCTTTGATGCAACTTGTCTCTCACTCCTCGTGTCCATTGGCCTTTCGTCTTTCCCAGTACCCCAAGAAGAGTCTGGCTCCCTCTTCTCTAACACTCTGCCAAGCATCCCTGGCGTGGATGAGGGTCTGTGCAAAGGATGTGCAAGCACAGGACACCGGGGGGAGCTGTCAGCATGAGCATAAAGGAACGTGACTTGTGATACTCCCTACTTTCAAGGCTTAAATACTTTCACAAACGAAAAAGAACAACAACAAAAAAACCCCCACCCAACTAAACAAAAAATCAACCTGCTGTGAATCATTATATTTTCCTTCAAATTATAATTATTTTTCTGAAAATACTCATGGGAAGGAAAAGGGTTGTGATACTCATTTGTGTGCTCCAGAGGTAGGGCTAATACCTGGAGGGTAATTGTTGCCCATGAAAGTGAGAGCAGAAAATAACCTGGGGATTGTCCCCCAGCACATATGTAGTACTTCATGTTGTCAGCTCTGCCAGCCTCAGAGCAGGGCACTGAGGATCCCATGAGCAGTGAAGGGGGCACACTGTCTCAAGCAGCTGGCAGGTTTGGGACAGGACATATACAAGGGAGGGCTCATTCCAGATGTGAAGTCCTGTCAGTTGACAGGCAGTGACCCAGGGACTCTGCAACCCTCTTGGTTCTGGGGGTGAAGCAGGAGGCAGGAGAGTTTCTGCTAGGGGTGACCCTGGCTACAAAGGAGCTGTATGCACACAGCAGGAAGTGCTCCAAAGATCAGTTCTTGGCGGCAGTAGGATTTGAAACATCCAAGGACTGAATTTACTTGTCATGTCTGTAGTCACATTTTGGCTGAAATTCAATGAGACGTTTAAATTTGGGAGGACAGGAACTGAGGGACATGCACGACGTGCTCACAGGATCGACTAGGAAGAGCTGCTTGCTTTCATGTCACCCCGCTGTTTCTGAGATGCATCAGGTCGTGTCTAACCCTGTGCCTGATTTTCACCTTCCATCTTCTCCCTGAGATCTGTGGCACTGGTGTCACTTTGTTTTAAGCAGCAATCCTCTCCAAAATTACTGCGAACCAGGGAATGGGTTTCACCCTTCAGACTGCATTACTGTGGTAGCATCCTGCTTCCTCCTGGTATGGATCGTGAGGGACAATATGCTTCTTCACACGGTGACATCAGTAGTCAGTCATGGAAAACTACAGTCAGTCATTTTCAACCCTGGAAAACACAACTTGATTTCTCTGTGGGATGTGAAGTGGCTGCTCACCTCACAGAAAAAGGAACGCCACGGGGGGTTTTGCTCACGAAAACCTTCTTCTTTTCAGCTTTTAACTTTTAGAAGGGCGTTTTCCCTTATTAAAAACGCTTGGCAGGAGGCAGCACATGCTGCTCGGTCCCACACGGGGGGTGCCAGCCGTGTTTTGGGGGCCAGGTGGCGGTGCGGCCTGCAGAGGTCCCCCTCGCCTAAGCTTTGAGCGCCGGGCGGCAGCGCCGGGCGGGAAAGCGGCTCGGGCGGGAAACGGAGCCCCCTCACACCCCTCGTCCCGGCTCCCTCCTCCGCCGCCCAGGGCAAAGCGGCGTTGGGATGCCCACGGGCGTGTCGTAAGGATGTGGTGGGATGAGCTCGGAGAAGCGGTGGCCTCGAAGGGGGACCCCGGGATGGCAGGACAATTAACAGCCCGGGGTTAATACACCATAATTACGGGTCCCGCGGCTCGTCCTGCCCTGCCGGGGAGGCACCTGGTGCAGGATAGAGACATTTTGAATCTTGACGACAGCAGAGGCCTACAGACTTGGCATCATCGAGGAAAGAGGCAATGGGACAGGACAGCCCATCCCTTCTTCCCAACGGCTACTGGATCCAGTTTTTGCTCCAGTCTCTGTGATGGATTTGGAGCTCTCCAGTCTGTGCCCATGTCGATACTGTGGCGGCTCCATGTTTGGCAGTGCATGGGATTTTGAGAAGCAATGAGTGGCCCCAGCTGCATGAAAAGGTAATAATTACTGGAGACACACCAGGGGAAACAAAAGAGGGGTGTTCCTTCCTGTGCCCAGTGGCAGCTAAAAGCAGGGGTACTGCAACCAGCTGGAAGAGACCCCTACACCTGGCCAAGGCTGTACCCCTGCAGGGTACATGCTGCATCTCCTTGCTGCAAAGCCAGACCAGGCAAGGCAGGGGTGTGTAGGGTGCCCTGGGTCCCCACCACAGCTTTTCTGGTTATGGTCACAGGCCTCCCCTCACCCTCGGTGCCTGGGCCATGGTAACCCTGCCCCGACCAGGTGCTGGAGCACTTGGATTTGATGTTGAGGTTTAGGAATGGGGACAGTGCTGCTCATTTGTCTAATCCACTGCTTTAGAATAAGAATAAGAATAAGAATAAGAATAAGAATAAGAATAAGAATAAGAATAAGAATAAGAATAAGAATAAGAATAAGAATAAGAATAACGAGAGGAGGAGTAGGAGTAGTAGTAGGAGTAGTAGTAGTAGTAATAGTAGTAGTAGTAGTAGTAGTAGTGGATGAGGTTATGCATTTACCCACGTGGCAGTACCTGCAATTTTTAGTGTGGGGGCTAGGACATGAGCTGCCAACACCCATAAACTCCTGTGTGTGGGCTGGCATTTACAGACAACTGGCCTCTCCACAGCCAGCAAGACTTGAGTTCACAGTCCCATCACTTTTCCACTAAATACCATGCTCCTGCTCCCAAAGAAAGGATTTTTTTTCTTTTTTTCTTTTTTTTTTTTTGAAAAGGAAAGGAAAATAGCAGCCAGCTACTAGAGTAAAGAGCAGAAAACTCTGTGAAAGGGTCCTCTGAGGGAGTTGGCACAGGCTCCAAGTTTCTGTGATGACATGTTCTATGCTCTCCTGTTCTCACTGCTCTGATGTCTGAGCAAGGTGTGAGTCCCTTCCTAGGGAAAAGTTATTTCCATAGTAAATGGACTGGGGGGCGCTGAGAGTAATATTGGCTTTGTCAGGAAAGGACAGATCAGAAGTGATATATTGGAATAATTTCAGCATCTTGGAAAACTCCAGTTTGGCTGTAATATTAATGTTTTTGAAGATAAGGAACATTTGTGCAATAAACGTGTGGTAGTTCAGTGCTGCCTTGGCACTGCTTTGGGCTATGAAACCATCATGGACCCTGTGGACTGAATGCCCTGAACTCCCTGAATGTCCACGCTTGGCTGCCCTAGATGTTTTTCCAGCAGCAGATTAGTGGGCCTATGAGAATAGAGGAGTGGGACTGGTGTTGGTGAGGGTGTGCCTGCTGGGAGTGGTGTGGAGGGGGCAGCTGGGTCCTTGGCAGGGGATGTGTTTGCAGATTGGGGCACCGTTCAGAGCACTTCTAATCCTGGGGGTTTTGGCCCCGGTGAAGCGGGACCTCCCCTTTGCCGTGTGCTGCTCTGTGTGCTCCCTTCCCAGGCCAGGCACCGGAGGGCACGTGGGGACTCCCCGGCAGCCGCGGCAAGTGTGAGCCCTGGGGGGCACAGCGGGAGGGGGCAGCCGCACACTCCTGTACCAGAGGAGGAGGACAGAAGGACTCCCCTGCTTTGCAGGCTGCTGTGACCGGCTGCACTCTCTCACCACGAGGTTTGCTCCGGATTTAGGGGCAGGGGGAGGCGGGGGCTGCTGTGGAGCAGTAGCCCATCTCCCCACCAGTCAGGACAGTTCAGAGCACGGGGGGCTTTGCTGTGGCCTCCGAGGTTCCTGCATCCCTCTGAGGGACCCCCACCACGTCGGGGGAAGTCCCGCCACCATCCATGGGCCTGCTGAACCTAGGGAGGGCCTGGGGGGCTTCGGGGGCTCCCCCGGCCGCCGGACTGCTCACGTGTGAAATCCTTGCTGTTTTCCTTGCCGCGACCACTCGGTTGCCCCTGCCCCATTCGTGTTTCTGTCTGCAGAGCCATCCCCGGGGTGGGGGGGACGGAGGCAGTGGGGGAGCACTGTCTTGTTCGGGAAATGGGAGACAGGGGTTGGGAAGGAGGGAGAAAGGCTTTTGCCAGAGGAAATCGATATCCCGTGAAAAGTAATTATTGAAGCATAAATTTATCATAAGGGTGATCACCAATAAAACATCTCTTGGCGACGTTTTAATTTAAAATCAAATTCGAAAAGGCCCCCCTCCCCCTTAAAAAAAAAAATCCTTAACAAGCAGAAAAATAACTGCAGCCCTTGGAACACTTCATTATACGTTCAAAGAGAGCTCCATCATCTTCGCACCGACGCCGGGCTCTGCTCTTCTGATGGATCCAATGCAGCTGATTTATGGAAATGACTTGCAAATCCATAAATGTAGTTTGCAGTGACAGCCGTGCATATCACTAGTAATTCCTTTAAACTATGCAAAGAAAAATGATTCATATCTGGTTGGACCCTGCCTTTTCCAAGGGTCGCCACTCCTGAGTCTTGATGTGTTTGTCTGTATTGGTTTCCCTCTTGATTTTTTTTTTAACTCCGTGATGGATGAGGCTGAGATCTTAACGCTGAAACCCGGGACCCCGAGACCGCCAGCGAGGGAAGGGTTAAGCCTGTGGGAAGGTGGTTTTGCCCTCCTTCCCCGCGGACACGCGTGGGTCGGACGCGACACACACTGCCGCACTCGGTGTCGTGTCCCCCCGGCTTTTCTCTGCAACCCCCCGGGTTTCAGCCCCGGGTTCCGAAAGCTTAATTGTGTTAATTAATTAGTCCTCCATGTGTGGTTGCTGGGTGACTCTGGGGCAGATGCAGAGGGATCAGGGAGGTGCAGCCCGGAGGGATGTGTGCCCGTGCCTCAGTTTCCCCACCTGCAAGAGGGGCGTGACGGGGGCAGCCGGCCCGGGCGATGCTGCTGCAGCCCCGCTCTGAGGACGCCCCCGAGTGTCCCCTCCCTGGGGCTCTCGGCTCTCTCCTCTTTACAAAACCCAGCACACAGGGCTGGGCCCGCACAACTCGGCAAGGATGGAGCAAAATTAGCGGTTCTCAGAATTTCTTCCTTGTTTTTCGCAGTTATCCGAGGAATCACCATACCCCCCTCCCCATTTGTATCCCCAAAGATCGTCCTCCAGCAGTATCTCTGATAATGCATTTATTAGGCTTCATGATGCAATAACCACAAGCAGCCAGAAAATGTAGTATATTTCCACATTATCTTCCAATTTCCCTTCCCGGGTATTTAGTTCAACTCTTTAACACCAGCCACATAATTAGAATTTGGATTTCCATTAATTTTCCTTGGGCCTGCAACCATTTTAAGATCACAGTGGTAATTAACGTGATACATCACTAATTTCACCAAGCACAATCTA